>CM060638.1:24121702-24569202 GCA_030578275.1 Meda fulgida
TTTCTTCCTACTATGGAAGCCATTGGGTCCATCAACTGTTTGATTATCGTCATATTTTTAAATATCTTTCTTTGTGTTCAACAGCAGAAAGATACTCATACAGGTTTGGAACAACTTAAGGGAAAGTAAATGATGACAGCATTTACATTTTTGGGTGAACTATCCCTTTAAATGGCTGAAAATAATGTTTATACATGGTTCTTCAAAACTGCATTTTTTTGTTAATTGGTCATTTTAAATGAACAAGTTTGACCAGAAAAGTGCCAAACAGTGCTCAGCACACATCAAATCCTTCAACAGTGTTCAAACACTGCACCTCATGCCATTCCTGACAAAAGTTTGAAGAATCTACAATATAAGATAGTTTGATGTTTTAAAAAAAAAATTTTATTCAATTGCTTTGATGACTTCATTATTATTCTAAAATGTAAAAAAAAATTAATGGAAATAATAATTAAAAATGAAGAGGTGTTTCCAAATTATCCGCCGTGTAACTTTGCTCAGTCTCTCTTGCCATCAAGTGGTCAAGAATCAGCACTGCATTTTTAAAATAAAGTTTTACCCTTAATTTAGTCTTTAAAAAACAAGAATCAATCTCATTCTGTATACAACAACACAAAGACGATCACATTAAACACTTCGTTACATTCTAGGTCTACGGTCACTTGTCCTTGACAAACTTACTGAGTAAGTAAACGTGGGCACACAGTGTGACGGAGCGTTCGGAGGGGGACGTTGTTCAGGTGTCCAGGTTTGGGACGGGCTCTTTAGAGTGGTCATTATACATGAAGGTCTCCTCGATGTTAAAATCGGGCGGCAGCTGGTCTTTATGGACCTCCATGTGCGAGGAAACCATTTTAAGCGTGGAGAAAAACAATCCGCAGACGGTGCAGCGGTACATGAGGGCGCCAGAGTGCGTCTTTAGGTGGCAGATCATGGTGGATCGGCCACGAAAAAAGCGCAGGCATACTTTGCACTGATAGGGCTTCTCACCCGTGTGGATGCGGAGGTGGTAGGTGAACTCACCCGAATGTGCGAAATGCTTGCCGCAATACCGGCAGCGATAAACTTTTTCCCTAAGCCCCGTGCCAGCACCGGAGTTGCCGTTCAGTACGAGTCCGGCTGGAAAAGGGACGCCCCCGTGAGCCATTTTGTCCTGCAGGTTGAAGCCCATGCTCAAGTTGAAACCTGCTTTACCTGAGCCGCTCGCCTCCAAAGGCGAGGAGGAAGATGAGGAGTATTCGATGAGCTGCTCTGCCTTGCGCTTGGCCGGCCACGCCTGGCTGCCCTGGAGCTCGTTGGAATGCACGCTGAGATGGTAATGAAACGCAGATTCAGAGGGGAAGGTCTGCGGACACAGGAAGCAGCGCAGCTCGGCCTGGCCTTCTCCGCTGGTTTCCGGACTGCTGTCGCCCCGTTTCGCTGACGCTCCTTCCTCTGTGTGTACAGACAGGTGTCTCTCCAGCAGTGCACTCTCCAGGAAGGGGTTGGCGCATTGTGGACAAGTGTAAATTGGAAAAAGGTGTGTTAGTGTGTGCCATAGGAGGGCGCATCGAGAGGGCTGAGACAGCTGGCATACTCCACAGCGTAATGTCCTCAAGCATGCGTGGCTCTGAACGTGGTCCCTCACCGCCTGAAGAAAATGAACAAATCCATCAATATAGACAAATCAATAAAGTTAAATAAACTGAATTCTGAACAATATAATTTTTCTACAGTCATTAAAATATTGCAATATTACACACTAATCTACGAAAATGTGGTAGTTGTGAAGTCATTTTCTTCCTTTACCATACAAGTTAGTTAGCAGTATGCAACCAACAGAGTGGTAGCTCATATGCTATATGAAATAATATTAAATAAAAATAAATAGTTTGGTTGCTGTGATATTTACTCTATTATTTGATACAGCTGTTTTATCTGTTTACTGTCTACTTGAGTAGCTGAAAAACTGAAGCAATGTTTACTTGGAATATTTAGATTTTTTTAATATTGTATTTATAAATTTAATATTAATAATATAATTAATATATATTTCATAATGATTAATTATATGTATATAAAACAAATATCTGGTTTAATATTATATGCATATGAAACACAAATATCTGGTTTAATTTATTAATAAATATAAAATGTAGCTAAAACATGTTACTTTAATATTATTTATATACTATTTGAGTATTTATCAATATTTTGAATTAGCTTTTATTTTATATTTAGGCCGACATTTTAGTTTATGTTTTAATAATTTTCTTGGGAGCTTTTGTATTAGTTTTTATAATTCTATTTAGCTGTAATGTATTTAATTTAGTTTTAGTTAATTTAGTAAATACGTTTTTTATATAAAAATATAAGTTATATATATATATATATATATATTAATTCTATATTATTAAATTTCAGTTTTATTTCAATTAATTATTAAGGCACAAGCATTATGATTAAGGACACTTGAATCTGATTAGGACACGGTATAAAGCTTATAAACAAAAAAAATGTATGCTTCACTAACTTTGAAGTCATTTGCCATGGATTTAGCACAAATGGTGCACTGCAGTTCCCCTCCTTGCCCTTGGGAGGCTCCGTTCAGTTGGTCGGGATTTTGAGGGATGCATTTGGCTGCTGACTGACGTCTATGGAGAATCAATGCGGACTCAGTCCGGAATTGTTGCTCACAAACGTCGCAGGAGAAGAGCAAGATGCCCACGTGTGTGAGGGCGTGTGCAACACCAGCAGAACGGTCCGAGATGGAGGCACCACAGACTAAACACGAACCCGTTTCCGAGAGGTGCGTCTCAGCGTGAGTTCGTATGATGTCGTTTTCCACCGGAAGTAGCATCCCGCACGATTTGCATGGCTGTGATGACGCCACCTGGCCAAGAGATACCCCGTTTTCACCGTTCTCAATGCACATCAAGTCCTCGTCGTCCTCTTCCTCCACGATGAAGTGCTCCTCCTCATCGCTCAGTTCAATAATGTCCTCTGAAAGTGCTCGCCACTGATCACCACTTTCCGTATGCTCTTCCTGTAGGCGGTGCCTCTTTCTAGCATCATCTTCCTCAAAAAAATCTGAATCTTTGATTGGTCCTGTAACAGCCCCAAGCTGCAAACTGTCCAAGGGGTCACCGGAGGACGACGAAGGGGCGCAGCTTTCACCTCCAAGCTGGGCTGAAGAATCAGGAATGGAACATGGTTCCTGAGACCCAAACGTTGACTTGCTACTATTAACAACAAGCTGGTCCACTGAGTTGCTTCCTGCATTTCCTTCTTCATCCACCTGCTCAGTTTTGAGCTGCAAAGCAAGACAAGGAAGAGCATCTGCAGAATTGTTACTATCCGAAGGACTCAGCTTGTTGGTCACCTGTTGGTTGTAACCCAAATGCACCTGCAAGTCTTCATTTTTAGGTGACTGGGTGGCCAAGTGGGAGCTATTCAACCTGCCGTTCTTGCCTTGAGAAACCGGAGATGGAGTCACAGGTGTAGGAGCGGCTGAAGAAGAGAGCGAGGAGCAGGATGTTGCGGAGGATGAGCAAACGGACACAGCCACAGCGTTCGCGGACACCATATCACTTTCCGTATCCCCATCGGCCACTGGGTCTCTAGAGCTGGAGCTCTGCAGGTCAGGAAAGGTGGCATGGCAAGCGCTCACCAACTCTGTCACGCCAAGCCTTTCCGCCAACTCATACAGAACACCCACATTGATCAAATCCGTGAAAATCTCACCCGTGTAGATAAAAGCCAACACCTTCTCGAGATTGGCGGCAGAGACAAAGTCCAGAGAGAAGGTGGTGGGAACGCCATCCTGGTTGCGGGAACCTCTGGAGAATAGGCTGTTAAAGTGCGTGCAAGAGCACGCCAGTACTACACGATGAGCCGGGAAGGAACGGCCCCCGACCTGGAGGATGACGTCACACAGTAGGCGAGACAGGCGGCAGCGGTTGAGCTCGGAGAGGAGACGGGCCGCGTGGCCAGAGCCCTGCAGCCTGATCCGCATGCCTGGCAATAATTACCAAAGCCAGGATTTGGACTGAAACAAAGAGCAGTGAATCAAAAAGGGTTATGACATAAGATTCAGATGAAATTATAATAGCAAGATGCACCTTTATTCAGTACTTTAAGAGTGAAATATCACTGTACCACCTATGCTACGTTCACCGTAATAAGAGTTAACAACACAATGATGGTGTACTTGGAGCTGTTCGCGACACGTCCTCGGATTCGGTCACTACATTTAGCTTAATTGACTTCCATTCATATGCATGTGAATGTGTCATGCATCTTGCATTTCTCTGCGTAAAAAATGGAAAAGTTTTGCATTTCACTACGTTCCAAAGCTGCCAAAGCGTGACCTCTTAGCTGAATTAATAGAATAGAACAACATTTTTGTAAAGTCGAGTAGATTGTATATTTTTTTACATTTTGAGTGTATTACTATTTTAAATAATTCATGTTTATAAAAAAGACACCATATCATGACCGTTGCAGCATCCGAACAAATTTCGCATGCTCAAAGTCTAGTGTGACCACCGCTTTATACGTTTCTCTTGCACTATTAACTCCAAAATAAATCTGCAGTTGTTCAGTGGTACAAGGCATAGTTTTCAAATAGCAACACTTGTGGTCTTGGCCACTTGGGAGTGCATGCACACAACAGGAAGTAACATCGCAAGACTACCATGTCTAAAAAAATGCCAAAGTGCAGTTCTCTTAATGCACACTAAACCCACACTAATGCTGCATCAGAGTGGTATTCAAGGCTAAGCATATATCCCATCATGCATTACGTTCGGGAAATCGAGTGCCCGGAAATCACCAGATAGAGAGGGAAACATTCTACTGTAAGTTAAATTAATTAGATATTAGGCTACATGTAATTTGGTAGTAAAACAAATTGTTAAAGTGTCATTTTATGGGTGCAAAGAGGAGTAGGCTGTGTGTATTTTGTACAACATTTGCAACTGGTTTTTATCACTTAATTAGAAGCGCCACAATTTTAAATGGTGTCTTATGTTACACAGGGTATACTGACCAGCCATTTAATGGTTTATTTTAAAACTACTGAAAATCAAAATTAAAATTTTCTTGCATTTTTGCAACACTATAAGTGTCCCATGGGTAATAAAGAGTTCTACACAGCAGTCTTCCCGCCTTCTTGAAAACTTGAATACAGGAAATACGTCATGTAAGTAAACAAATGGTCAAGTGCAAAGACCGGAAGTGGGTATTTGGAAAGGCAAAGGCCGTAGTATTTATGGATAGTCCAGTACATTCTTTTCATATGACCTAATCTCTCTGCCCGTCCGATTTTTGTTTGAAACATTTAGCGTATAATACTATTTACTATACTAGTCTACTAGTTACTAGTCTACTATTTTATTTGTTTATTTTGAAACAGTATCTGTTGTTATTAGTATATACTGCACGGAATTAATAAAGTAGTAGGCCTATTGTTTTAAGATAATCGCCGATATGACAGGTGCTTGAAAAATATGAGGGATTGGTGACGTCAGCCAAATCGTAATGTCGTTTCAGAGTCAGTAGGCTACTGATTCAATTATTTCAGAATCATTGTGATGAAAGATTATGAAGACAAACATTCTTTTAAATAAACTACACGTCTTATAAAACATGTCAAATATCTCCCTAAAAACTAAACTAAATAAATAAAATATATTTATTTCCACAACACATGACATTACACACTTAACTTAAGTTTACATTTATGACCAACTAGTTTCAACACAGAAAGTCAGAATAGCTTTAGATATGTTTGCTGTATGTGTATATCCAATTAAAAAAATACACAAACACACAATTCATAAATACACAAATGTAAAAATAAAATTCACACATGAATGATACAATTCCTGAACAACTGGTGTCCTAACAAAGACAGTCCACACACAAATAGGATTTGTGTTTTGGGGGTTAACAGAACATTTGCCAACCCTCCGTAACAAATATGTAACTTACATTTAAATATGTTCAGAACACAATCTAGGGTGCATTAAAACTGCTCAATGCATCTTTATTTGGTAAGGTTACATCATTCGTTTAGCAGTAGCTAACCGGTTACCGTTGGATTCCATTAGCATGTGTGGCTAAGTAGCACGTAAGCATCATCTCTCGCAGTGGAAAAAAAAATAGTCCGATGTGCCACTAACTAGTGCTCAGAAACCATATAACAACTCAAATGTTTGCTTACCCAGAGAGTGCTGCTATGTTGCGATAGATAAATAATCCAACTGGGACTGTTAATGTTAGCCCAGACAGTCGTCCCTGCATAGACAAGGCGGTTTCAAAGCCTAGTAAGCTGCCTACTAAGATCACTCGGTTGTGTCAGAACGTATCTGTGATGCCCACAACTACTGTCCAAGGTAAAGTGCTCACTATATTTTTAATACACGGCCATTGTGCCATAAAGGACTGAACAAATTCAACACCGAACACTGAGAAGGAGCGCCTCCCACTGCATGTAATCTTGCTTGCTACTGTAAAACACGTCCACATTCCCTGAGCAAACATGTCTGTTTGGGTTCAAAATTGCGTTTAGCAGTTATTAAAACTAGTTGGTTTTACGATCATATTTTTTGGAATATCATGAATGTGCAACCATAACATCGAAGATAACAAATATCTGAAATCCTTGTCCTTGGGGGGACATTTTTTGGTCCCATTAAGAAAAAACGCTCAAAACTCATACTAAGTGATGTTTTTTTGAAAATGTAAAAATGCAGAAAGTTTTCTGTGATGGGTAGGTTTAGGAGATAAATGTACAGTTTGTAGGCCTACAGTAGGCCTATAAATAATTGTCTATGGAATGTCCCCATAAAACATGAAAACCCAATATGTGTGTGTCCAGTATTTTTCTTCTGGTGGCCCAAATTGAAATTGATACTGGATTTTAAGGATAATGTATTATGACGACAGATCGATGGACATATTTGTCTCCATAATTTAGGGAATACCCGAACCACTATACACACTAAATAAAATTCACGTTTTTTTCTGCATAAATTTGTTCAGATGTATTTAGAGGCATCCAGTCTTCTGTTGTCTTCCAGGTTTCATGTTGAAGTCACAGCCACATTTTAATGTGGTCATTTGAAGGAGTGGTCTAGCCTAATTTAAGAAGTGGTCAATTTAGGAACATTGTGTGAGTGGCTGCAGCTAAGCAAACAATGTTCATGACAATTATCAGGTGTGTAAATGAATTCAAAATAAATATGAGATAATAAGGCCAAGAAACATAAGTCTATGAAGGCAATTTTGCATTTATATGCATGAGCTCTGTCACTTGCTCTGAAACATATAAGAGATGAACCAGTGGAATTCTCTGAAATCAAACAGGCCTTCAATGACAGTGAAGTTTTGAGGCATTCTAATGTGGGAACATTAGCTTTTTGATAAAAAAAAAAGATGGAAACTTAACAAGCAGTACCAAAGAGAGGTTGAAGATCAGAATTTATTGTCTATAGTATTTAGAAATGATGCACAATGACAAATACTATTTCTTCTGGAGTCTGGATATAAACATGTTCTTACATTACATTACCCTCAGCCATGATTTCTATTTTAAAGAACAATGGTAATGACAGTCATAATGGTAAATACATTCCCTCAGATTCCTTTAGGAAACTCTCAAGCTACATTTTCCATGTAATGCATCTATAATACATATATTAATCAGCATATTATAAATAATATTGCTTTTTAGTTGGTAAAACAGCTTCCATTTTCTTTCAAAAGGCATGTTGAAATTTTGTAGCTGTCATTCTAAGCCTTCTAATAAGGACAATTAAGAGTTTCTTTTTTTCTTTTTCCCTTTTCTGATGAATCCGCAAGGATACGTACAGTATATAAATACAGCATTGTTGGTGATATTCTGGGGGTGGGGGTTGGGATTCACAGACGCACGGAACACACAACTCTGTATGAAGAAATAAAAATGGCCCTGGTGAAAATGTTTATGTGATCATGAACGTTCATGGGTTACGAGACCCTCCTCCTGGAATTGACACGTCCAACACTCGTGATGCTACTTTTGCGGGAGAGAACAGGAGTCGGGGAAGTGGGTGACGTCTCACTAGGACAGCCGTGCTGGACAAGAATCTCAGCACACTCTTTGCTCACGGCTTGCCGCGCCAACGTCAGTGCGGTTCGACCTTGTGGATCCTTTGACTTCACATCACTGCCGTACTGTAGAGCACAATTAAGCAAGAACAACAAAAAAGTACCTGTTAGAAATGTGCAAACAATGCAATACTGAAAGTGCAAAAGCTAAAAGGAATGGTTCACACAAAAAAGAAAATTCTACAAAAACTTTTTAAAGGGGTGGTATAATGCCCTTTTCACAAGATGTAAAATAAGTCTCTGATGTCCCCAGAGTGTGTATGTGAAGTTAACTCAAAATACCCCACAGATATTTTTTATAGCAAGTTAAAATTGTCACTTTTGTAGGGTGAATTAAATTATATTATTTATTGATTAAAATCTAGTAATTTAAAGGGTACATAAAATAAAAATCTGCAAAAAATTGCAATAAAAATGGAAAAAAATATCAAAATGAAATGATAGAAGCTTTCTGAACAACAAAAAAAGTATAATTCTAGGGCTTTAGGCCATTTTGACCCGCTAGGGAAGGATTTGTTACAGAATGCGAGGAGAGGATTAAAAATATGTGGTCTAAAGGTTCAATAAACTGTTCTAAAAAATCTCTTATTCAAAAAAATGTTTTGGGCTTATATCACATGTCAGACTCAATAACTCACCCAGACCAGCAGCTGTGTCATGACCACGTCGCCCAGCTGGCAGGCCGCATGTAATGCGCTGTGATGCTGCTGCGCTGCTCCTTCAGGCGGGATGTTGATCAGTTCCTTGGTGCTGTGGGCGAGGAGCAGCAGAAGTCTGGGAAGGTCCCTGTCGATTACTGCTTTAAGCAACCAAGTCGACATTGTGTCCTCTGAACACTGAGCGGGCAAGGGCGACACAAATGCCCGCTGTTCGTATTTGGCACGGATCCATGACTCCCTCTGCTCTCTGAGACAAACACCAAGCAAAGGCCAAATTATTACCATAGTGGCTCTGAACCATTGTCCACAATGACATTCACGGTCAAAGCCAGCTCACCTTGTTGCCTCAGGTGTCAACTTCTGGCACCCTTGGGTACAGGTCTCCCAAATGCTGTTGGCCATATGATTGCCTATAGCCGAAAGCACTTTAGTAAGTTCACTGGGCCAGTCGTCCAGGTCTAGCGAGCGCACGCGGGACAGGTGCGTCCCCAGGTTCCGGTGTATTCCCGAACACTCAATGCAGATTAGAGCACCAAGATTAAGACTCGCCCATGTTGGATCTGCAAGGAGAGAGTAATGTTCTCATATACGGAACAATGACAGAGATCTCAACATTTGTGGTTTATATTTTCATAACAAGGCATCATTTCAGGACACTTACTTGGTGCTGCACAGTCCACACAGAGGTCGTTCCCTTTGGCATTTCGAATGGCCTGCAAGGCAACAGCTTCACTTTGGCTGTTCCTTCGAGCCTGAGAGTTAAAAATTAAGTCCATTATTTTGTAATACTACAGAGCAAAGTATGTATAGTATATTGTGTCTTAACATGATTTACTTATATAGAATGAATCAGTGTGCTTTATTGATTATATTAACCAATTATTGCTCTTAGATTTTAAGATATGGAAAAGTTAAAGTGCCCCTATTATGCTATTTTAAAGGTTCCTAATTTTGTTTTGAGGTCTCCTACAGTAGGTTTACATGCATCCAAGGTAAAAACAAAAAACAACAAAAAAAACATCTCTTATAATATACATTGCAGCATCACCTTTTTTCTCATAGTGTTTGATAAAGGATTCGGATTCTCTAAACTCATCCTTTTCGAGAGTTTACTCTGCTCTGATTGGTCAGATGACCCAGTCTGTTGTGATTGGTCTACCGCTTACAGCACGTGTCGGAAACAAAACTTCCATTAGCATATCTGAATTTAAGCTCTAGGATCTTCTTCAGCACTTGATACACAGTTACAGTATATGAACAGTAACAATGGTGTCAGTTTTACTGTATCAATTCCAGTGCGAGTCCACATTCTTTGGAAAAGCAGCAAAGTGGATTTGCTTTCGCAGCGCAGAAAACATAATCTTTTCGACATGTCGACAACACGAACTAAACTCTTCCACTCTCAGCTACAACTACAGCGTTTGAGGGCGGGTCAAAGTAGAAGTTGTTCACAGGCTGCCAATGAAGACCAAGACCATTATGCAAATTTGTAACAAACCTACGTAGTAGGTACGGTCATTAAGACTGGAATAACCGATGATTCGTTTCAGGCAGTTCAGAATCAGTTCTTTATTTGGGAGACAATAACTCCATTTATTGTGAACTTTGATCTTTGAAACTTTGCAGACACTCACAAACACTAATATCTAGAAGAAAAAAAAGAATAATAATAGGGGCACTTAAAAACCTACTGGCAAAAAATATGTAATGCATCATTTGATGCATATAAGTCAACATAAAGTGTTCTCAACGATTTAGGTTTGTGTTGCAAATCTTTAAAAGATGTTCCTGATAATGACAGACTGATAGAGATCAGATTAGAGCTTGTTAGATACATATTTATTGCCCTCTTTACCTTATTTCTGCTCTCACAACTCTGTAGACTTGCAAGGATCTGGCTTTCGATGGCCTGAACCCATGCGTCCCTGTCCTCTTGACTTTGGGCTTCAAAATGCCAGCTCTGTCCTGTGCTCGATATGATGATGAAGTCTGCGCTCTCTTCTTCTGTTTTGGCGAGAGCAACAGTTATTTACACAAGAGGAAGGGATCAATAAAAACACTCATTGTGTCCTCAGTCTAATGTATCTTCTCAGTATAATTATGTGTTTCAGGAGACAGGAACACAGACAGAAAGACTCAGATCCATTTGCTGTAATCTAATGATGTGACAAGAGATGGACATAGAGACAGATACTGCAGAAAAGACAGCAAGATGGAGTCAGCTCAGCCACTCATACATTTCATACATTCAGGTTACCTGTTTTGTTAATGTTTCTCAAGCTACCAAAGCTTTTTAATTTCCACATTTTGCGCTTGGCTTGCGGTGCAAGAAATTAGTCCAGGGCAGCAGAGGATAAGAGGAAGAAAGGAAATAAGAAAGTAAGAAGTAAAAGAGATTGTAAGAGGACCTTACAGAAAGCAATTAATCAGGTCCATACTGGATTCATAAAGAAAAAGAGAAGAAAGAAAATGTGCAAACTCTTCGCAATAATAGATCTGATTGCTTTAGCAGTAAAACTGGATCAATGTACGGTGGCCGAGAGAGCTCAACGCGCTGCAACTGAAGAAAACACATGCAAATAGAAAAACACCCACAAATTAAGAAAACATCTTCACCACTTTCACAACACATGTGTGATCCAAATACTCACAACACAACCAAATACAGAAACGCGCTGCAAATAACACAGACCACAATGGAAATGTTTCCAGGGGAACCCAATAAGTGACGAACCTGTCAGGGACATGCTTATTGCTCGTGAGCATCCCTATGCCCTACTCCCTTCTAAGAGTAGACGGCAGAGCTCTTGAAGTGGGACTTTGGAGTGAGCAGGGCTCTTGTGTGCCATTATGAAGCCGTTTGGAACGCACTTGCTGAAGTGAGCAACGAAAGACAACGTAATTTCCTCATTATTTACACCTGGGATGTTCCCATGACAACGCAGCAGGGTGTCCATCCATAGACATAATAAATACATAGACGCCCTATTGGCCGCTTTGGAGCGTTGCTGCGATACGTCAACGTGTCCGCCATTTTGCGGAGGGCAAGACTGCGCTGTGAACAAATGCAAGTAAACGGGTGAGCTGCGGTTTTCCTGGATAAAAACAATAATAACGTTTACATTTATCAGCCGATTTCAGTGGTTTGCACGTGGTGTACGTTACTATTACTAATTATATAATTACCAAATACAACCAGAGAAAAATGTTCAGTCTTGTTTGTGAAAGGTAATTCCCTGAGACCTGTTTTCAATTGTGTGGCGACTTGTACAGCCCCAAGCAGCGCACGAAACAGGCATTTTTCTCAATTCCCATAATGAGAGGTATGGGCAAGTTGCCCTCCTTGATATGGCGGCGCCGTTGACGTACGCTCCAGCAGCCAATAGGGTGCCTATGTATTTATTATGTCTATGTGTCCATCAGCTGAATAGCTGTTATTACCAGAAATATCTTATTATTGCTGTTAACATAACTGTCGCAAATAAATATAGATTTTATACAAAAAAAGGTTTTAAAATATGCATTATATATCTGTGTGTGAGTGTCTCAACTTTAAAACTTGCCGTCTCATATTTGGACCCTGCATTACCTAACATTTTTTATGAAACTTATTTAAACATAACATGACAAAAGTTTTACAATGTAACTGATGTATAGATTAATATCTTTCCTTTTAATATCATGTTCTTTTTCTCTATCTTTTCTATTTATTTATTTTAGTTTTCAGCTCATTGTTCTTTTCTCATTAGTATTCTGATGACATTGAACATATCGTTAATACATTTTATATATTGTATACAAAGTAGCATAAACATCTTATCTCTGTATGTTTTGCAAAAAAATAAAATAATAATAAAATAAAATAAAGTAGACTGAGCTGTAAGCACGTCCCAGCCGGGTTCATCACTTATTGGGTTCCCCTGGAAACATTTCCGTTGTGGTCTGTGTTATTTGCAGCGCGTTTCTGTATTTGGTTGTGTTGTGAGTATTTGGATCACACATGTGTTGTGAAAGTGGTGAAGATGTTTTCTTAATTTGTGGGTGTTTTTCTATTTGCATGTGTTTTCTTCAGTTGCAGCGCGTTGAGCTCTCTCGGCCACCGTATATCAATGTGACGTCTGTCAATCTTTCATAAATCTGATCTCTTACCCTCAGCCTGTCCAGCTGCTGCGTCTCCTTTCAGGTTAATACTTCTGTTCCGTTTTTTCTTCTTCCTGTCAGTCATCGGAGAAGATGGGATGTGTTCTTTTCCTAAGGGAGGACTTGTAGCCCCCTCAATGCTTGAGTCTATTAAGATAATACAAAAAAGAGGACAGAATTTTGTCAAAACATTTCCTGAAAAAGATTTGTAACTATTCTGAAGATAAATCCAAAGCCAAAATTCTAAATAATTATATATGTATTAAATATATTGAGCATATTTAAACATATTATAGTAAAAATAATATAATACTATTATATAACGGAATTGTATTATATATACTGTATATATATATTTACATTACATTTACATTGAATCATTTAGCAGATATATAATATACTATATATATATATATATAACAAATTGCAACACATCATACTATAATAATATACTATATAATATATATTTATTTAATATAATTATATAATATCATTATATTTTCCTGTAACAACAAAAAAGAATACATGTCTCAATTACAGTTACAGCATTAAACACACACATTAACACTAAATGTAACTAATAAAACAAAAAAACTGAATCAAACAGAAAAATACTGCAACAAAACAGTCAGATTTATTTATTTAACTATATATTTCAGTGCAAAAACGGACAAGTAAATAGAAAAGGTAACACAACTAAGTAATATGAATCTTTAAAATGAACAGTCAAAATGATCAGATTTGCATATGAACTTGATATGAACTGAAATGAATCCCTACACTTTGCAGTTGGAAAACAATGCTGAGCTACCTTCATTTCCAGGTTAGTGGCATTGCTACTTTTAATTCATTATTCTCAAAAACTGTTATAGAAGGAATGAATGGAAGGTGTAAACTGAATATTTACGCACCCACACTGAACCCTTTATTAGACACAGATGACGGGCAACGTTTCACTCGTTGATCATTATGAAATGACAAGCCAGTTCTGGATGCCTCTTCTACAGTCAGAAGATTTGCTGGAAAGAGAGAAACCATGACAGTGAGAAATCGTTCAAATTACTCTATTTCATTTGCGAGTACATTTGAAAAGATTTCACTTACATGTAGCGCCTCCTTCAGATGACTGCTTGTCTTTACTAAGTCCATTTACACCTGGCACAGGGACAAGAGCCGGGCCAGGGGACGGCCCACCGGGAGTGACCGCACGATGAAGACGCTTTCCAGGCACCTTTACTGTTACTCGCAATAAGTCCATCTCTTTCCCTTGAGCATTCTGCATAAACTCCTAAAAGCATAAATATATGCATAATACTGGCGTATTTGTGAGTTAGGTCCATGGATTTTATTGCTCATAATATAGTATGTCAATATATTATGAGTAATACAATCCATGGACCTAACTGACAAATAAGCCATTTCTCTTCTACAGCCAAAAATAGCTAAACATTCAAGCTTTTAGGTTTTGTAAATATATCAGGCAATTTCATCAAAGTATCATTGATTTTTTTAATACCTAACAACCCAGTCCTGCGTCGGACAAAATATTTTCTGCACTGGATTTTAATCATTACACAGATTAGCTGTAAATCCACACCCAAAATATATTGATATCATTTTTTATTAATATGTAAAAAATATAATTATATTGAGTACTATATAATAGTATTATATAATATAATAATATTGACAATTAAAATTGTCTGGTTTAATATATTGTTTAATTATAATTTAATTCTATAATATGATATTTAAATTGGTATTTAAATATTTCAATAGTGCAGTCAAATAGATTAATCGCATATTCGTTTATATAATATGTGTGTGTATACATTATTATATATATTACATACTGTATATATATATATGTGTGTGTGTGTGTGTGTGTGTGTGTGTGTGTGTGTGTGTGTGTGTGTGTGTGTGTGTGTGAATGTATACTGTATATTATATATATATACTATATTTAATATAATTATACACTGCAAAAAATATTTTCATTACAAATATCTAAAATTCTTAAAACAAGATACATTTACTTGAGATACATTTACTTTTTTTTGTTTTTTTCTTATCTTCAAAATTAAGTGAGTTTATGCTTTAAAAAATCTGCCACTGGGGTCAGAAAAATAAACTTAATTCAAAGGGAAAACAAGATTATTTATCTTACTTCACTGACAGATAATTTGTCTGTGAAGTAAGATAAATAATCTTGTTTTCCCTTTGTATTAAGTTTATTTTACTTAATATCTTAAGTCATTTTGCTTCTCTACTAAATATATCTGGATTTAAGAATGTTTATATATTTGTACTGGAAAGCAAGTTGAAAATACTAAGATAATAATTTTTTGCAGTGCATGAGTTATTTTCCTGGCAAAAGGCAATATTATTAAATACAGTTACAGCATCACACCTGAACACACTATTTTATAATAAACTAATAAATCTAAAAATACTAAGTGATGAACAGCAGTATTCATTTTCGTACAAAAAAGGACAAAACACAAAATGTGATTATAAAAACAGGAGGCATACAGGAAGTGTTTGTTAATAAAGGATGTGTAAAAACGCTACTGCTCTGATGAAAACAGAATGGATTACAAGAGAGCATTACTCACGTTTAAATTTGAATGATACATCAGCATGCCATTGTTTGACAGCGTCACATACTTCTTCTTCCACTCCTTATTTAAAGAGCGCTCACTGCGTTTCCACAAAGTTCCCTAAGGAAAAAAAAATAAGAATAATTTATTCTTCTAATGCAATGAGATTCATAAATTTTTCCAGCACCTTCTACGTGTCCAAAACTGTCCGAACACTTTTCGGGGCTACTGCATTTCACAGAAGCCCCACGACACATCCTCAAAGCTGAGATCTCACACGTACCTGTTTGATAGAAACCGATCGACTGCTCATGTCACTTCTGCTATCTGAAGCTCTTTTCTCAGAGTCACTCCCACGACGGTTCTAAAACAACAGACATGTTAGATAAAGTACAGATGAGAGGAAGGCAAAACACGTAAAGTAAGGAAGACAGATGTGACTCATGAGATGAAGTGAGTGTTAGAGTGATAGAAAGTTCACAAACTGAATCTCCAGACTGAAGATGCTGTCATACTTCTGTTTTTTTTTTGTAACAACATTTGAAGGTGACGTATGTAATTTCACTAGTATCACCAAAACGTTTTTGAAGAGGTTTCCCTTCTGCCACAATTAATAGTTATCTTCACATAATTATTTTACAATAAAAACATTACATACATCACCTCAGATTACTATAATCATTTAGATATAAGGCCAACTATACTTTAAAATATAAATAATACAACATTTTCCACACCTAGTTTCACTGGTGTTGCACATAATGTAACTGGCAAGATTTGACACTCTTTGTAATGAGCTCAAAGAACTAACCGCAAATAAAGAGGTCCGTCGTCGGGGCGGATTTCGTTGCGAGCCCCCGTCTCCACTTGCCCCACCCCGTATGTCTTTGTGACTTATCACAGGGGTAGAAGGCAAAGAGGAGGGGTAATCACTACTTTGACCCCCATTACTGGCCTAAGAGAGGATGATGGGACATTAAGAAGACAGAGACAGAGGTTGGTGGAATGGTGAATGGTGCAGACAGATTGATGTTTTTCATAATCATTTAAAACAGTCAAATACTCAACAACAGGGGAGTGAAAATGTGTAATCCATCAATCTAAAATTAAAATGTATGTATTGATATGGAATTTTATCATTTATAATTCCTCTACAATAAAATATAAGCATGTAATTTGAACTTTTATTAATTTTATTAATTTTATTATAATGATTCAATTGGTAAATAATGTTGAAATAATATTAATACTGACTTTGTGATGCACAGCATAAAACTAAGCAAAGAATATGAAACTAAAAATAAGAACATTTTGTCAAAGTAATATTTTACACCCCAACAACACTCAAGACTATTGAAAAGAACAACACCGTGATGGTATTTAATACCTTAAAATATTTCACAAGAATTATGATGATAAAGGGGTCAATCTCACAAAGAAATGTCTAGGTCATATTTCAAGAAAATAGGTATATTATATTAATAATATTTTATAAAATTAAAATATTTTATAATCATACATACATATGTATATATATTTATTCAGTAGGGCCATTAAGATGTTTCATTGTGACATTATTCTCATCACAATTTTCTCCCCAAATTCACAATATTGTAATGAGAAAAAAACCATTTTTGGTAACACTTTACAATAAGGTCTTATTTGATAACATTAGGTAATGCATTAACTAACATGACCTAACCATGAGCCATACATTTGTTACTGTATTTGTTAGTCTTTGTTAACGTTAACTAATAAAAAAATACTGCCGTTCATTGTTTGTTGTTTATGTTACTTCACAGTGCATTAATTAATGTTATCAAATACAACTTTTGATTTTAATAATGTATTCGCAAAAAGATTAATAAATGCTGTAGAAGTGCAGTTTATTATTAGTTCATGTTAACTAATGTAGTTAATGAATGAAACCTTACTGTAAAGTGTCAAAATCAATTTTTAAATTCAATTCATGGCAAGAAATAATAATGACTTACAACTGCACTTCACAAATGTACTTTGTTTTGCATTATAGTAATGAAAAGGAGATTTTCTTTGACCCAGACATGTCTTGACATCTTTCATGAGATTCATCCAAGCATCAGAGAGACTCAAAGGCATTGAGATACCTGTCCGGGCCCTGACATTGGAGTCGAGGCCCCTGAGTGACTCGGGGAGTTTGGGAGAGATTTACAGGATGCCAGAAGAGCGGCTTGCTTCTTGGCAGCAACAATCTTGTGAGTCACTAAGAGGGAAACAAGTTTGTCCAATCAAAACTGTCATCCTGTTTGGAAGTAACATGCTATTTTAGCCCCTATTTTGAGATGAGACTCACTTTCATTAAATACTCTGTCCACATTAAGTCCATAGGTGGCACAGGTCTCATAGTAAGTGCAGCGACGCACATCTATACACAGCTGCTGGATCCTCTTGTCCTCAATCACACGGGCGTTAGTGCTACTAATCTTATCTGCAGGAAGAAAAACACTCAGAGTTGGTACGCAACACCATATAGCTCAATAAAACATCCCTGAAACCAAGAAGAGTGTATCTCTTACCTTGCGTTCCAACCGCTATAATGGGGATTTCGGCTATGTTGCGATTTGCACTTAGCTCACTGTAGTTCTTGTACACATCCTGGAAACTTGCTTCATTTTCCAGACTAAACACCAGGATGACACCATCGAGCCAGTTGCAGATCTACAATCACAAATTTAGGAATGAAAAACAGGGCGGAAGGGTATAATGCAGAATACACCACTGTTCGAAGGTTTGGGGTCAGTATTTTTTTTAAGAAACTAATACCGTACCAAACCCATCTTAAGTGTTTGCTGCCAAAAAAGCTAATTTTTTTGTTTCATCTGACCATAGAACCCGTCCTATTTGAAGTTCTAGTAGTGTCAGTTACTTGTCAGAGGGTACAGATAGTACAGTTCTATGGTCAGAGGGTCAGATGAAACCAAAAAAATAGCTTTTTGGCCGCAAACACTTAATATGGGTTTGGTTCATTCAGGGATAAAAAAGTATAAAGGGATAAAAATGGGTCACTGAGCACAAAACCAAGCATCTGCAATGGCCATCCCAGTCTCCTAAACTGAACCCTATAGAAAATAAGTGAACTGAAGAGAAGAAGCGCCAACATGGATCTGGGAATCTGAAGGATCTGGAGAGACTCTGTATGGAGGAATGGTCTCTAGTCTCTTGTCAGGTGTTCTCCAAACTCACCAGGCATTATAGGAGAAAACTCAGAGCTGTTCTCTTGGAAAAAGGAAGTTGCAAAAAGTATTTAATAAAAGGGGGAAAATAATAATTCCCAAAGTGTTTTGGAGAAAAACATTTATTTCATAATGTGATTTTACCCCCACTTTCAATTCTTTTACTTCAATAAAAGGTTAGATTTTTGCATTTTTTTAAATAAAATATCAAAAGGATAAACAATGCAGATTTATTTTTTTACAGCCATCTTTGATTATATTTACCAAGGGGGCAAATAATTCTGACCATCACTGTATGTATGCTGTATGTATCTCCAATGGGCTGTTGGAGAAAATATTAAAAAAAACTACACAAATGAAAATACTAACAATACAATAAACTATAACTGTAAAATTTGTATTAAATTAAAGGGATAGTTAATCCAAAAAAGTCATCATTTACTCACCTTCATGTCATCCCAAACGCGTAAAAGCTTCGTTCATCTTCGGAACATGAAGAAGATCTTCTTGATGAAATCTGAGAGCTTTCTATCCCTCCATTGACAGCTATGCAAATTACACTTTGACGCTTCAAAAAGTTCATAAAACGAATCCCTATGAGTTGAGCGATTTAGTCAAAATTTTCTGAAGAGACTCGATCGCTTTATATGATGAACAGATTTAATTTAGGCTTTAATTCACATATAAACATTGATCAGCGAATATAAACAGATGATCAACTATGTGAAAACAAACCTCATTAGTTCTTGAAGAAGCTCAAACATGATGCGTTACACGAGAATAAACCTTAATGGTTCTCGCAGGTCAAGCGAACATGCTTGTATCCCTTATCCTTTATATGTGAAAAAAGCACCTAAATTCAGTCTGTTCATCGTATAAAGTGATCGAGTCTCTTCAGAAATTCTGGACTAAACCGCAACCGCTCAATTCATATGGATTCGTTTTACAATCTCTTTATGAAGTTTTTATAGCATCAAAGTGGTAGTTGCATGGACTGTCAATGGAGGGAGAGAGCTCTCAGATTTCATCAAAAAGATCTTTATTTGTGTTCCGTATTGTGTTAAAACTTACTGTCTTACGGCTTTGGAACAACTTGAGGGTGATTAAATGATGAGAGAATTTTCATTTTGGGGTAAACTATCACTTTAAGTGTGATATGCTTTGGCGTCACAATCGTTTCGCATTTTGGTCTATGGATCTGCCTGAAGTGTGTGTGCATATTGAGTAGATTCGCTCTCTCTGTCAAAATCAAGGCGTCGAGGGTCTGTCCAAATAAACTTCCCCCAAATTTCGGCGAAGTTGGACGCACTTTAAAATAGAGGCGGGGATTCCCCCAAAGGGGAAATGCTTAGACAAGTTCACAAGTCTAAAACCGGAATTAAACGCAGCTCGATTTAATGGCAACTTGCTGTAGGTTGTTACCACCACACTAATGTTGTGGAGGAGTATGGAGGAGATGAACAAATGCATTGGCCAAATATTTTTGTTTTGCAGACAGTATGTTCCTGACTAAAGTGTTCATAGGGAAACTTTCACACACCTGTGCACTTGGTGGACCAGATTCCTCTCGAATCAGCAATAACTGACTCTGTCCCTCCACCAACACTTCTTTTTTATATCTTCCCCCTTCCAGACAAGAAAAAGAGGACAAAGTCAAAAGACAAGAGAACAATTATAATGCCTCTAAACGGTTAAAATGACAGTCTTCGAAAAGGAGATGAGAAAGAACAAAGTTCTCACCCTCATGCGATTCAAGTGGAAGGTAACTTCCTGTGATGAATCTGTTTACCAGAGCAGATTTTCCACTGCGAAGGCTACCCAGAACCCCCTGCATGCAGCAGAAAGAATAATATTATAATCAACATTTTTAATCATGATCTGACATTGTTGAGATCTCATATGAAACTCCTGAGGAGACACATCTGAGACCTAATCGAAATTTAAGCAAAGGTTTTTTATTTTTGCTCTTTTAATTTAGTTAGTGTTATTAAGTAAAAATGTTCACATATTTTCTTCTTTTTTTCTTTTCTTCCTACAGTCAAATATGTATCCTTACTCATCAGCATGACAAAAATTCAAAATAAATCTTCTTGGTAACATTTTATTTTACAGTGTCCTTGTTACACATTACATGTAGTTTCTATAGTAATTATTACTATAAATTATGCATAATTACATACAACAAACTCTAAATCAAACCTAATCCCAATCCTAACCCTATAGTAAGTACATGTAATTAATATTAATTAATTAATATTACTCAGTACTTAAATGTATAGTTACATTGTAACAAGGACACCTTAAAATAAAGAGAAACCATCTTCTTTTTAGTAAACTTAACCAAATGAAATATTGTTTTTATAGACGTATGCCTAAACATTTTTGTTATATGCTTAAGGAATAAAAAAAAAATGTAAAGGTGTTCTCACCAATCGCAGTTCTGGAATAGCGCGAGTTAAGGTCCATTCCTGGCTATTGGCACATGATGCTGAAAAAAGAAAAGTCAAAGTTAAGTCTTAAATTCAAAACAATGAAGACAATTTTTGCGCAAAACAAGCCATCCTACTGTATTCTATTGGCTTGAAGGTTTCCAGGGCATTGCTATGCAGTAGCTAAGATGTTTTGAGTGGCTATTAATCTGTTGCTAGCTAGCCAGTTGCAAGGGTGTTTTGAATGGCTTTTGATGTGTTGCTATGCAGTTGCTAGGGTATTTTAAGTGGTTGCCCTAGTTAAAAGAGCCCGTCCCCAAGTTCAATATTTTAAATTAAAAAAGCTTCCCCCTTTTGACTGAAGTAGGGGGGTTAGTGTTCCCAAATTCTGTACATATGCTGATCTCAACAAGCTGAACAACTTTCTAAATTACATTCATTAGCTCCTGCCCAACAGGAGGTCAAATATTTTGAATTGGCTGTGGATTTTTTTAAATGAGTTTTCTTTTAATACTTCTCCAAGGGGATTCATGTGATCATCGTCAAACTTTGTCAACATTAGGCCAAGACACTAAAGATACTGAATTGCAAACCTATTTTGATATCTCAAACAGAGTTGACATTGGATTAAATTACTTAAAAAAGGGGAACAAGAAGTGTATTATATCTCTAAGTGCATTGTCTAATTTAGATCACATTGAGGTTCTATATTTGGTCATATTCCGATCTGTATTTGAGGTGCTTAGCAAGCACCACTAATAAAAGTACAACAGAAAAATAGATGAATCATATAACAAAAAAAGAGATGGAATATGTGCTGATTTATTAATATTATGTCTCGGCCCTGAAAAAACGTATGCAAAAAAGTATTTAAAATACATTTATTCATACTAAGTATACTACAAATCCATTAACATATTTACTGAGACTTACTGATATAAATTTTATATTTAAAATTTACTTGGAGTACTTCTTTATTGAACAATGCACATTTCCTAATATTAAGCTAAAAATGTGTTTAATGTCACTATTAGTAAGGATAGTATGATCTCTCTATAATATCAGTCTTTAAATGCAAGATATTTAAAGTGTACATAAAGTATTCTTGCAATAGTTTCACTTTAGCACAATCAAATATACTTATGTATATCTTTAGTTGGACCACAGCACTATTTCCAGATAACTAAAGTGCATTAAGGACAATTGCAGTATAGGACAAAGTGCATTGCAGTATACTTAGCACAAAATAAATGTATTTCAAATACATTTTGGTATATTTATTTTTTCACTATGGGTGAGCCAGCTACTGAATTTGTTTTCTAAAAAAATAATGTTTAATTACAGCTTAAATCCCCTCGTTCTGACCCTTGATGTCAGTGACGTGATACTTCAGATGACTCACTCACAGGAAGAGAGCGAGTTTGACACGATTGAATGATCATACAGTGATCACAACATTCAGAACCTCCAAGCACTGAGCAGCAGAGTTAATAACATTATCACATCCCTTCACGTCAAGCCACATTATCAAAAGTCAGTACAGGCGTAGTAAAGCTCTGTTTCTTACACCGATCTGTGACCACTTAAACACAGATCATGCGTTGCCCTTTTGTTGCATATTTCTATTCTGCATCGAAATGAAATTTGATTGCACCTTCGCCTCGGATGACAGTTCATCGGGAGGTGTTATAAATCTGTGGTAATTCACAGGGCGTGAAGGACTTCAGGTGTAAGCAGCAGAGAGCACGGAGAACCCACACCCCTCTCCGCTTTATATTGGAAGTCTTAGCACACTCTCACTATTTTTCACCAGTGGCTCAGGCCCGGCACCCAGTGATAGACGGGCATGTCACCTTGTTTTTTGTGTAGCTGCACAGCTGTGGGTGCATCAAGCGGTGGATGAGAGGCAAAGGATGCTTTTGTTAAGGGGGGAGGATGCGTGTGATACACCCTTGTGACCAGCGTGGACTGATTAAAGCAGCTCACGACGCACAGATGCATGAGATCGGCGTACGATCTGAGTTGGCACTCATGCCGTTTGCAGTTTCCTCTCTCACACGCCACCCACGACACAAACGGAAGAGGTTTAACCCCCTCCGAATTCAATGCAATTCTATGAGGTCATTGTACGGCGGGGCACAACAGGAGTCGAGCCAGTGCGGTTAGACAGTGTGATCCTTATGTGCCATATACAACACGCTACCCCCACCATCTAAACGGACGCTCTATGTGACACATTCTGGTCTCTGTCTTTTTCAAAAGGACCCCTCCTCGCATACCCTCACTCCCATTCATATCATGTGTGGCTCGTTCCCTCGCATAACACAGCCACACAACAGGCAACTCTCTCAGCCCTCCCTGTTGCCATGACAACCCCACCTCCAGCCGCTGCTTCTGTTCACTCAGAGAACACATACGTAAATATTTTGTGTGCGCATGCGTCGTGTGTGCAGACACATCAGACCTTTGCTCGTAGCATATTGACCACACACACACACATCTATATCGAGTTCCACTTTTGCAATTATCAATTGCATCCTACAAAAATGAGAAACCTAATTATCAAATCTATATTGTCGGGAAATACAGACGTTTGAAAAGAAGCCTTTGTTCAACAAGATCTGCATATAAATTAGTTGAACTTGAAGGCATCTCTGCAAGATCATAGATCATTTGGAGAAAAACAGACTTACTTTGCTTGGGTGGATTTAAAATTCATGTGACTAAATTTAAGCTCATCCATCCAATTGCCTGTTGATTTAGATACTGCTTTATGTCATTTAAAATATTTCTTCACTACAGAAATCAAAGCTTTCCCTGCTAAAATTCAGGGCTGGATATGGCTTGAAATGAAGAGACTGGTGATGAAAGGACTGAAGCTTCCATAAAAGAATGAGACCAGAATACAGGAAGTGGGCGGAACATCAAAGATGGGATTAGGATGTTGGGCAAAATTATGCTGCCTGTGGCATTGGTATTATCAAATTTGTTTTCCATTCCAATTTTCCCAGTGCAGAAACAGTAGGGGGTGGTTGTAAATAAAAGACCAGTATGCTTTCAACATCTTAACTCTACAACCCTAGGCATTAGAATTAATAAAACCAGAATTCCTTAAATGTGTGTACAGACTTCAACATGTACATTTTTTAAATGAATGCAAACTAAAACATCAGGATACTTCACTTTAAAGGAATAGTTCACCAAATAATAAAAACTGTCAGACTCCCTAGATTTCCTTAGACTCATTTCGTTCCAAACATGTATGTCTTTCAATCTGGAACACAAAAGATGCTTTTAAAAATGTCCTATTTTTTCTTTCTTTCTTTCTTTTGTCCAGACAAGAAAAGTCAATGGGATCCAGTGTTGTTTTGGGCTTTCATTGCATAGACAAAAAAAGATAGTTAAAATATTTTTAAAAAAAAAGAAGGTTTGGAAATACATGAAGGGTGAGTAAATGATGAAAATATTTAAATGTTTGGGTGAAAAATGCCTTTAATATAAACATAACATTTAGTAAACATTACACATTCTTTAAGCAAAGAATCCCTCATTTTCAAAATGTTCAAGCTACCTAGTGTGTCCCCCTCCCATTTTCAGAAACAATCCTGTTTCTACTTATCTGAGAGTTTGAGTTGTGTATGGGTGAGTAAGCCATGTTCTCCTACCTTCCTCTTCACTGGATTCCCTCTGAATGGTGCTATAGACAGGGGTCACAATGGTTGCACTGGTTGCAACTGGAGTGCTCTTGGTAAAAATGCCACTAATAAATCTTAGCATCTTGCGGTCACGTGCTGAAGCCCCCTGGGACTGAGCTGTTCTAAAGTCAGATACCATTTGACCACCTTTGCACTTAAGGAGGTCCTCAGACAGACAATTCAAGTCACTGTTGTCCAGGGTGCGACTCTTTCCTTTGCGTTGAGGCTTGGTAATCAAGGCTATAGGGGTAGGAAGAGATGTAGATCCTGCCTTTAATCTCTCGGCTCGAGGGCTTTGGGTTCGCATGGCTATGATGTCCCCTTCAGTGGGCCTCTTCATCCCAATAACCCCTTTGAGGTCTTCATCGGAAGTTTTCACCTCGCTTACAGCCCATGATGCCCGGAAAGATCCAGGATTCGGGCTGGTTGGGGACTGAATCCTGGTCCGACTGTCCTTACGGTCAAGGCTCTTTGAGGAGGCATGGATGCTCTCTCTAGACTCCTTAAATTCACGACCACCGCCATGAGCTTTAAGGAGAGACACGGGACGCTGGGTCGCACGGACCGGGATGTCACCCAGATGTCTGGCTATATCTCGTGGAAACGAGGTTTGGGACATTCCGGTGGATTCTCTGGCTCTTCCATTCTCTGTGGTGGGTGAGATCATTGATTTTTGTCTATCACCAGGGTGAACACCATCTGTAAAAAGTGCCTTGTCCTCCCTTGGGCTTTGGAGTATTTCCTGTTCTGCTGAGAATTTGACAGATTCTCCAGCTTCCAGCTCCACAGCCTCACCCATTTTCTGGCGTTCCTGGCCCTCATTATTGGATCCAGGGTGCTTGAGATGTTTCGCTCCATCAGCATCGTACACCGCTCCCTCCACAGCTGGCCTGGACTTCTCCAACTCATTTTCCTCAGTGGTTTCTACCTTCACTAAGGTGAGGGAGATAAGGTAGGTGGTTTTTGACTGTGAAGTCCCGCTTCGGTTCATGTGGTCCAGAATTTCTCAGCAGATCAAGGACAGAAAATTAATCAAATAATCTTGTTATTCACTTGTTCAATGGCTTCCACAGCAGGAAAAGAAAATTACAGAATTCATAGAAAAAAAGACCGTTCAAGCAAGTGTGTCAAAAAGAAGTAAAGCGTGACCTTGTTCCCTAAAGTGGGGAAAAAAATAGCTAATGTCCTTTGTGCTCTTTCACACCTTCATGTTTCTTCCCAGACTTCGTATTGCTGTTCTCTGGTCCTCTCACACCTATTTTAAGCATGCAGACATGTGCCCAGCTCTCCACACCTGCATGAAAAGCATTCTCCCGATTCCATTGACTACATTCAACAAGAGGCAGATTCAAAGGCAAAAATGACAATGCACAAGATGGAAAGAGGATAGAAAATTCCTTCAAGGACGACAAAGAGTAAAATTACATCTGTGAGACATGCAGAGCTGTTAACCTCAGATCAAGGCACATCGTTTCACCAACCTGCTCCACAGCGTGTGGAGGAGACGCTGACAGACTGAAGAGTCGAACTGAGGAGTCAGTCTACATGCCACATGGATCGGTGGAAGCGTTTACAGCAAGTCCACAGAGAGAGATACTAGTGTCCCAAACAGAGTCTATCCATCACGCCTCCGGTGATCGGTGCGTCAAGCAGTCGGGGATGTCAATAATGCAAACGCGCGAGACAATCATGCTTCATTCTAGAGAAGAAGGTGCATCTCACGCTAAAGGTTTCGACGAGTCACGCATCATGAACAAGGGTCTTTCAGATCTCTCCAGTGGAAGGTCTTCTTCAAACCCACGCAGAACGGCACCGTGCAGGAATACCCTGCTTCTCTCTCCATCTCCTGCCTCTCTCTTTCTCTCTCTCTCTCTCTCTCTCTCTCTCTCTCTGCCCTTGTCACCAGCCAGACAGCTCCCAGCCCCTGCTTTCCACAGCCTGCTACCCCCTCCTCTCGTTCTCCCTCCCTCCCTCGCCTTCTCCCTCTCTTTTCTCTCGCTCGCACGCTCTCTCCTGCTTAAAAAGCGAGAATCAGTGATGTGTTGAGGAATAAAGACTGACTGTAAAGCTTGCAAGGTTCTGACAAGGAAAAGAGGTCAACGCAGCACAAGAAAAACAAATATGAGTGGTTACGTGCAAAGCTAATCAAGAATGACACATCAATGAGGCAAATTTTGCACTCTATCCAGTGCTGTATCAGGCAGCAATGTGCCACATATCACAGTCACAGTCAGTACAGTGATTCAAGAGCCGCCGTGTCCCCCCACCTTTCCTGTCCCAGACACTGAGCTTGCTTGTTACCAAGGTATTCCGAGGCTAAACTCCTCCTCCTTCATGCACTGATTCCATCTAGTCTCCTGTTCACTATCTCCAGATCTAACCCCCTGCTATTTGCACCAACTGTCCTTGCAAAGGTATGTATGAATGAGTAGGTGATTGAGTGAGGGCATGCAATATTATTGACAATTTATTGATTGATCTGTTCAAATGTGGTTGATTGGAGTCAATACTACACTCGAATTCATTCAATAACTGGGATGAGAGTGAAAAAAAAAAATCAATTTGTCCTACACAAAACACAAGACTATGTATATATATATATATATATATATATATATATATACACACACATACAGTATGTGTATATATATACAGTATGTGATATATATATATATATATATATATATAGAGAGAGAGAGAGAGAGATTACAAAAATAATCTTGTAAAGGGAGGAGTTTAATTTTTAAAATGTTAATTAGCAGTCATATAGGGTTCACAAATCAATAATATATTACATTGATTGAATTGTACAGAACACAATTCAGCAACATTTAGGAAGAGGGCATGCAGTTACTTGTATGTGAATGTCTCTCATTTGTTGTTATTTTTATTGATTTGCTACTTTATTGCATATAAAGAAGAATTTAGTGACTATTACTATTGCTCATAGTTAAGTTCAAGAGACAGTTCACTCAAAATTTTTAATTCTTTCATCATTTACTCATCTACATGTCCTTCCAAACATTACTTTCATCTGTAGAACACAAAATAATATATTTTCAAGAACATTTGGAACCAAAAACATAGAACCCCTTTCAGCATATGATTTTTTTCCAATATTAGTTTGTGTTCCACAGAAGAACAAAATGCATACAGGTTTGAAGTGGCATGAGTAAATTGTGACAGAAATTACCCTAGCAACCAACCAGAAGACCCTAGTTACCACATAGCAACACCCAACCGAAGGCAAGCGCCACTCATATTTTTATCAGAAAATACAAAGCTTTAGTTTATTTATATAGTATATATTCTAAAATTTCATGGTAGACATTCCTTGGACTCTTTCTTGGAGAACTCGCACTCATAAATATATTTTCCCTTTTCTCTCTCTCCCCTAAATCGCTGTCACTCCGCCTGCCTCCCACTCTCTTGGCTCCCTGCAGTAATCAACATTTAAATGTGTCAGTCCTATTCGCAAATCCCAGTGCTCAGAAGCCAACAGCAATGACTTCCCCTTTACAGTTTCCTTCACTTTTATTTTATTCCCATCAAGTATCATTTGAATCATCATATGACTATGTGGGCTAAATTACTATATTCAAAGATCATCCATACTATTTCATCTTGTCTGTTCTGCAACTTTGTTTACAGAACATCATTAGTGATTGAGGTTAATGCAAGTGAATAACTTTCTCCTGGAAAATAAGCAAATGGGTGAAAAAAATCAGAGCAATATCTAGGAACTGCTTTATCATAGAAACAAGAAATCCATATAATAAGCATCCAGAATCCCATAGCAATCATTCAGAATACCCTAGCATCATTGTGGCAAGTTTTGCATGGGTAAGTACCAAAAAAATCTTGTTTAATTTTAGTTTTGGTTTAAAGAGACAAAATGTCGGTGAGATTATGCTAACGTACAGCGTCTTCATATTGAGCTGAAATCTAGAGTGACGGATGCATTAACGCTCACAAGAGGAAGTGTGAGGAGGAAGTAAATCATAAGGAGCATCGACAAACACTATATAAAAAATGCATTAGTTACTGCTACCATAAATTCCAACCTAAAAATATGTACTGCGCGGATGTTTACTGCTAACACGATTTATAAATGTTGCATCTTAAAATAACTGCTTAAACTTTACAGCTGGCTCATTTGCCTAGACTAGAGCTTCAATTGATGCCAGATTATTTAAAGTCAAACAAAGAAAAGCGGAATCTTGTGGAAAACTAAAAATAAAGGGGTCAGATATGGAGATTAAGAGTAGCACTGTAGACAGGTGATGACTGAGATGAAGAGGATGTGGCTTTGTGGGCAGCAAGAGAGCAGACAGGAAATGGACCAGCACTTCGTGTTCAAAAGAGTGCCACCATCACGACGTCTCTAAGATGATGCTAATGTTTCAACCTGGGCCTCTTTAAACTAACATCCACCATTCTGATTCAACATCCGGACTGTAGTAACAGTTCATCATCACAGTCTAATGGCGGAGCATGTGCATTTGCAGACGTCTGTTATATAATTCAATTTAACACAAGTTAAAGCATTTATATTCCTTTTTACATGTCTGCCTTCTCTAAAATATACAGTTGGGACACTTTAGAATTTGATATTATTTTAAAACTCAAGATAATGCACATAATACTGCAAAAGTGGAACAATCAATAGCAGTCAAACCATGTATCAAAGCCTAATCCCTTGAATTTTTATCTCACACAAGGAGCTTTGATTAATTTGTTTCCAGAATAATTAATAAACTTGTTCTCTTCTGAGAATTATTTAGATATGCCTTTCTATCAATAGATTTTCCACTCGAACAACATGCTGATTACGTGCAAGTCAGTCTCCTCGGTAAGTAAAGGACCCCTAAGGACCTGAAGTAAACATCACACTTTGCAAAATGATACGGGAATCTATCAGCAAGTTTTCTAGGGGACGAAAGAAACAATCTCGTGATATTTATGAGACTTCTCTCATAAATTAAGTTAATTTCAATTAAGGCTCACCTTGTATGCTGTGAAGGAAAACCTTTAGTCCTGTCCTGAGCTGCTGGTCCTCAACCCTCTCCAGCTGTTTGAGAAATTTGTTTATAGTTTTCTGCAAGCTTTCATGTCTTCTCACCTCAGCTCTAATTGCAGTCGAGTTAACAACTTTATTTGTGCTATTCATATTTAGACCAATGTGACTGCTTAAAACGCGTGGAGTTTCTCCTGTAACCCATCAGCATTTCCTGCCCGTTCTTTCATGTCAATGTCATGTACAGCAGCAAAAGGTTGTTCAAACTCTAAAGCATGCAGCTCAGAGCAGAAGTAGTTTTACTTGCATGAATTTCCTCTCTCTCTCTCTCTCTCTCTCTCTCTCTCTCTCTCTCTCTCTCTCTCTCTCTCTCTCTCTCTCTCTCTCTTTCTATTCGAATTCACTTCCTGATTTCAAAAAGTGTCACCATCTCATAAGCTCTCTCACAAACAGGATTTTGTGGTAAATTCAAGACAACCGTTTAAAAAAAATAGGGTTTCAAAAAGGCAGCCTCAAATTTATTATCTGATCTAGAGCTGGAATGGTAAAACCTCAGCACTGATAATGAGAAATAAATACATTATGAGGAAATTGGGGTCAGTTGTCACATGCTGTTTGACAGACAAGTGCATTTTTCATAAATGTCACATTGTCTCATTAATACTGGGGGCAAGTGTTTACACATTTTTATTTAAAAATGTAATTTCATACAATTAATTAAGTATAATCAATTTTTTTAACTTAATAATGCTTAGATTTTATTTATTATTTTTATTTTATTTTTTTGATTTCATATTACAATGCTTTTTAATATAATGTTCTCATTAAGTGTCAATATGTGTTTATTTTGTAACAAATCATTTAAATTATGTGTCTAAACATAAATTGACATTCAAAAATAAACCTATCCTGAGAGATAGGCCTATTGGACTGAACTGAAAAGTGCGACAATTAGTCTCAGCCTCCCCCATACAGTTCCATAAAATACTAAGATATTTGGCATATACGGGAATTTGTTGCACGACATGAGAATACATACATAAACATAAATGTCGCAGTGTCTTCAGGCCTTCATAGTGTCTGATGTAGAAAGGGCCTGTCTATCATCAGTCCTCAATGCAGCATCCTGTGTCTCACGCGCCCGTGGCAATAGAGGGCGGGGCGAAGTGTGACGTTGTTTGTTGCTACTCTGCTCAGCCAATGAAGCTTGAGCAGCACACACGTGACGCTTGAGCGCTGGTTTAAATATCAGTCCACAGTGTTCAGTATTTACTGTAATTATTAAACCAGCGCCCTCTTATTACATCAGAAACAGTTATATTCAGAAGCGTTATAAACAAATTCATGTTAAACATGAAAATGATAGCTTTGTGTATAAGAAAATACCACTTGCATTTCATGAAGCAAGCATGTTTGCAGACAGGAGAGCAAATATCGATAAAATCATCCCTGATCATGTCTCTTCTTAATATGCTTAAGGTTTTCAATTAAATGTATTTAACTGAGTAGGTTGGCCGCTCTAGGCTAATTAACTTGGAACTACAGTATGAAAACATGCGCGTGGTATTTGCTATCGTTTGCTATCGCGAGATTTAATGATAATTTAGTGAGATGATAATTTCGTGCTTAAAATATTATTAAATAATAACATAATTAATAATTTAATTAATAGCTTAATTGTGTAATATAAAACATTGATATAAATGACAATTACAGTTTAGAAACTTCCTTGATTTAAAAAGATCTTAAGATTAGGAAGGAAAGAAAGATTTTGAGTTTTTTTTTACACTTTGGCTGTTGTTTGTAAAAATCTTAATTATAGCAGGTTTTATTTCAATAAAAAATACTTTTAAATTGTATGCTAAGGAAATTCCTCCAAACAAAGCACATGAGTGAAGGTTCTGCCGCTAGAGGGTCTGCGGCTCCGGTTGACGTCACCGGCTAGCTCAGCCCAGGTGATGGGAAACGATTTCCATGAATCAGTTCTTTTGAAAAGCCATTTCAAAGAATCAATTAAAACGATTCAGTGATTCATTTATTTCATGACCCAAATTCGTCATCATTACGTAGACGTTCCAAAAACGTTTATGTTTTTTTTACGTTTTATTTTAGGTTAATTAACAAAGCTATCTATTGTTAATTCATGTGTGTTAGTTCAGTTTGTTGCAGCCGTGATTCAGCTCGTGAAACATAGTTATTTATTATAACAAAAAAAAAAATTGCATTGGCATTAAACAAGATTCATTCAGCCAGTCGCTGACTCGCGTTTGGTACCGCGAATGATTCGGTTCAGTCGGTTTTGTGAACCGGTTTAATTGATTCATCAAAAGCATTCGACTGAAATGAACGATTCGTTCATCGCTACTGCTCACCACAAGAGAAGAAGAGCAGTTTATAGCATACTCACATCCGCGAAAACAACATCAGCAGCACATCATTTAATCTCACCGGTAAATGCCTGAAGATTCAACATGGTTTGCGGAGGATTTACGTGCTCGAAAAACGCCCTCTGTTCGCTAAATGTAGTTTATATGGTGAGTCGCACATACATGAATTATATATAGCTCAGCTAGCCTGTTAGCAACGGCTAATCCTGTAATTTTAGTTCTATGTTAGTTCTACATTTATACTGGATATAAGGTGTGTTATGGACTTTTTTCCTTAATATTTACTCTATTGGTCTCTATTATTGCTTGGTCGTTGGTGAGGTCTTTTATTTATTGAAAACAGTAACGTTAGATGAATCAGCTATCTAACGTTACTTATCGTCATAGGCTGTACTAGTTAAATCAAATCTTGTTTTGCTGTCATTAGTGAAAGAAAACATCGGTTATATGTGTTAATATTACGATTGTTTTTGTAGTTTGTTTTTGTAGAATCTCCTTAATGATGTTTCGCCATGTAGTGTTGCATAATCGTCCCTATGTTTGTTTGTGTAATCTGTTTTTCATTAACTTGTTTTGTTTACTTTATGGATAAAGTGTATTTTTAAGTTGTATTAAATATTTGTGTATTTATGTCTATTTCACGACAAATTAGCCTGATTGCTCTGAAAGACTTTGGTCTGGCAGCTTCATGCATGTGTCTGTCAAAACTCAAATGTCATTTCATTGCTTAATATATATGATACACACAGTACTGAGTCACTGATCATGTATCTATAATGCTTCTGACTCACACGTGATGACAATGCTGGGTTAAGATCACAGTGGCACATCACACTCACACTCAGCCAAAAATAAAGGACTTTGCATTCAGCTAGAGCTGTAAATCAGAAGTGCTAAATGACTTTGGACGTGTAGTGAAGTGGTTCAAGATCTGTGCTAGTAACCCAAAGGTTAAAACCCTTTAAGGTAAAGACACTTAACCTCGGGTGACTCCACAGTGGCTGCTTTTGCTATAAGTGTACTGTACGTCAAGGGGTTTTAGTCTTTTAGATGTCATAGAGCAGGGACCCCCATTTAAAATTTTAAAAGACAGCTATATATTTTCATGTATAAAGAACCAATTTATACTGTGAAAAAAATAATATTATAAATGTGTGAAAATATTATTTATAATAACAAATATTATATTATTATTTTTCTATTCTCTATAGTACTGTACTTTTGTTTTTGTTTTACATTGTATCTCTTTTTTCCCTAGCAGATCCAATTTATACTGTGAAAATTTTTATTATAAACATTTGAAATATTAGTTTGAAAATGTAATTTCTATTATGTGACATTATTAAAACAATACTTACTACTAGTACTGTGCTGTTAGATTATTTACATTCTGTTCTTTCTCCTTACTTTCTTTTGTTCCTTCTTTCTTTCTTTCTTTTATTTGTTTTTACTAATTTATTTTATTTTGCTTAATCTTGTTTTTATGTATTAATTTGTTGTTTTACATTTTATCTCTAGTTTCTTTATACGGACCCCCTAGTATTCTTTAGCCTAGCAGACCCAATTTACACTGTGAAAAAAAATAATATTATACATGTGTATTATTTTGGAAAATATTTAGAATATAATTTCCATTGTTACATTTACATTTATCTCTACTCATAGTGCTGTACTGTTAGATTTTATTTATTTAAATGTATTTATTAATATTTACTTATTAAACAAATAAATTAATTATAATCTTACTTAAGGACCCCAGTTTGAAAACCCTTCTGTAATCACTTTACAAGTAAAATTATTAATTAAATATGTAGTTTGCACAGAAGCCATTACTCAGACCATTTTGTGGTGTATTTGGCTTGGTTTTGGTTCACAATGTTCTCCATAATGTCATAATCGTACCCCTCATGCTGGCATTTAAGGAGGGACTGTGTGTGTACACACTGTGTATATTGTTCGGCTTTGGGTTTGGCCCGTGATATGCTGCCCATGTGCTGCTGTTTGGTAAATATGTTGCTCTCTGGACCTGCAATCTTTCCTGCTGCCCTTTTATTTCTGTTATATAGATTCCAGACAAACCCTTGAACTGTAGATTGACACTAGTCACAGTTTAGCTGTGAAGTGAAGTAGAAATGCACACTTTAAAAGCCTAACAACATTTGACTTGTTTCATGTTGCTGTCACAGTAGTTGTAATGAATTGAAACACAATATAAAGTAGTCATCTTGAGGCATACAAAACTGTAGACTTCACTTAAAGTCAACATGAAATCAACTTTGACCATATTTACTGGTCTGATTGTGAATGCATTATCGGAGCATTACAGAGTAAAACGTTTGTCGCCTTTATTTTTTTAATCCTCTTATCCACACGATAGTATGGTTAGCCGCTGCTGGTAGCCATAACTACACTATCTGTGGACAAAAAGCATCTTTTTCCATTGATGACCATACATAAGTTGCCATCGGTTCTTGGCAAATTATTTTTGCAAGCAACTAATTCATTTAATTTTATTTTATTAGATGTCTTGCCGGTGTACTATTTTTTTTATTTGGTTATGCTTTTAGTTTGGTCTGGTTTTATTTATTATTTTTAATCAGTTGTAGGTTAACCTTTTAAAGGTGCAGTGTGTGATTTTTAGCGGCATCTAGTGGTGAGGTTACGAATTGCAACCAACAAAAGTTACGGTGGCCGACAGGAGATGATGTCGTCGTCTGAGACAGCAGAGAGTAGCCAGTTAAGCAATGAGGTTTCTTTACAAAGATAAATTAAGCAATGATGTTTACTTTATTATTCAGTAAAACGATATGTTATTGTGAATTTTATTGTTAATTGTTCATCATTGTGTCAGTGTTTTATTCGCTGATTTTAGCTTGCTTCTTTGCACGAAGAACAACATGCATGACGAAACGCGCTCTGTAGTAGTTTGTCCGTTCAGGGCCACTGTAGAAACATGTTGGCGCATTTCAATGTAAGGAGACCTGCGATGTATGTAGATAGAAATGGCTCATTCTAAGGTAATAAAAACATAACGATTCATTAAGTAAGGTCTTATACACCACTGAAAACATAGTTAGGTATATTATATTGCATTTCTGTCTACAGATCCACCTAAATATTACACATTGCACCTTCAACTTACAATTGTAAGGTAAATAAAAAATTCATAAAAAATGAAATAAATTAACTGAATTAAAATAATATTTAATTGTAACACCCTTTGTTTTTTTATGTCTTGCCAGTGTACTATTTGTATTTTGTTTTGTTTTATTTTATTTAGTTTTATTATATATATATATTAAAAAAAATCTATGGATGAAATCAAGTCTCTTTTTTTCTCTCAGTTAATTATGTTCTTGATTATATGTCACATTATGGAAGTAAAATGGGTTGTGAATGCCATTTCATGTTGACTTTAAGCGCAATATAGTGTTATTTCCGACATATTATAAATGGTTTGTACTGTTGTGACATGTTTCTGATTGGTCTCTTGTTTCATCCTCAGCTGGTGGGTCTTCTGTTGATTGTAGTAGCAGCATGGGGGAAAGGCTTTGGCATCGTCTCCAGCATCCACATCATTGGCGGCGTGATTGCCGTGGGCTTCTTTCTGCTACTGATCTCCATTGTGGGGCTCATTGGAGCCGTCCACCATCACCAAGTCATGCTTTTCTTTGTATCCTTAAGTAATCTTGTACTGTGTGCTTTTTGTAGTTCTATGCCCATAAAATGGTGTTATAGGCTAATTGTAAATATTTGAATTGTTCTCCCAGCCGAATGTTGTTAAGTCCTTGACCACTAATGCTTTTTTACAGTACATGGTCATTCTCTTCATTGTCTTCCTCTTCCAGTTTGGAGTTTCCTGTTCTTGCCTGGCCATGAACCAGGGTCAGCAGGTAGACCTAATTCATTTCAAAGCACACTTGTTGTTGCACAATTGTTTGTTGAGAAACTGAGAGTGATTCCTGGTTTTTGTCATGTCCCATTACCAAAACAGGAGAAGCTGCTGAACTCGTCCTGGGGAATAATGAGTAACGTTACAAGAATAAGTCTTGAGAATAAACTGGACTGCTGTGGCCTGTTCAACAACACTCATCACCAGACAGACTTTGTGTCTGACTTACACCTCTGTGAAGCTGTAAGAATACCTTCTTTGTCTTCTCCTTTTTTGTTTTATTTTGGCTTTCTACCACCTTATTGGATAGATTAAGTTGAGAGAGGACAGGATTTTGAGAAGAGGGAGATACGATGAGCATGAGTCACACAAAAAATGTCATCTGGTCTGATCTTATGGTGCGTTCAAGTCATATCAGAAAGATTGTATTTATGAGCTGAATGCACTTGAACGCCACCACAATGTCGTTAATACGAGTTGGAATCTAATGATTTTCTTTAAGCACCGATGTTTACGAGTTGGGGGCGAGTCAGTGAGAAACATGGTGGAGTGCCACAATACTTAAAGGTGCATTGCGCAACTTTTCATGTTAAAAATACCTGTTTTTCTTCCTATACATGCTTAAAGAACTGCCTGATGGGCTGATTGAGCCCTTCTCTGCTCACTGAGATTGCCTTTATAATCCTGTACAGTAAAATATATAAGAGGGATTCGGGCTCGAATTTGAGACTGGGCGTGACATCATGCGCGTTCCCGCTCACCAGGCTGTCTCGCAAGTTTGTGTATTCGCAGGCGCCGCCATTCTCCGCATCAGCGGACAACTCGTGCTTCAAAAGTAGAAGATGGATTCAAAGAGACCGGCTTGTAGTCCATTCCAAACCCCAATGCAAACTCCACGTAAAGTAAAAAAAAGAAAAATTTTGTCTAGTGCCACCAAAGGGCCAAATTGGAGTCAGACAAGCGTCGGAGTAAGACATATTTCACAGTAATGTTTGTCAGTGTGTGTTGTCCCTGTCAAAATATCTACTAAATAAATCAGCGCTACATGTAGCCTAGATTAGCAAAACAGTTCCAGATTCTTGAGTGTGATATAACATGCTGAAAAATATGACCGATAATTAGACACAATTTTTGAGTAAATTCTAACAGAAAAAGGATGTATTGTTATTGGAATATTCTACTTAGCAGATCAATAAAACAGGCTGAACCCCTCAAGTCTTCGGCGGCTTAGCTTGTTTGGCTTTTATGAAAACGTCATGGTGACATTTGATTGTTTATTACCTTGAGACATTTGAGTGAACGTTGTTGACCAACCGTGTACGGTATGATTATTATTTTGAACTATTGCAAAGTAATCAATTATATAGTTCATGAATGTGTTTTCATAACAATACAATCATATGTGGATACAGTAAACACAAAGTTTTCTACTACCCCCGTTTTCACCTCACACATAAGAGTAATTTACTCAAATGTCTTTCCTTCCATATATTTGAAATGACTTGCAGATTTATAACTTTATTACCTCTGAAGACATTTTGGCTGTACACCAAAAATCTGTGCGGCAGATGCTCCTTTAGAGCTCGTGCTCGTGCATGCGTACGCGTGTGTGTGTGGTCTCTGAGCGTGCACAACTCTGGTTGCAGTTTCGCTTGTCGCCAGAGGGGGCGTAGTTCTGCAAAAACTCAGAAACCTGCGTTTTGCACCTTTAAAATTTAAATGATCCCATAATTTACTCACCCTCAAGTCTTCCTAGGTGTATATGACTTTGTACTTTCAGACAAACACAATTGGAGTTATATTAAAAAAATATCCTTGCTCTTCCAAGCTTTATAATGCTAGTGAATGGTGCTCCTGATTTTGAAATCCCAAAAAGTGCATCCATCTATCATAAAAGTAATCCATACAGCTCCAAGGGGTTAATAAAGGCCTTCTAATGCGAAACTATGTGTTTTTGTAAGCAAAATATCCATATTTAAAACTTTATAAACAAAAATAACTAGCTTTAATATGGAAATTGTTCTTACAAAAACGGATCGCTTTGCTTCAGAGGGCCTTTATTAAGAAAGTCATTTACTCCTAAGATGGCTTGCGGGTCAGTAAATCATGGAATCATTTTTGGGTTAACTAACCCTAAAGGTATTTAGCATTGATATTGATAACAAAGTAAGCTAATTACCTACATAAAATATGAGAGTATTGTAATATAACAACAAAATATGCAACAATAAAGTTTACAGTGGCTTCATAAATGATTTAAAATAATAAAAAAGCAAAACACATCTGATGCAAATTCTTGGTCTTTATTTTCTCAAAGTACAGAGTTAAAAACCTTGCTGTATTTTTGTGTAGTTAATTAAAAGAGTGTACACCACCATTACTCAGACGAAAATGACTTGAACGCACCTGGCGTCATAAACACGACTTCCCACCTCGTAAATATGAACTTCCCATGAGGACTTGAACGCACCATTATTCTAGCGAAGAACTGTCAGTTAAGCCCAAAGTATACTTTGGATTTCAGCGTTCCGCGGCGGTCCATGTGACCTACTTTTCGTCATTAGGAGTGTCCACGGACACGCCCGCACACCGTCCACGTGAACTAGAACTTGTCCGTCCGCGGCGCGCTCATCCATGGTTGAGTAAACTGTGGACACGACCGTGCGCAAGGCAGACCATAGTGCGGAAAATGAAGTAAACCCGAGCCTTTAGACAGGAAGAAATAGTCTGACCCAAAAGGTAAAGGTTCCAACCACTGTTGATTTTGTTCTAAGATGAACAGTGAATGCACCACTTATATCTGATGATGACCTGTAGCCTGATTGATGGATGTTAACCAAATGAGAGAATAAATCCCTGCGTTCTCTTCCCGCAGCCATGTGTAGGAAAGATATCCTGCCTCACCTGCGGTGAAAAGATGCTCCAACATTCATCAGAAGCTCTGAAGATTCTGGGAGGAGTCGGCCTCTTTTTCAGCTTCACAGAGGTTAGTTCAGATCACACGCTGTATGGGCCGCTTGTGAATGCCACAAAAAAGTTGGTAACTGGAGATCTGGACTTCTTTTGTGTCCTGTCTTTCCAAGGTCTGGAAAGAGTTAGTTAGAGAATAAGGCTTGAAATAAATTGTTATCGACCATAAATAAGTTTTAATTAAGAAAGTGGCATCCTACAAAAAATAAATGTACAAACTGCATCTTCATTAGAAGGTCATTACAATACATAAAAAGTATCAATTACACATCTAAATTCTAAAGCTCATCCTTCATTCTTCATTTTAGTTTATTTTATATTTTTATTTCAGTTTTAGTAATTTTTCCTAGTAATTTAATTGTATCAACTTTATTTTATTTCAGTAAGTTGCCAAGGTTTCGTTTAAGTTAATGCCATTCTGTTATTATCTAATATTTGTTTTATTTTATTTCAGCTTTATTTTTACTAAAATATTATTAAACATTATTTTTATCTTTATATTTATTTTTATTACAAATAATTAACAAAAAATATTCTTTATTTCTAATAACGAAATAGTTACATTTTAGTTTTAAATAGTTTAAATAGTTTTAGTTAACAATACTAACACACAAACATACACACATGTTACTGTATATATGTGTGTATATATACTATATATATACACACACACACACACACACACACACACACACACTGTATATACTATATATACAGTGAGGAAAATAAGTATTTGAACGCCGTGCTATTTTGCAAGTTCTCCCACTTAGAAATCATGGAGGGGTCTAAAATTGTCATCGTAGGTGCATGTCCACTGTGAGTGACATAATCTAAAAAAAAAAAATCCAGAAATCTCAATGTATGATTTTTTAACTATTTATTTGTATGATACAGCTGCAAATAAGTATTTGAACACCTGAGAAAATCAATGTTAATATTTGGTACAGTAGCCTTTGTTTGCAATTACAGAGGTCAAACGTTTCCTGTAGTTTTTCACCAGGTTTGCACACACTGCAGGAGGGATTTTAGCCCACTCCTCCACACAGATCTTCTCTAGATCAGTCAGGTTTCTGGTGACACCCCCAAAGCATGATGCTACCACCCTCATGCTTCACAGTAGGGATGGTGTTCTTGGGATGGTGGTACTCATTCTTCTTCCTCCAAACACGGCGAGTGGAATTATGACCAAAAAGTTCTATTTTGGTCTCATCTGACCCATGATTCCTCTGGATCATCCAAATGGTCATTGGCAAACTTAAGACGGGACTTGACGTGCTGGTTTAAGCAGGGGAACCTTCCGTGCCATGCATGATTTCAAACCATGACGTCTTAGTGTATTACCAACAGTAACCTTGGAAACGGTGGTCCCAGCTCTTTTCAGGTCATTGACCAGCTCCTCCCGTGTAGTTCTGGGCTGATTTCTCACCTTTCTTAGGATCATTGAGACCCCACAAGCTGAGATTGACAGTCATGTTTAGCTTCTTCCATTTTCTAATGATTGCTCCAACAGTGGACCTTTTTTCACCAATCTGCTTGGCAATTTCCCCGTAGCCCTTTCCAGCCTTGTGGAGGTGTACAATTTTGTCTCTAGTGTCTTTGGAAGAGCTCTTTGGTCTTGGCCATGTTAGTAGTTGGATTCTTACTGATTGTATGGGGTGGACAGGTGTCTTTATGCATCTAATTTAGGATAATAAATGGAGTGGAGGTGGACATTTTAAAGGCAGACTAACAGGTCTTTGAGGGTCAGAATTCTACTCTTCTTAGATTATGTCTCTCACAGTGGACATGCACCTACGATGACAATTTCAGACCCCTCCATGATTTCTAAGTGGAGAACTTGCAAAATAGCAAGGCGTTCAAATACTTATTTTCCTCACTGTATATATATATATATATATATACATACACACACATATATACACACTTAAATAATGTTAGAATACATATAAAATTACTGAATATATATATTTATTGAACGTTGAACACGGATCTCTTTTATAATATTTCTGATGTATAAATAAGTAATTTCCAGTCATACATTAGTGTTAATTAGCCTGTAATGATAAAATAATTTTATCTTTACTTTTTCTCATTATAGCTTTATATTATACTCCAATACTATATTTATAATATTTGTTCCCCCTTTTTTCTCAGATCTTAGGAGTTTGGCTGGCCATGCGCTACAGGAACCAAAAGGACCCGAGAGCGAACCCCAGTGCTTTCTTATAGTCTCCAGACCGTCTGTCCTAAACTACGTTTAGTGTAGTCCAGCTATTCCAGTTCCCTTTTGCACAGGTAGAGTGGAGCGCACCAAGAGACATTTCAAGCATTAAACACAGAACACAACCGCAGATCCCCGACACCGCGTTCAGAACACATGAGCTAACGCACCACACTCCACATACAAATACATCTATTTCGATGATAGATCTGACCCATTTTCCACACAAGGTCTGCAGAGGGCTAATTTAATTCAGCAGGAGGAGGGATCATGTATGATAGGATGCTCGTTCTGGCACTCCATCCTTGATGTGAGAAGCTCTTCCTGTTCTGTGTATGCAAACCGAAAATCTGCAATGTAGAAGCCATCGAAGTCTGCATGTTCAAAGCCTCAGAATAGTTTCCTGTGACATGGTCAGCTCACTTATGGACACATAACCAGGTATGTAGTGCTGAAATAGTTTCAGAAAGTTATCCCACATAAACTATATTAATGTTTAGTATCAGTTAGGGTGAAATTCTGTCGCGTATCTCCCAGGAAAACAGCATCCAGGTCTGCCTTGAATGAGTGCATACCTGATCAACACCGGTGTTTCGTGAAATGCTTTATGGAATCCGTCTCAATGAGGTGACCTGTCTAGCCTATGGGGTGTTAGTTTAGGAATTAGACGTAGAACGTGAATATGAAAAAAAAAAATCAAATAAAAACTTGTGTAACTGAGCCATGTGAATAGGAGGATTTACCCTGCCGACGGACTGCAGCCTTCCTGTTGTACATAGTCTTTACAGTGACAGGGTCGACGTTCACCGATTTACCGCTTCTTTTCCATCCTTATTTAAAACACTGAGTACCGCCTCAGCCGGGTCTCGCTATTCTCACTGGACTTTTTAAGTTCTCCATTTTCTTTAAAGCTTAGTACTACTCAAGGATAGAATGTTTTAAAATCGTATGCATTGTTTTGTGGATGTTTGTGTTGAAATAATCTCGGCGTGCCATTTATTTGCAATCATGTATCGCTTCTTTTCAGCTATTTTAAAAAAACGTACTAACAGCACTAAGTCCATCATTTTAGCACTGAATAATGTGCCATTACAATTCAAATCCTTCTTATTTTGTGTTTTGCCAAATCTTGCGTTTAGTTCCTTTTAATGTGTTTTTTTTTTTCAATGTTGAACATTGTTATTGTAGTAGATAGATCATTTGTAATAGCTTATGCACACATGCATATGTTAATTCCATATGGCCAATATGTTCTTGTGTTAATTCGCTTACTCATATTAATAGAGGAACATATCGGCTAATACTCAGTCTTAACCACTTTGGTTTCCACCCCGCATGATCGAGAATGGGAACACTGAACCATCACTCAGTACAGCTCAAACGTGTTCTGCTTCACTTGGTCATGCTATTATGAGTGTTTCACTGATGGATTTTGAAGAGGTGAAATCAATGTCTGTGCTATAATAGTTATTTATTGCCATTGTGAGAAGGCCACAGTACCTGACTCAGTGAGCTGTAAGCACCCTTTTCCCTGGATTTGCCTTGTATTTTTGAAACTGACTTTTCCAATTAAATAATATAAGATCAATACCTGTGCAATTATTTTTTTTCTTCTTCATGCATTCATCATGAGTTGTGTTTCTCAAATGGTTTTGCTTCCAAACCCGAGATTTTACATTGACCAATTGGCGACCCAACTTAATACCAAACCTGTATTTCAGGGCCATTTAAGGCCCTTTAAGCGTCTTAAATTCAGTTGTGTCAAATTTAAATGGCCTTTATGTAATCATTTTCATGTATTAATTTCTTCTTTGTTGCTGATGTGTGAACAGCTTGTAACAAAATACATTTTGCGTGAGTATATTAGGGCACTGAATCACATTCAGTCTTTTGTACATTTTGAGTGCGAGCATGAGCAATAAGTTGCTGGCTGCGGTTCACTTAACAGCCACCGGTGTCACTAATATAACACGGATTTCTGAATTCTAAAAACAGCCCCTTTAAAGTCTGAAATATCTTAAGTGGTATAAGAAATGTCTTAATTATGAATTCAACAGAACAGAAACAGAAATCGCGATATGGCTTAGTGTGATTATTAAACTTCAAAAGGTGATTTAATGGTTAGCACTGCATGTGTCAAAGTAAAAACCAGCGCTCTTGTGCATTCTATTAACTTAGTTTCAGAGCAGTTTGCAATCAATGAATAAGCGAATTCTTATGGTCTACTGCTGATGAATTATGACTATTTATCTTAGTGTTTATACTTTCAAAAAGAATTTCTAAAAAGCGAAGCTACTTTATACATTGCTTTAACTCATCGATTTTCTTTAATAATGGTTTAAACTTAAAGGCTGAAATGTAAGTGTTTTTGTTGTTGTCCTACTTCTACAAAGTGAATTTGATTTTGATGGGAAACAGCCTTTGATGTCAACAGCAAAAAATATGCGAAGTGTTTCTTCTCCATTTTAAAAGGAATTCCCCCCCTTTAATTTTTCTCCCGCTCAGTCTGTGTGAGATCACTTACTTCCTTTGTTTTCAGTGTTAAGCTTCTTATTTTCTTGCAAACAACTTACACTAAGCTATTATATATAGATTATGCAACTTGTGTAGGATGAGTGTGTAAAATGAATCATACAGGGCCTGAAAAAATATTTCATGTTATCTGACAAAAAATGTTCCCCTAGTGAGAGACAAAACACTGTTAGTTTGCAGTAAAGGTATTTTCTTGTTGCAATGTCTCTCAGAGACAAACGATTTCTTTGTGTTATACTCCACTTCAACTCTCAGCATCAACAACAAACTTCCTGCTGTGTGTCTGCTGATTTATATTGTGTCCATGCTCTGTGATTTTACATCATGGGTGAAGTCATTATAAGGCGGTTTATAAGGCAAGTGTCTTTGTATCTCAAAATACACTGCCCTCATGTGGTGCCCACTGGAACATAAAGCAAAAGCAACAAACCCTACATATGTGATCAATAAAGCAAAGGCAGGTCTAATATGTAAAAGCTTCACATATGTTTTCAAAAACGCTGGTGGGTAAAGATACAAAGGTCAAAAAAAATGTCTGCAGTATCATCTATGCAAAGCCTTCCTGTACTTGTTCAATTTTTTAATCTCATCATTTACAAGTTATCACCTCATTTGCACTTCAGCTTCAGCGCATCAATAATTGTTCCCAGTGTGGCCACAACAAATAGATCGAACGCCTCAGCTGAAACCATAAGCACATCAGCTGGATCTAAAATGGAAGAGTGGTGCATTTTAATGTTAGAGTTGGACAAGTTTCGTGTTCGAATTATATGGAAAATGTACAATTTATGCAGCTGGTCTAATATTTTAAATGGTAATGTAACTGTGTATTTGTTTGTATTTCTGCTGGGTGCTTATGTTAGTCAAATGTGCACTGTAAGGTGTCTGGTTTCCTTGAGTCAACAGGACTTAGGTCATGCTCAGCAAAGCCAACCCCTATCTTGTCAGCACACTTAGGCTCCAGGTTGGGACACGTGCTAGTTCTCCCTCCTTTCCATGCGTGTCCATATGCACAAACCAGACTGACCACCTGTCAAGAGACAGATATAGCAAAAGGTCTATGAGATGTTTGAGAAGCAAGGACCTAAATGTAGAAGTGCATTATGGAGTGTTATGACCAGTAATGGGGAAACATCTCTGCACCCTGACCTGGTGTTGTCTGAAATGACCAATGCAATATTTATTGGCTGAGTTTGATCCGGACAGATGATGTAGCTGATCGTGACTCCTCATGCAGATCCAGTCGGACAAACAGGAAGAGTAATCTCTCCCATCACAACGGGGAGGCAAGCGGGTCAATAGCAGCATAAATAATGGAACGCACTAGATGCATATTGTTAGTACAAATGAAGACGGACCGGCTCGGCTCTCTGTGACCAGCACTGAGTGTGCACTGGACACACTGATTGGTCAGCATGACCTGTTTGGAGAGGACGGTCCTGGGAGAAGCCAACCTGTGCACTTTCTAAACTCTCTGAGCTTCATTTGAAATTTACATTATAGGGTTCAATATAAGTCAAGCTCAACCGACAGCATATGTGGCATAGTATTAATTACTACAAAGAAAAAAATGACTTATACCTCCTTTCGATTTTTTTTTTGACATAGCAGAAAAGTTGTAAAATTGGATATTTTAGACAAAGGGTTAGTGTTTTTTCCCGAAACTGAAATTATAGCTCACATTTATACCTTGTGGCTATATATTGACTATTTTAGTCTTTATGAATTGGATCCAATAATAATTGGATACTTCCATTGTAAGTATCTATCTATCATTCAGTCTATCTATATCATTCAGTCTATCTATCTATCTTTCAGTCTATATATCATTCAGTCTATCTATCTATCTTTCAGTCTATATATCATTCAGTTTATCTATCTATCTTTCAGTCTATCTATCGTCAGTCTATCTATCTCGTTCAGTCTACCTATTCATCCATCCATCCATCGTTCAGTCTATCTGGTTCAGTCTACCTATTCATCCATCCATCCATCGTTCAGTCTATCTCGTTCAGTCTACATCCATCGTTCAGTCTATCTCGTTCAGTCTACCTATTCATCCATCCATCCATCGTTCAGTCTATCTCGTTCAGTCTACCTATTCATCCATCCATCCATCGTTCAGTCTATCTCGTTCAGTCTACCTATTCATCCATCCATCCATCCATCCATCGTTCAGTCTATCTCTTTCAGTCTACCTATTCATCCATCCATCATTCAGTCTATCTCGTTCAGTCTACCTATTCATCCATCCATCCAGCCATCATTCAGTCTATCTCGTTCAGTCTACCTATTCATCCATCGTTCAGTTTATCTATCCATCTATATATCTATCGTTCAGTCTATCCATCCATCCATCCATCCATCGTTCAGTCTATCTATCCATCTGTCTATCTGCTTTTGAGTAATGTAATTCTCTAAAAATGTCCATTTATTAGATTAAATTATTTAGGATGTAAACCAATCATGTACTCAAAAATATTTGTTTAATGAAACTGTAGTTCCCAGCATGCTTTGCTTGGGACTTAATGATTGTAGTAAGCTAATAGCTTGTTAGCTAGCTAGTGCAATCTTAAAATTCAGTCATGTGACCAAAAACAATTAAATTCAATAAACTATTAAATCCTGTCAGGGAAACAAAGATCACTTAAGATAATAAGATTCTCACTTAAGTGACTTAATTCCTCAATGCTGAAATTATGTGAACAAAGTATGTTTGTTAAACTTAATTGATTCATGTGGGACCAATGTACATTATTAATTCATGTTAATCTGATACACCCTTTTTTGTGTATACACTAAAAAAGATGTTGGATTTACATGATTAAATCCTTTACATCCATATGAGGCACAATCACCCCTGATTGTGTATATAGTACACAAGTACATCCACAAATACATAGTATGAATCAGGGGTGATTATGCCTCATATGGTAATATATTGTAATAAATGGTTAAATATAATACAATTTGAATATATTTTATTTTACTGTATTTAAAAGTTCTTTTTATTCAAAAAATAAACAATTTGCATGTTTAGTATACCATAATGGTTTCAGTTGTGAAAGCTCATCAGTTGCATTGCATTTTGAGTGTCTCTTTAGTGTTCACCAGTGAGAACAAGGTATTAAAACCTTATCATTATAAATATTTCCCAGGACGTGTCTGTCTGTATTAAAAGTATTGTGTATACTGTATTGTGCGTCCACTTGTTCCAGTTCAATTATTGATGTGCAAAACGGACACACTATATGCCTTTGTGCAGCAAATCAACAATATGTCTGTGCTAATTTGTTTGAGATTGATCTGCCAGAGAGGACAGCTCAGTCTGACTCACTGTCTATTATAACTGATGAGGATTAATCAAAGTTATGTAAGTATGTTTATGTACAGTATAGCCCTAGAAGTATTTTGTGTTCCAAAGAAAGAAAGTCATGTTTGGAACGACATGAAGGTGAGTAAATGATGACAGGATTCTCATTTTTAAAAATGTTTGAATGTAATTTTATTAAATTACAAAATATCAAACCAAGTGACATCTTAGTGAACTAACCTTATACTTAGGTTTTCTTTTTTGGGGGGCTTTTATGTGGCAGTGATTTTTAGTGGATGAAGTCAGTTTCTTTGTTTATCATATGAACATGTTCCGTAGTTAAACCTGTTATTTGAAACTTTTTAAGAATTTATAACAACAAATTACAACGTTTTTTTTAAGTGTTCATGTGTTTTAAGATAATGTCTTTAAAATAAATGCAACTTGGTTTGATATTTAGCTGTTTAATAATATTTAATGCATTTTGATAGGGCTGCCATCAAGTAATCGTGATTAATCGCATCTAACATAAAAGTTTGTTTTATATAATATACAAAACACATTTTATATATATAATTATGAATATATCATATAAACAAACTTTTATGTTAGATGCGATTTATCACGATTAATCGATTTGACAGCACTAACACATATATGCACACACTTTTGTTAGATGTGATTAATTGTGATTAATCGATTCGACGGCACTATTATATAAACAAACTTTTATATTAGATGACTAATTTTGATATTTGTAAATCTACGAATCACAGTAGTTGTAAATCTGTATCAGTATCAGTACATCAAAGCAGTAATGAAAGAAAATATTTGACATTTCATTCTTGTAGGTCCTAGCTTAACACAGTATGCAATAAATGTAATGGCTGAGTGTGAAAGATCAATTTTTAGGGCTGCCCTGCTAAGGCAAAAATTGACAAGAATCTCAATCAATAAACTGCATTAGAGTGCTGACCCTTCAGCTAAATCCTATCTTTATGTCATGGGTCAATCCTGCTACACAGAGCATTTTTTATGACCCTTTCATATTTAAAAAAAATAATATTTGTTAGTTTTCTTTTATCTCCCTAAAGTTGCCTGAGCTTGATGAGTAGTATGGTTTAATCTTTATAAATATTCTTCCACTTTGTGTTGCATAGCAGGAATGAAAGACCCATTAAGCTCATTTATATTTCCCGCGTCTCTTTGACACGTAGGGGAAACGTCACGGCTAGAGTTCAGCACCTTGGACAGCGGCGCCCGTCAAAAATCAGCACACTTGGATTCTCCCACGGGAGACTCGAGCAGGAGCGCGCACGGCATCGAGACGCTTGTAAATGAATCATTTTGATTGGGCGAGAGCGCGCCTTGGAAACAAGGGCCGTGTGTTGATGCGCACGGCAGAACGTCCATTTCGAGGATGAATCCGAGGGGAGCAGCATCAGCATCCCCATCACAGTATCCACAGCATCAGCCGCTCCGACTGACTATCACACCCTGCGAAGTAGGAAAATAGGCGAATCAGCGCACGGTGCCTTTTATTTTTCGCTTTCTGGAAGCTCCATCTTCCTTTGAACGTGAACGTGGCGAGGAACCATATCGGGCCGGGAGGGGGATGGTGATGAACTTCAAATGGAGACGAGATGCTGGCATTTAACCACTGCTCCTCAGCCAACACTGCCATTATTATTATTATTGCTGTTTTTAAAACACCAACCTAATGGATTCTTCTGAGCTCTGTGTTCGGGATGGGAGGTGGCGTTGGAATATGTCAATGGGGAGATGCACAAGGAAATGATGTGAAAGCTTCGTCATGATGCCTCTGATGAACAATAAACAAAACTATAGGATTGCACCTGAATCCCACTTCCAGCTCTTTTGGATTATGTTTTTATGCTGAAGGATCCGCGACGATGACTGTGTGTGGCAGTGATGCTCTGAAATGCCATTTTGCATCTTTCTCGTCCCTCATCCGTGCATCCAGGCTTTGGGTTGCTGGGAGTTTATGAAAATTACACCTCTTTAGAGCTGAAACAAAGCATTGCTGGCTATTCATTGCAATACCATAGGCTTATTATTGTCGACATGTGATGATTGTAACAGCATTTAGAGAGACAACATCGGCCCTAACAAGCACATACATGCCATCAGACGGAAAACAACAAGCACAGAGATTTTTCTGACCAATTACCTTTGGTTTGGACACTTTCCTCTGAGGCTTTAGGGTAGCAACTGCATTTCTGCCGAATACAATATTAATAATTGGCCTAAACGAATCAATAACAACAACAATACTAATAAAAACAATAATGCATAATAATACCAATATATAAAAACAACAACAACAACAACAATAATAATATAATAATTACTTATAATCATATTTTTTTGTTAACAATTAAACAATTTCGTTTCAGCCATATAACACTCACATGTAGTCAAACATGTTCAAGAACCGGATCCGCATGTTTTTTAACGAACTGAAGGTGCTGGTTTTCATGCGATCCGGTTCTTCTCGACGCTCCGACAGTGACGCAGAGCCGAACAGACGCTCGGACAGAATGAGGGGGCTCGGGATGGGCGGCTGCGGATGGCCGCCCTTCGTTGACTGCTCCAGCCGCGATGATGAGGAAGAATACTACGGGAGCGACCCCAGGCCCAGGAGCCTGGCGTTTGAGGAGAAAGACCCGAAACTGCAGGCGGGCCTGGACGCGGTCAGCCTCACCAGCAGCACGGCCAGCGGCATGAGGACACCCCAGTGTCGAATCTGCTTCCAAGGGCCCGAGCAGGTACATTTATTCCCACAAAAACAAGGCCGTTGTGTGTATTTGCTTTAGTTTATTATGGCCACATTTGCTATTTTAAATGTAAATGTTGGTGATTGCTACTCCATATTGCACATGCTGCTTGTTATTGTTACTATGAATTACTACAGCTCCACAAAGTACACGTTGTTCATCAGCATTGCTCATTTTGGTTACACTTTATTTTAAGGTGTCCTTGTTACAGTGTAATTATGCATTTAAGTACTGTGTGATAATAAGTAACTTACTATAGGGTTAGGATTGGGGTTTGGTTTAGGGGTAGTTGCAATTATACATGATTTATAGTTATTACTACAGTAAATACATGTAACATGGATACACTATTTTAAGGTGTCCATGTTACAGTGTAATTATGCATTTAAGTAGTCTACTGTGTGAAAATAATTTACTACATGTACTTACTATAGGGTTATGATTAGGATTGGGGTTTGATTTAGGGTTAGTTGCATGTATTTATTCATAATATAGTCATTACTACAGTAACTACTTGTAACAAGTGTAAAAAGGACACTGTAAAATGAATTAAGTTACCCTTTTTGTCAATGCACTGACATATAATTAAAGTATAATTATGCACTCTAAAATATCTCCTTGCATTATGCACTTGTCCAATATATATATATATATATATATATTTTTTTTTTTAATGTAAATGCACTTACATGAACACTTGGTAAAACTTTATTTTACAGTGTCATTGTTACATATGTTACATGCAGTTAATAGTAAAAACTATAAATTATGCATAATTACATGCAACTAACCCTAAACCAAATCGAACCCTTATCCTAACCCTAACCCTATATGTACATTAATATTACTCAGTACTTAAATGTATAATTAACAAAGACACCTTAAAAGAAGTGTAACCAAACACTTTAATATGAATTGTTACAACAATAATAATAAAAAAACGATTATACGCAGAAAAATAATTTGGTATTAAGTATGTCTAATAGTTTTATCAAGAGAACTTTAACTGGAACATGGCTTAACTATTTGTGCAAATATGCATTTAGTTCTACAAAACATGCATAATATTGTGCTTATTAATATTGTTCTGTAGTATTGCTTGCTTACAATAAATATAAAACATGTAAATTGTCTTAAAGTTGCAAGAAATTGTTGGTGAAGTATCGGCAACATGTTTAGCTCACGGAACAAAGACCACAGGCAACACATGACCTGATAATGCATTTCTCTTTTGACGGGATACAGGTGTGCCACGGGACCGTGTCGATTTACAGGTTCAATATGTCCACACAATTAACCTCTCTATTGCTTTTTTATGAGCCATAGACATCTCTGTTTGGAAATGTATAGATCCTAGTGTGGATGTTAAAGAGCCTGATTTATTTGCAATGCAAAGACAGTTGTTCATACAGCCTATTAGCTGGATTCACATGGTCTGAAAGACTGAAATATTTGGAAAAACAATACAAATTTCTTTTTAGCTGTAAAGATGTCGGCCCTTTATGAGCGATGTTTTATATCCCATGATGGACGACCTGCTTGATTTGTCATCCGATGAGCTGACCGTCTGTATTCGTGTAATCAGATTCTCATGGATAAATCAGCGTGCGTTTGTATTTGGATCGTATAGGCAGAACACGGGATGGATGTTTTGGTCAGCGGCCAAGCTGCGAAACAACAGATGTGTGAAACCTGTAAAGCTCGTCTGCCGCTAGTTAGCCGTACACATCAGCTAATATGGAGAGATGTTAGTGATGTACCAACACAATCCAGCTGGCAGTCCATCTGATTATGTCAGCCTCGGTGTCTTTTTTCAATGCGAGATGCAGTTGAGTGTAAACCTGCCTCTCAGGTAGATTGTTTAGTGAGCCGTTGAAAGTCCCGGACTGACAGAAGAAAAACAGCCACTAGAATAAACACATAAGGAGTTCGCTGTCAGGATTTTAGGGTCTGTGTGAGTCTGCCATTCATTGTCATTGTTAAGATGGTCATAAACTGCACCATTTAGCAGAATTAAACCGATAGTTCAACCAAAAATGGCGATTCTGTCATTTACTTACACTGCAAAAAAAAAAAAAAGAACAAAAAAAAGAAAGTATTTTTAGGAACATTGTACTCTAAAACGACATTGGACCCCATTGACTTTCATTGCAACAAAAATAAAAACAATTAAAAGCATATTTCGACATTGGTGTCCAGTTAAAATTAGCTATTTTTCTGATTTTTTTATTGTAGATATTTTACCAATGCCTAATTCTGTTTTGGGAGGTTCTTAAAAAAGTTAATGAACTATTATATAATTTATAAACTATATTTAATATTTAAAATATAATGTTTTAGAATATTTTTCCCTGTTTGCAACCTTTGACATCAGAGCTCAAGATTGCCTGTGCTATTCAGGGCTGTAAGATTTATGGGGGAAAATATAATTGCAGTTTTTCAGATAAAAATTGCAATTGTGATTAAAAAACGCAAAAAAAAGCCCCCGGTTTGCTGTGCTTGTTTGTAGGGCTGCACAATTTGGCCCAAAATGTGTGATTATATATCCATATGACAACAATATCATAATAATAATGTTCTTTTTTTCTTAAATACTCAGTATTATTTTACTGTGTTTTCTTCTTTTTTTGCCAGCACAAAATTAAAATGTTTCATTATATTATTGTAGATATTTGACCAGTGCCTTATTCTAATTTGGAGGTTCTTATAACCATTAAATGAACTCTATTTTATATATATTTATTAATAATATTTAAAATTTGATTATAATATTTTTTCCTTGTTTGCTGCCTTTGACGTCACATCTCTATTTAGTGATTAGTCAGCATTTTCGGCTCAGGTGATTGGCTCACGACCCGACTGCATAATGATGTCACATTTCAAATCGCACACTGCTGTATAGATGGATGATAATGCAAACATATACATCCAGGAATGATAGACCTCCTTGCTCTAAACATGAAAGTGTGTGTGATATCAGTCCTCATTACTCAAGAGTCTGAAACATGTAAAAATGATCTGTTTTGATGTGTTTGTGCTTGATACGAGCTCTAATCAGAGGAAGCTGAGAAGGGATTTTAGTAATATTTCACTGATCGTGATCTGCCATGATGCTGCCGTCTCTTTTCACACATGAAACAAAGCTTTTTGTTCATGATTACTATGTGGAGAGAATGATAGGTGCAGATGTAGAGACGTTAGGCTGGTTGTTCTGAGAGCTTCTGCTTGATTTTGGCTGAACCAAATCTGGCCTTGGATCTGTGATAACAGCTAGATACACTGAAACAACAAGACGAGGACAGGCTGTACTTTAAAGCTCAGAATGACTCATCTAGGTCCACTTATCGTAACGATATCGTAACACTCGACTCGTGATGTCAACTGTACTGGAGAACCTGACGGGAAATGTGCAGGAGAGATACTGTTGGGTTCAGAGGTGAAAATGCTTCTGTTTTTGCATTCTAAAATTAGATGCAAAATTGTTGAGATTTGAGAAGTGAAAGGTTGAGAAAATAATATATGAATTACCATTTGATTGTCAGCAACAAGTTGATATGATCCAAACCTGATGACCATTTTCTCCAGCATGATTGCGCCTTAATGCATGCAAGAAAACCCATGCATTTCATATTAATTTGATGCGATTAACTTTAAAATGTTCAAACGTAATATTTATTTCCACAATAAAACTAATTACATTTATTAATTTTATTAAAATTATTGGAATTATATTTGTATTTTTATTCATTTCATTTAATTTCTTTAAAAATAATATTTCATTTTAAATGACTCATAATAATACACTTTTAATTACTTGTTTATATTTATTTCAGCTGTTTGTTTTTCCTGTACGGGACTGACACGCCGAGTAAAAGCCTGATCTCTTTACTGTCCTGCTTCCGTGTTTATCAGACAAATTGAGATGAACACATTATAAATCTCTGTTTCTTCTCAGAATCAATAGTGATTATTAAGCTTTAAGTGGTTTTCATCCTAGTTCCACCTCAAAATTGCATTTAGACACGCTGGTACCACAGTTAAAGAATCGATGCAATTAATGACCACAGATTGCTTTCCTCCTTTTTCTTCTTTTATGCCGCAGTACCTGAGTACTTCACAAGCCATGCAGTCTTTCTGATTATATCATTCTTACAGTCCTTTATCTCTGCCCCACAGCTGGACATCCTGATCTTTATCCTCCACTTGTTATTCTCATTGGATCTATTGAATGTTCTCTTGGCAGCTCTCTAAATGCTGCTCTTACATCTGTAATGTTAGTTGATTCATGGTTTCTTCTTGCTAAATATCCCTGGCAGAGTCATCTTCAGTGGTTTTGCTGGATGCTGTATTATTAGTGGTTCTTCCTCATACTTAGGGTTGAGGATTTGAACAAACCCCTAATCTTAGATATACTTTTTCCAAGAAAATTGCACATGCTAGTTAGGGCTGCAAAGTCTGGGTAACAAAAAAGTTTTTCTGATAAAAAATTACAAATGCAATAAAAAGCTACAGGTTTGCTGTGCTTGTTTGTAGGGCTGCACAATTTGGCCAAAACTTTGTGATTATGTATCAATATGAAAATATAATAATATTAATCGTTTTTTTTCTTCTTAAATACTCAACTTTTTAAAAAAATACCCCATTTAATTTTACAGTGAAATATTACAATAGTAATATTTATTATTTTGATTCATATTATTATATCTATGAAAACACAATAGTAATAATAATAACTTCATTAATAATATAATATAATATGATTATTGTTATTATTCTATAATTTTATTTTACAGTGAAATATTACAATAGTAATATGTATTATTTTGTTTAATATTTGATATCAATATGACAATAATAATATTAATAATAGCAATAATAATATAATAATTATTTGTTATTATTATGATTATTATATATTCTAGATATTTCTTTTACTGTGAAATATTTATTAATTTGTATATTTTTATATCAACATAATTATAAAATGCTAATAATTATTATTGGTAGTAGTAATAAATACTCATATATTTATAAATATTTTTTATATACTCAATTTTATTTCAGTGAAATATTGTAGTATTTATTATTTTATTTAATATTTTTATCAATATGACAATATAAGAATAGTAATAAACAATTATGATAGCAAAAATAATAAATAATAATAGAATTTTTTTTCTTAAAATACTCAGCGAGTATTTTACAGTGAAATATTTCAACATTAATATTTATTATTTTGTTTAATATTTGTATTTAATAATAATAATAATAACATATTTATAGCTGTCTTAATTTTCAAACATTAAACCATCAAGCATTTATTTTGGCGGAAAACTGCAGGGAAAGCTTCTTAAAGCTTTTCCTTTGTTGACAACAGCCTAGCAACTGCATAGCAACCACAGAATGCACCAGAGTGAGAGTTTGCAAAAGCTGCTGCTTTCCCAATGAAATTTCTCAAAAGCTTTTCCCCGACAATCCTGGAGCTGCAGGACTCTCAGAGGTGTGTATTGATTGAGTGTCTGGAGCAGTAGAGGAGAGAATAACACACCCGTCTTTTAACCGCACACTCTTCAGATCCTCCACACGCTCATAAGTCTGGAGTCCAAAGCTCACGTCAGCAGCCGCATGCACGCTGTGTCCGGGATCGATTTATCATTTGTAACGGCGGACAGGTTCATGAGTAATATCTCATTTACGTAAATCAACTGGACCACAGCACTGTCCTGGCGGGCAGTCCAGTCATGAGGACTGCTGGTTCTGCGGCTGTAATGCAGCTTTAAGGCAACAGATGTCCGGACTGCAAAACCCAGAGACAAATCTGCAGATGTGTGTGTTGTGTTGTGTTGTGATCCCGCTGGATGCTCGCGGGATTATCTGACACTCTGGAAACCAGCATCTTTGTTCAAAACCAGCACTGGACAAAATTAGATCAGGAATGATTGTTTATGTTAGGCATATGCAGGAATATAAAACAGGAAAAATAGTTTCATCTGTAATGTTTAATTACACAACTCTCTTGATTCTGATTGGTCAGTTGAACAGTTCACTTGTTTTCAACCTTGATAATAATCAGAAAGGTTTCTTGAGCAGCAAATCAGCCTTAGAATGATTTCTGAAGGATCATCTTACACTGAAGACTGGAAATTCTGAAAATTCAGCATTGCTATAGGCTAGCAGGAATACATTATTTAAAAATATATATTCATACAGAAACTGATATTTTACATTGTAATAATATTTCACAATATTACTTAATATTACTATTATTTAAGACTTGCCTCTTCTGTAGTTACATCATGAACTAAAACCGACGGAAAATTATACTCTATACTCTCTATACTCTCATTCCTGCGTAATAATTTACTTAGTACACGATGTAACTACAGAAGAGAAGTTTTCAATAGGAAAAATATCGAAACTCTTTGGTAATTTTTTTGAGAGAAATGCTAACGGTCTAATCAGATTCAATGATCTATGCTAAGCTATGCTAAAAGTGCTACCGCCAGACCCGGAGATCGGCTGCATGGATTTGAAAACGGTAAAACTCAACTGTTTAACTCTAGGGGAGTTGGAAAATGAGCCTATTCCAAAAAAAAGTGTGGTGTTCCTTTAATAATACCAATACCTAAACTTAACAACTACCTTACTAACTATTAATAAGCAGTAATTAGGAGTTCATCGAGGCAAAACTAATAGTTAATAGTTATTGAATAATGAGAATTGGACCCTAAACTATAGTGTGACCATATTTTTTAATTATTGAAAAATAATAAATAAAAATATAATAGCATTGGTTGCACTTTATTTTAATGTGTTCGATTTACAGTGTAATTATAAATGTAAGTACTGTGTAATAATTTATTTATAACATATTTTCCTGGCACAACAGACATTATGTAGCTCCGCCTCTTTTCAGCGCTGCTCGTTGTCTTCTGTCTTCCGGGTTTGTATTTCCACAGCATGAAGGTAAGATCTTACGGGTTTATGAATGAACCGCTGTTTTAAAATCTTCCAGGTCTACTAACATTTGTTATGACATCCGCTTCAAACATTACAAAGCTCATGATAACTATAGTTAACTCTACAATAAGTAAATCCACTTCACCAGTTTTTTTAATCACTCTTCAACCGCGACGCCACAGAAATATACAGAGCTACCGCAAAAATGGAAGTTCAAAGACAAAATTCTAAAAATGGCGGCGCTGTTGTTTCTCTGGTGCATAATGTCTATAAGCCCAGGAACATTTCTTACAATAGTAAATAGTATCATGTTTGATTGTGTTCTCTCTTGCCTGCAGGGGGAGCTGTTGAGCCCATGCCGCTGCGACGGCTCCGTGCGCTGCACACACCAGCCCTGCCTCATCCGCTGGATCAGTGAGAGAGGATCCTGGAGCTGTGAGCTCTGCTACTTCAAGTACCAAGTCCTGGCCATCAGCACCAAGAACCCGCTGCAGGTGAAGCGTCAGTTTGTGGAGTATCTGGGTCAGGGCTAAGCACTGGCTAGCATCTCTATTTATCGGCTTCTTCAAGCAGAGCAAGAAAATGCCATCTTATGGTGTGTTTTTTAATATTGTGTTTCAGTGGCAGGCGATTTCTCTGACGGTGATCGAGAAGGTGCAGATTGCTGCCATTATCCTGGGCTCACTCTTCCTCATCGCCAGTATCTCGTGGCTGGTGTGGTCTTCTCTCAGCCCGTCCGCCAAGTGGCAGCGCCAGGACCTGCTCTTCCAGATCTGCTACGGCATGTACGGCTTCATGGACATCGTCTGCATAGGTGAGAAATACAACCACATGGATAAATCAGTGCAAACACACATTTGTTTTATAACGTTTAGGACCTCTCTTTGACTTCCTATATATAGACTTACTATAGACTAATATACCGGTACACACATTTGCATATACGTATGAATGGATATGTGTAAATGTAAATTTGTCATGGGGAAATGATGGGAACTCTTTATGATAAGGTTTGCTAACATTAGTTAATGCATTAGGTATCTTGAACTAACAATGAATGATAGATGGTTAGCATGTTTAGATGGTTATGTTAATTTCTACATATGTTGATATATTTTAATATTACAATGAAACAATATGTATTTTGTGAACAATAAATAGTATAAATATAATTTACTATTGTTAATAACTTTCGTGATACTTTCGTAAACAATACATGAACTGAGGATACTGATATTCATTTATGTAATATATTATGAAAATTAGTTTTTATATTATTAAAAATTATGTTCATATAATTTTATATGCACACTTATATATGTATATATAATTTGTACGAATTTTAATATAGTAAAGCATTAGGTATCTTAAACTAACAATGTAAACTATACTTTTTAAGCATCGATTAATCTTGAATTGGTGCTAATTTCTAAATACACTAATAGGCTACATTTTAATATGTTAATATTACAAAATAATAAGTTTGAGTATATTGTGAATGAACATCAGTTAAGTTATTTATAGTAATATTCAAATACAAAATAATTGAGTTTTTTAATTTTTTTATTTTATGTAAATGATAATTTACATAAACATTATATATTATTGTAATATATTTTAATTTATATAAACATAATTGTAATAATATTTTTTAAAAGTAATTCATTTTCTTCTTATATATATATATATATATAATTTATGTAACGTACTGTGTTACATATATCATTTATGTTATGTAATGTTACTATGTAAAATACAATGCATATAAAATAAATACATTTTTATTTTTAATATTAAAAAGTATTGTTTATATAAATTAAAATATATAAACTATAATTAATATAATTATATAATATATAATTTTGTATATAAAATATATATTTTTTAATATACTACAATAATATGAATATACTATCAATAACATGGACTCAGGTTAATTTATGTGACATATATATTATAAAATAATATGAACCTAGTCCTAGATGAATAAATGCTGTTAGAAATCTTGTTCATTGTTAGTTCATGATACCTAGTGCATTTTCTCATTCCTAAACAATTGAACCTTTTTGTAAAGTGTTGTCGAATCAATAAGTAACATCCCCTAATCTATAATTCCCCACAGGCCTTATAATCCACGAAGGCTCATCCGTGTACAGAATCTTCAAGCGATGGCAAGCTGTAAACCAGCAGTGGAAAGTATTGAACTATGAGAAGGCGAAGGACTTGGGAGACCCGTTGAGCTCCAGCAGTAAGGCAGGCAACCGCGGCTCACGCAGCAACACGCACGGCCTGGCCAGCGGCCGCAGAGGGGGCCAGCGAGTGCGCAGGTTAAGGACTATCCTCAACCACCACTGCGGATACACCATCCTCCACATCCTCAGTCAACTGCGGCCCAGCGACCCGCGGCTCGGTACCGCCACCAACCGCGAGGTGGTCATGCGGGTCACGACCGTATGAGGTTGGACCGGAGAGGGGGGGTAAAAAAAAATGCCACCGCGTTTCAGGCTCCAAGCGCCTTTTTCTGGAAAAGACAGTTTCGCGATGCCAGGATGATCGCGATTTTTCCTTGCATAACGTCTCACTTCGACTTTTTAAATGGACAGGAGCATAACGAACAATGCGTAAGACATTGGCGCCATTAACTCCAGGAGTTTCTATTGGCGAGACTTTCATGATCGAGCACACTATTGCATTTTTAGTTCGATTTCCTCGCTGGTGTTGTTTTTTATTGATGCGGTTTTTAAAACTTTTTGATTTTCTAAGGGAAAATGGTACATGAAGTGACACCGACATGTGATGTATATGGCGACTCATATGGACCTATTGTAAATGATGTTTACGGATGCTTCTGACGCAGCAAGAAAGCCAACCATAACCAAACGATCACGACACAATAACCAGGGAAATGAGATACGAATTGTTACATACTAAAATATATCAAAGGGGAGGGTGCAATAAGACATAATAAGATTATACAGAGAATAAAAAGACGTAAACATTTAAAAGAATTTGATCTTCTCTGCAATAAAAATACCTGTACATTTTACAGTGACCTTTGCATGAGGGTAGAGTTTTATGCCTCCTCGACACATGGACATGATGAATTTGTTTTATTCAGAATGGTGCTCGTTTGAATAAACACTACTATTCATCTGCTGTTTGTGAAATGCATCATCCCACAAAGGCTTTTGTTCGTTTCAGTGGGTTCCTCTTACAGACACACACCTACAGTACACTACTTTTTTGTTTGCGTTTTGGAAGGTTCGCATACAGAGCTTTCATTTGAATACGAACACCAGTGAATTACAATCATTTTTATCATAACACACAAGTAACATTGCTAAATGCACCTTGATTTGAAAGGACGTTTGATTAGCATTAGTATTCAAAATGCAATGAGTTGAGTGCGAACAGAATTTATCATAATGTTAATTACCACTTCTTAAAAAATTTAACGTGGATTTAAAATGATTTATTGTATAAAGCAGTCAGAAATTGATTAAAACTTACCTCTTAAAAGAAATTCCAGGAGCTCAATTGACAAAATGTGTTTTTTATAATGTTGATTATTATATTATTAAAAAAAATATATATAATATTTAATATAAAAATATATGTGCCCTCACAATCTTAATATTAACTTCCCCTCCCTCTTTTCTTTCTCTGATGACATGTTTACTGCCATCAGGGTGGGGCAACCTGTCACTCACATCAGTTCCACCAATAGCAAACCACAACCATCCAATCAACTCCCCATGGACAAAATCAAGTTCAGAGAAGCCATTTCACTCGGATATACAATATTACAATAGGGAAGAAAACATAATCACAACTTCTGTTTCATGCCGACTTTAAAGGAAAATTCTGAGTGCAATATATTACGTTTAATTGACAAGATGTGTTGCATAATGTTGATTACCACAAAAATTTGGAAATTATTTTTTTGTGGAAATCAACATTATGCAGAACATTGCGTCAATTAGACTTAACATATTTGGAACCTGGAAGTTTCCTGTAACAAGTCATGTTATTTTTTTCAGTGTAAAGGTGGTCACATTTACCACTGTTCTGTGAATTTTGTCAAGCGAAATCCAGTCATTTTAATAGGAATCCACACATAGGATGAAAGCTTTTCCCATGAAGATTTCGCACCGGGTTCAAGTTGGTCATACAGATTTGATGCATTGACCAACATAAATCTGCTTGGTTTGAAAGTGACTTCTGTGTGAGCTGTGCTTTGTTCATCACTACGCTCTTTATTACCTGACATTTTGCTTCTACCATTTGGGTGTTTGCAAACAGAACAGTGATGACGTGTTTTACCCGGTGGCAGAAAATGACAGGTCTAAAGTAGCAGTCTATGGAAGCCATGGAATAAAAGAATAAAAAAGGTTATATCTCACAATTCTAAGAAGAAATTCAGAATTGAAAGATATAAACTCAATATTCTGTCCATTTACCTTAGAAATGTGACTCTCACACGCTTTTCAAAACCTTTTCCTCTCTTGGTCCTCCTCCCCCTCGATCATCAACCCTAACAGCTGACGACTTTGCCACATTCTTGATAAATAAAACAACCATCAGCGGCAAATTTTCCACACCACAAACTGACACACACATCTTAACAGCAAACACACAAATCCCCCCTCCTCTCCGCTCTCGGAGGCAGAAGTCTTCAAGATCATCCTTTCCAATCCCACAACTACCTGTCCACTTGATCCCTTTTCTTCTTCAGTTGTACCTGCACTCACTCACATCATCTACACCTCTCTTTACACTGGTACGTTTCCCACAGCATTTAAGCAGGCTCGGATGACTCAGTTGCTTAAGAAACCCATTCTAAATCCAGCACTTTTAGAAAACTACAGATCCCTTCTTCCATTTATTGCTAAGACACTTGAACGAGTCGCGTTCAACCAAGTGTCTTCCTTTCTTACACAGAACAACCCGCTGGATAACAACCAGTCTGGTTTCAAAAGCAGCCATTCAACTGAGACTGCCCTGCTCTCGGTTATTGAAGCTCTGAGACTGGCAAGAGCAGCTTCCAAATCCTCAGTACTCATCTTGCTGGATCTGTCCGCTGTTCTGACACAGTTAATCACCAGCTCCTCCTGTCAACCCTCATGACGAAGGGCATCTTAGGAACCGCACTCCAGTGGTTCAAGTCTTACCTCTCAGGTAGGTCCTTCAGTGTCGTGGAAGGGTGAGGTGTCTAAGTCGCAACATCAAGCTACTGGGGTGCCTCAGGGCTCAGTGCTTGGACCACTTCTCTTCTCCACCTATATGTCATCACTTGGATCTGTGATTTAGAAACATATTTTTTCCTATCACTGCTATGCTGATGACACACAACTGTACCTCTCATTCCAACCAGAGGTTTCGACGGTAGCTGTTCGCATCTCACCCCAGCCTGCCTGACAGACATTTCTTGCTGGATGAAGGACCGCCATCTTTAACTCAACCTTGCAAAGACAAAACTACTTGTGGTCTCAGCCAACCCAACACTTCATCACAACTTCATCCAGGAAAGCCAGGAATCTTGGAGTTGTGATTGAACTTCACAGACCACATTGCTAGAACTGCCTGGTCTTGCAGATTAGCCTTATACAACATTAGGAGGATCAGGCCCTTCCTATTGGAGCATGCTACACAACTCCTTGACTTATGTGCAAGTTATTCTGCAAGTGAACGGCGCCTTGTGGTGTCATCCCAAAAAGGCACAAAATCACTTCTTTTTTTTCACGGACCTTCATCTTGACTGGTGGAATGACCAGCCCAACTTAACCTAACAAACACGGGCAGTGTTGTACAACAGGTGCAATTTATATGATATTATATAGAATATTTTCATGGATCATGGCTCAATATTGAGCTATTTTGCAGTTTCAACCCTCTCAGGTAAAAACACTTGTGAAGCCAACAAACAAATCTCATACTGTGTCTTGACCTTGATCCGATTCATCTTTGCTTTAGTGCTTCATAGATTATCACTCCAGGCTCCAAGCATGAGGTCTCCTGGGTGCCACTATCATTGGGCGGCCCTTGCAGAGGTCACAGCGCTGCAGGGATGGCATCTGTCACATGCGCTCACCTGGCAGATGTGTGTCAACGCCAGAAACCCACTGCGAGTCCTCTCACAATGTCACACCACTGAAACATCCGAAAGCAGCAGCACCAGTGTCTAAAGAGTTTAAAAGATGTTCTGAGATCAGAATGTGTAGTCATTGTGTTCAACCATATGCTTATATTTACTAAGGACTTAAAGATCTTGGCAAGCAAATTTCTTAATATTTGGCTTTACTTGGAGCAAATTAGTATTTAGAAATGCACATGGTCCCTGGAACCATTCAGGAGCTACATTCAGGAAAAAGACATTAGATTTTAAGGGGGAAAAAGGTAATTGTGGCTTTGTCGCAATTCTGACTTTTTCTCTCGCAATTTTGGGTTTACATTTCACGGTTCTGAAAACAAAATGAATTGTAGGATATAAACTCGCAATTGTGAGAAGAATATTCATTATTCTGAGATAAAAAGTCGCATTTTCCTTTTGTATTTTTTATTCTGTGGGGGAAACAAGCTTCCAAAGGTCTCATTAGTTAACATTAGTTTAACGAATTAACATTAACCAACGAGCAATACATTTGTTCGTTTTTATCTTCGTTAATGTTGGTCAATAAAAATAGTTAATTAATAACAATTGTTCAATGTTTGGTCAGCTGAGGTCCATTAAATTATATTATCAGATACAACTTTCGATTTTAATAATGTATTTGTAAATGCAGAAATTAACATAAACTAAGATTAATAAATTCTTTAGAATTTTTGTCATTGTTGATTCATATTTACTAATGTAGTTAACTAATGTTAACAAATGAAACCTTGTAAAGTGTTACTATAATTTGAGTTCAAACTGGAAAGGTTTATTTTATTATACTAGCAGCCTCATATAAATAAACTGTAGGAAATATTTATTACAATTATTATTAGATACAGTGCTGCCAGTCATGAAAATATTTTGTTTTTGTTTTAAATGGTGTTTTACAGGCCTGGAAAAGTCATGGAAGTTTATATAGCAAATACATAAAGTATATATATTTTTTTCAAGTAATGCTTGGCTAAATATTGGCCATAAATAGATAAAAACGTTTTATTCAGCAAATTGTAGAAAGTTGTTGATAATTGGTCAAACTAATTCACAAATTGGTCTAATTCACTAAATTCAAGGAATTTGAATGATTTAAAAAATGTGTCCAATAACTACAAATATTGACATATACATTTTATATATATACTCAAACACACACACAAAAAACATCCATTAGGCATATATATATATATATATATATATATGCATACACTATTTTATTCACACATGGACAGACCAAGTCCCAACCTGTCTGTAAAAGCATAATTCCTATAGTGCCAGAGGGACAAAAAGCCAAACTGACTCTAAAAATGGCAGTGACAATGGATCATCACCAGAATAAATTCCCCTTAGAGAGGTTATAAAAATAAACCCACAGCTATGAGTGTAGTAAGCAGCTCGAGCGGTTCATTCATCACTCTCACACACTGGCTACTGTACCTCAGATTCATCATGTCCACACTGTATTCTGGATTAAAGTTTATTGTGATTCATCTACTCTGCACTTCACTTCACATGGTGATTAAACAGTACAAACAGCCATCATTGCACCAAAGCCAAGAACCCCGGCAACATTCACGAGACGAGCTCAATACAACACATCAAGTGCTCTAAGATCAGCTGAGAGGAACAGCTAACATGTTACCCATCGGTCTTAGCGCTATCTAAATAGTTTGTGTTATCTGTGAGAGGTCTCGCTCTTATTTCACTGTGCACCAAGAGCAAGTTCCCACACGACAACACTCCATCCAAACGTCATCTTTTAGACATTACAGAACAAATAACAAGTAACTGTCGTCACAATTCACACTGACAAAATCAGTCCAGATTATGGATAAAACACTTAAAATACAAATCAAATAAGTGCTAGTAGAATTAGAGGATACTTTCAAATCAACGAAAATATTATACAAAGTTGAAGAGAATTACAAGGATTTAAAAGAAAGCATCCTTACTAGGTTAAATATAAACAGATATAAAGTTCCATTAATAATCCACACATATTCAATAAATAAATTAAGCACAATAACTGTAACATTGAAAGTGAAAACTTGATGTAGTGTATAACTAAAAGCTCTCTGCGGTCATGTCACAAACTTGATATGGCAATAAATCTCACTTATTAAAAACATTATATGAAAGCAAAAAAAATAAATCATGTTCTTATGGTTATTTCAAGAAATGATCTACAGCTGTTTAACGGCAATCATAAACTCAACTAAGAATATATTTCATAAATATAAAATTTCTGTATCACTTTCTCCAGGTATTTTGGCCCGTTCAGGTTCAGGTTCACATTCAGGATCCCGTCACCAATAAACAGCAGTGATGACATCCTGTGTCTTGTTGCAAGTTAAAAATATGTTGCAAACGAAACCATCCCAAATATAAAATTTGGGTCTGCCAACAGAATGCTTTAGTATTGTCAGAGTGACATCACTATCATGTATCATTTCAACACATTATAATTGGGCAGACGTCAGTGAAACCTTATAAATATCTTTCTAGAGGAGAGATCGCTTCTGCCGACACACGCCCCAAAGACAGCTTAAACAGTTAAGAAACATAATTCTCTGATTGACAGTTTTAAACTAAATTTCCATTATTTTAAAAGATGTTTCCTATTTTTAAACATTAACATTTTTCAGACTTGACAGTTTTATATGGAATACATGGATGGCGGACAGCTTACTGCATACCGCCTACTGCGTTTAAAAAAATAGTATGCAAAACAGAATTTTCATGGTATTAAGAATTAAGTGGGGAAATGTGATATTTTCATAACATAAAATTCTTATATTAATCTTATTAATAAGAATAATATTTTTGTATATATTTTTGTAATATTTATTCTTCAGGACAGAAGTGGTTGAAAGTGGACAAAAGAGATGGATTTAAACACCAGGTGTAAACGGTGTTTCGTCTACTCCCTCGTCTACTTGTGATCCGATCGGCCAAAACACATCTTAATACCAGGAGTACACAGGGCCTTTGTTGCATTTTTCAGACATAATGAGTGATATTTTAATAAACGGCTGAAATAAGACCTGTTCTATTTATGGCATAGTTTTGAAATGCAAGCGCTCCTTTGAAATGCTGTATATAAAAACAGTAAAATCAATAAAATAATCTAAAATGGCATTTCCACTTGAACATCCATGACACCATCCTGACATTTCCCCTCAGCACATATCAAAGCTCACGTTGAGACGGTCCTCCTCACAGGTACGGGTACTGGTGGAGTTTCCTCTGGCTGAGGGGAAACGCTGCAGGCCGCGGGTACGGAGCTGAAGCCTGACACATGACGCCCATGGCACTGTTCTTCTGCAGAAGGCTCAGAGAGGCCGAGTACGGCCCGGCGGTGCGTGTGTGTCGGCCGGAGGAAGAGGAGCAGGAGGAACCGGCTGAATTGTGCAGCTGGTCCACCGCCTGCGACACAGAGGCCAGGGCCGCAGATGCCGGGTATGCGTACAGGCTGGAGGCGGAGCCGAAGAGTGACGCTTCATGAAGCCTGTAGGAGTGGGAGGGGCCTGTAGGAGAGTAGGTGGGTTGGCGTCTCAGGGATCCGCCCCCTGCACGATCGTGGGATGATATCATTGATTGCTGCGCCTGTTGAATGAATTAAAAACGTAAAAATCTGAGTTGAAGTAAAAAAACGTAAAAATCTGAGTTGAAGTAAAAAAACGTAAAAATCTGAGTAATCTGAGTTGAAGTAAAAGACTGTGTTGGAAAATACAACCTAATGATAGATATTAAAAATAAACCCTGGTTTGTCACAATAACCCTTGGGTTGGCACACAATTGCCTTTCTTGTGTTGTTGTTGTGTTTCCTATTGAAACAGGAAGTTGGGGCAAATATATTACATATTAAATGCATTTATCTGTTATGTTTTGGTTTGTCAACTTTTAGGAGTATACTCTCATTTACAATACCATGCAAACGTTTGGGGTCAGTATGATATATTATTTACGTTTTTGAAAGAAGTCTCTTCTGCTCAAGGCTGCATTTCAGAAATACAGTAAAAAGAGTAATAATGTGAAATATTACAATTTATAACTATTACATTTTGTAATTTATTCCTGAGATGAAAGTCGAATTTTCAGCATCATTACTCCAGTCTTCAGTGTCACATGATCCTTCAGAAATCATTCTAATATGATGATTTGCTGCACATTTAATATCCAAGAAACATTTATTATTATCAAAGTTGTTATCAATATTGAAAACTGTTGTGCTGCTTAATATTTTTGTGGAAAACATGATACATTTTTTCAGGATTCTTTAATGAACAAAATGTTAAATCTTTTGTAACATTACAAAATGTCTTTTACTGTCACTTCATCAATTTGATGCATCCTTCCTGAATAAAAGAACTGATTTCTTATTGAGCCCAATCTTTTGACTGGTAGTAGATAAAGTAAACCAAAGCTAACAGATATTGACAAAAAGCCACAAAACGTCCACTCTAAAGTCATGTGTTCTTTAAGATGTACCTGGCTCAGGTTGAGAGGCTGAGATCTGTTTGATGCCGCTCTCTGATGCCGGTCGCTGGACTGTGAGGCCGTTCCTTTCTTTAATTTTCCAGAACTATTAGCATTGTTCTCTGGAAGCAAAGAAAATAATATTTAAGGATCAAATCTGCATGCCCAGCATATCCATGTCTATTTAATATTCAACAACTTGTTCTTAATCACATGCACATTTCACATTGACTTATAAAAAGGTATAGTAGAACAGAAGCCTGTTTAAATCTAAAATGGAGATTTAAAACTGATTATGATTGTTTTTGGTGTAAGTAGTCAAATGAATGGATGGAAGGGAAAAAGCTACACGAGTGTAGGCCCCTTTAATGAATCAAAACCCAATATTCAGATGACGAACCTCCTGACGCTCCGTCCCAGAGCTGTGTTTTCACTGAGGGTGTGACCATGGCTAGAGACTTGGGGAGGCGTCTGGGACTGAGAGGGGTGCTGGTGGAGGAGTCAGAGTCCTGGGAGTCGTGGACAGTCACACAGCTGATGACGTTTGTACGCTGGTTCACACTACAGCTGCCACACAAGAGAAGAAAGATTGGAAAGAAGTCTTTTATGATCTCCAAGCTGCATTTATTCATTAAAAGGTGTTATTGTGAATTATTATTACTATTTTAAATAACTTATACAAATACATTTTCTATTTGTTTAAAAAAAAAAAAAAAAAACATTAAATGTAAGAATCTTCAGTGTCACATGATCCTTCAAAAATCATCCTAATATGCTGATTTGAAATATTTTTTACTATTGTGAAAGTAGAAAACATTGTGCTGCTTAATATTTTTGTGGAAATGGTGATATACATTTTTTTCAGGATTTTTTGATGAATCTTAAATTTGAAAGAACAGCATTTATTTGAAATACAAATCTTTTGTAACATTAAAAATCACTTTTGATCAATTGAATGCTTGTCCTTGCTGAATAACAGTATACATTTTCTTTTTACTGACCAAAATCTTACTAACTTTTCAACGGTCGGGACAAAGCCAAACCATTCGTGTTTCTTAACCGCTTCCTTCTCTATAACAAAACTATTTAGAATGCAATACAAATGGTAACGCAAGAGTTTATGATGGCATGAGATGCAAATAGCGACAGAATTATGGAGGATGATCCAATATTGCTTTTAATTTTATTAACTTTTGTTTACTTTGTGTTATGTAGCCAACCGTGCTACGTAATTCCGCAGAATTCCGTACGGGCTACGTAGAATTCCGGGCAGAAATGGTGTAATCATTCAGATTCTAAGCTCAAGTGGAATAATCGTTCCTTGCTGTTCTTAGAGTCGTGGAAAAGCGGCTTATGTTAGTAATATTGTTTTAATCAGCATTAAGAGATTCTGATGGGATGAGTGATTTTTATTTTTGTATCTGTATTGTTGTCAATTATTGTACATTTTTGATACAGAAATGTATATATTTTTCTACATTAAGATTACCATACCTTTCTTTGCAAATTTAGAAATAAGGTGTGTGAATTGTAGGCATTACTAGTCTACAAAGAAAAAAAATACATAAGACACATATAACATAGCATAATATATATATAAAACTACAATGCAGAGTTTTACACCTTTCATGAGGAAACTTCCTGTCGTCATCGTCCTCAGTGTCGCTGTGGATGGTGATGATGCTGACAGCAGGGCTGGGGGTGTCGGAGATGACAATGGGCTGGGACGCATCACCACAGTTGTGCGCTACCAAAGAGGCCGGCTGCTGGGAGGACGTGGGTCTGCGAGGTGAATAAGAAATAAAATGACTTGAAATTAACAACAGATTTTTTTTATATGTTAACATAAGAAACTTTTTTCCCATATCTATTTAACATTATTCAGAGATGGCTGCACATATTGAGACTCATTAAGAGCGTTACCTGGCTCTGCTCTCAGCACGCCGACCCTTTGACCTCTTCACTCCGCTCTGCTGTGTACGACTGCTGGCTGCTCCCGCGTGGGCGGGCTGAGCGCTTGCGTTACGCCCCTGCTGCATCCCATCACACTGACCTCCATGTCGACCCCTGGCAGAGTGTATTAAATGCATGCTGTTTTGAGAATGGTTATAATTGGTTATTAGCTATTTGCAATTCATAGAATTCAGTTTTCCCTGCAGAGGCATGTTGTTCTACATTACAATCAGCAGCAACTAAAACCACACTGTCATTCTGCAATGAGTTCTATTGGGTAACAAGACATACATTTGGAAACACAGGTAACAGCCTGGTGTATTATTCCAGTTCATTACTTTTAAGCCGTTTTCACACCTGGTACTTTTGCAAAATGCTTTTGTTTGTTACCAACCTGAGCACCACTGGAAGGGCTGTCACTGTAATCAGGCAATAACAGCCAATAACATGCCCAGGTCATATTTCAGATTTATTTTCAATTCTTACCTTCATTCCCTACCTTTATTTTCAAATGTATCTTCAATTCAAGCTTTTTATACATATACAGTATATATATATATATATATATATATATATATATATATATATATATACACACACACACACACACACACACACACATACAAAGTTTTATATTAGATTAATCGTGCACTAAATACGTAACAAACATTAATGGTAATACAATGATTTTATTTAAATATGTAATAAATTAAATAAATTAATAAATTAATAATTAATTAATATTTAAAATTAATTAATATTAATAAATAAATTAAAATAGGTCATCATTTGTATATTTACAGTAATGAGAATGAGATTTTTTCGCATTATGAAAATTAGTTGGAGAAAGGTGCTTAACTGTAAATCAAATAATGTAAAAAAATCTTCATAACACTAATAACAACAACAATTAAATAAAAAAATATATATATATTTTCTTGTTATATATATATATATACATATATTCTTGATATACATTCTTTAATTAAATAAATCATATTATTATTAATCATTTTCTTTTGATTTGAGGTGAAATCAGTGTTATTTTAGTATCATTGAGATACTATTACAGTTATAATACATCTTTAGAATGAGATTTTATGTTTATATTTTCCGTTTTCATGTTAATTTCAGATAAAGTTTTAGTAATTTTGCTGTTTTTTTTACTTTTTTTATTATTTTGAATATGTCTATATAGTTATTATTTATATTAATTTCAGTTTTGGTTTCAGTTTTTTTTAGTACATCAAGTTAAAACTAAATGAGAAAATGGGAAATGTTGCTGGCTGAAATAAAATAAAATATAAAAAAACCCTTAAACTTATTTCAGCAAACATTTATTTGATTTTTTATTAGGTTAGGTTATTTTTTAAGGTTTTAGTTTTAGTTTCAGTTATAATAATAGTGCTGCGATTAATTGATTTGACCACACTAAATAATAACCCCAGGGGAAATGTGACAGACGTATTTTGACAGGCTTTGTGAGAAACCCCCGTAAAGCAAACCCCAGATGCATTCAGACTTGAGTGCAACACCATAGAAAGTCTTTCGTGCAAATCAAACTTGATGGTTGATTGAAACCATGATTGCACCAAAACCTGAAATGTAATACTGCGAGTGTAAACTGCTGTGGGGGCGGTTCTGACCTCCAGCTACTGTTCTGTTGGGTGGTGTTGTCTGAGAACAGAGAGCCCATGGGGGAATCGGACAGCACAGGCTGGCTGGGGTTGTGCATGGCCATGCCTGACATCTGCTGCCATGAAGAGGGAATGAGGATCTGCTGTGTGCCTGCAGGCCAGCCCTGCTGAACAAACACACACACACACACACACACACATTAACAAGCGCTTTGAGGTCCCAGAAAAAGCGCTATATAAATGTAACAAATTATTATTATTAATTATTATTATTAACAAAAGCACTGTGTCACAAACCCAAAAACAACCTTTTTAGTAACTCTATTCATTTGGAGCAACAAGGCCTGTTCACACTCCCAAAAACACTACTGTCAAAAGCTTTAATGCAAACTGTGATTCAATAAACGGAATTGACAACAGAGGTGAACTTTTATCAACAATAGCAAGGCTTTTGTAATAGAATGGTGATTGGTGGGTATAGTATAAATATGTATTACATATTCCCTTTTTCGTCAACAATTGCTTTTGATATCACTCCTTTTTGCAGTGAATAATTACTCTTGGTGCAAACAGGGCTTAAGACATTGATGCACTTTGATTGACAGATGAATTATGAGCACCGTGGCGTTGCTCAGTCTGTCTTTGTTCGATCTCTTCCTGTCATACATTAAAATTAGATCTTGTCCTGCAAGCTCTTAAAATCATGCAGAAATTAATTAAAACACAAAACAGAGTAATAAAGTCAATTTCAATTATGTAGCTTGAATAATTGTGAATCCTTCACGGGAGTCAGAAAAAATCATGATTTGAACAGATCAGCCTTTTATAAAGAGAAGAATAAATGCAAGATACGAAAGAAAACTATAACAATTGAGCAGGGAATTTAACTCAAGTGATCACCAAAGCAAAACAAGTGATGAGTTACGGTTGCCAGTCCATTTATCTGCATAGAGAGGAAGTGACTGGTTAGCAGTGGAAGAAAAAAGAGAACGAGACAATGGGTCTGTGGAAAGAGAAATCACTTGGATTGCACAGAGTCAAGCAGCCATGCTTCACTGGATAGAGCCCTGGGGCCCACAAGAGATGCAGCTCCAGTCCAAAAGAAAAACCGCCTTGTTAAATCATGATTGATAGGTGAAGAAAGAAGAGAACTAAAACTAAAACAGCCACTTTCCACCCCCCAAAAAAACTCCTTAAGAAATTAGGGCAAAAATTCTTTTAATATTTTCCTTTCATAACTGCCTTCTCAACATCACAGAGCAATAGCAATGCGCAGTGAATTTACATTAGATACCTATGACACTTTAGGTCATAATCATAGTCTGTGCATCTACGCAAATGCACATGAGAATGATTCTATATACCGTATACATGTTGGTTAATTTTTAATAAATTATATTTCAATTTTTTTTTTTAAACGTTAAATATAAAACTGTTATTATTATTGAATTAAAATATAATTGTGACACCGGATCACAACACCAGTCACAAGTAGCACGGGTATATTTGTGGCAATAGCCAACAATACATTGTTTGAGTCAAAATTATAGATTTTTCTTTTATGCCAAAAATCATTAGGATATTAAGTAAAGATCATGTTCCATGAAGATATTTTTTAAATTTCCTACAGTAAATATATAAAACATTTATTTTAGTGAGTGAATGCAGCAAAATCGTGAACATAAATGGACAACTTTAAAGGTGATTTTCTCAATGTTTTGATTTTTTTGCACCTCAGATTCCAGATTTTCAAATAGTTAGTATCTATTTGTATCAAACCATACATCAATGGAAAACTTATTTAATCAGCTCTTAGGTGATGTATAAATCTCAATTTCAATTTTGTGGCCCAGGGTCACAATTTATAAAAAAAATATTTTACTATTAAAATAGCATTTATTAAAAGAAATTCTTGCAAATATGCATCTACAAGAGCAGCTAGTCAATACTGATGCTGAATTAAATTTAGACATCACTGAAAAGTAATGATAACTTGCAATTTATTTCATTCAGCTGATTCAAACTGGTTACTGTTCATTTTGAATGATTCATTCAAAGAACCAGTTCATAAGAGTCATGTTGTAAATTACACAACTCTGATTGGTGGTCGCATAGTACATTATGTTTTGTGTGCAGCCAATGAACACACATCAATCAAAAAACATGTTTTCTTGAAATTATTGTTTGGTATGCTATCTTATTTCATTCAATTCAGAAGTTTGGCCTAAAAATGCAACATGCAGCAAGGCAAAGAATGTAAGAGAATAATAGTGAGAAATAAGAGGAGCTAGGCGTGTCTCGTGGCAGGGCGCAGGTTTACCAGCATGGTGGCACTCTGCTCCAGACGCCGAGAGCCCAAGGCCAGCGGCGTCATTCCCGCCACTGGAAGGCGCAGGGAGGCCAGCGCCAGCGGGGTGCTGCTGCTGCTCTGGGTGGGGAAGGGATAGAGGGATGTGTGGAGGAACTGAGGATGGAGGAGAGGGTGGCACGGTTACAACACGCCGGCTGAGTGGACGGAGAAAGTAACTCGCCCCAAAGACTTTCCACAAAATTTCCATAAAATTGGCACTAATATTGAGCAAGGACATATTAAATTGATCAAAAATGACAGTTAAGACATTTATAATGTTACAAAAGATTTCATACAAATTATGTTTTTTTTTTTGCCTGATTTTTCATCAAAAAAATCTTGATTTTTTATGACGGTTTCCACGAAAATATTAAGCAGGACAACTGATTTCAAAATTGATGATAATAAGAAACGTTGCTTGAGGAGCAAATCTGCATATGAACAGAAACTATAACTACAACAGATCAGATAATAGAACATTTTAGGGATGCGCCGATGTGAAAATTTTGGCCGATACCGATAATTCTTTATATTTGAAAGTCGATAACCGTTACATTGGCCGATAAATCTAAATCCAAATTTTCATATAATTTTTGAGAGCCTGATTACAAAAACAAAGGTTTCACCATTTAAAGGCATGTCCCAAACACGCAATTATAATGTTCTCATTATCATTTTTTGTAGCCCAATTGACAGACTTGCGCAGCACATGTAGCACTTAACTGTATTTTGCTTCTTGCAAGTGATTCCAATCACATTTCAAGCAATTCAAATCCATCATGGTAAACAGTGTACATCTGACGTATCTCAGCTGAAGGAAATCATCCATTAATTATCGGCTGTAATATATCGGCCACATTTTCTTATTGGGCCGATAACGATAACATATATCGGCCAATCCCGATATGGTGGCCGATATTTCGTACATCCCTACAAAATTTGAAATGGAGAAAATGAGTTGATCCTGGTTTAAACATATTTTATGTAAATGCCGGCTGATGATGATATTTTTCTGGAAAGACTGCATTTACAGTTCATGGGACCCTCTAGTGAGATGCTGACTCAAAAGGACTCAAAACAACTGTCTCTTTTGTTTTTAGTCTTCACTGTTATTCTTACTTCAAATTAAAGAGGAATATAGTGATTTAGTAAAACCAATCACTTAATCCTAAATACCAACGTACTAAAGAGGGAGGGAATCACAAGAACAGTTAAACAAGGATCATATGAAACAGTGAAAGAGGAGAAACACCTCCAGATAACACACTATTCGCTCATGGACACACAAACACGGTGCTTACCTGTGTGAGCATGCTGGGTTGAATGTGTAGGGGCTGGGTGGATTGGTTCTGGGGCACTATGGGTACTGAGTTGTCCATTCTCACTGGATATCCAGCGTGTTTATTGGAGGTCTGCAGCCCTGGTGAATTAAACAAGAGTGATTCAGGTTTAAATGCATTTGGAAGCAGCATGAGTCTAAAGGAAAGGAGGGTAGGATGTAGGGAGAAGTGGGTTTGGACAAAGCTGTAGCAGGATTGGGTAAACGGGGTAGGGTACAGGCTCACCCTGGATGGTAGGAGGGCACACAATGAGGGTTTGCTGGAAGGGCTCTGTCTGGGCACACAGCTGAGTAGGGCGAGCCTGCAACGGCACACTCTGCTGAGCCAAGCCTGGTATATTTATAGTGGCCTGCTGGTACAGACCAGGCTGGTAGTTGAGTAAAGGAACGTTGCTGCTAAGAGACAGGGACTGGCCCCCCGTGGAGGCCATCTGGCAGTTACGGAAAGAGAGGGAGATTCTTAACACCACTGACTAAGCACATAAATAGCACTAAAGACCTTAATATAGGATGCATACTACGCTTTAAAGGTATAGTTCACCTAAAATGACAGTTGTGACATTGTTTACTTACTCTCACGTTGATCCAAAACTCTTATAACTCTTATACAGACCATTCATTGTGACCATGTCTGTCAAACTACAAAAATTACCAAATCAACCCCATATAAGGTAGTTCATATGACTTCTGTTCTAGATTCGTGTTGTCATTGTTAACTAAAACTATTAAAAATCATTATATATATACTGTATATAAGGTAATATAAATAAACTGAAATACAAAAATTACTTAAACTACAACTGAAATAAAAAAAGAATGAAAACTAAGATTTATTAAAAAAGATAATAAAAAAAAAATGACAAGAGCACAAAACAAAATCACAAAAACTTAAACTAAAATAAAAATAAATACTATACATTATATTTAAAATATATACAATACGTCTCATTCAAAATATGAATAAATACTGTAATAGTATATAAATAATACTAAAATAACACTGCTATATCCCAAGACTTCTGAAGTAATATGTTAACTTTGTGTGAGGAAAAGAGCAAAGTTGTATTCAAATTCACCGGTAATCTTGCCCTCCTTTGACCTGCCAACTCGAGAGCTGAATAATTGAGTCACTGAGTTGAACTTGAGATCCAGATCAGTCTGATTTGTGAATGAACCTTTCATCTCAACAAACTCATTCGGTTGCAGCGGTTCACAAATGAACAGCAATCATATCAATTCAGAAGACTTGCGTGAGTCATACAAACCGATTTTGTGGACGTTTTTTGTCATTTTTGGAGATTTAATAGACATGGCCAATATAAACTGACGTTGTATGGAAAAGAGCTCCATCAAAAATCATTCTTGTCTTTCACAGAATAAAACAGCATATGGGTTTAGAACATCACGAGGGTGAGTAAATGATGACAGAACTGCCATTTTTAGGTGAACTATGGCTTTAACACACATGCATTACCAGTGATAGTTGCATAATTATATTCTTATATTTTTTCACTATAAGCAACATACTGAATCCAAATGCATTGCAAACGAATGAAATTGATATTGATATTGATATAATGCGTCTGTGCAGTAGCACACACCTGACTGTGCTGATTGAGTTGACTGCTGAAGGTGACCGTGAGGTTGGCGGCCGCGCTGGGGGTGTTGTGGCTGGCGAACAGGTTCTTGTTATTGTCGAAAGCTGTACACCTGCGCTTGCAGATCTCCATGTTTTGGAAGCAGGACTTCACACTGCACAAGAGAGGGTGGCACTGAGGTTAGTGTCCTCAGAGGAGTACAGACAGAGATGTGGCTATTCTATATACATTATATGTAGATAATCAACTCATCAGCAGGGCTTACTGAGAGCTGTGTGGGAAGTGAAGAAGGTGAGCCATAGTCACAAACGGGTGGTTGAGGGTCTTCGTGGGCGTGATCCTCTTGTCTGCGTCTAGTGTTAGCATTTTCTTTAGCAGGTCAATGAACTCCCTCCGATCAGCCTTCTCCGCTAAAACGTCCGTGCCTTCCAGGTTAGTCATGTTGACCTGGAGTGAAGGCACCATGTGTCATAAGGAAGTATTTGCAAACTCTTTTATGACTGGAAAACCAAGTTGTGAAAGAAGTCTCACCAAGGATGCATTTATCTGATCTAAAATATGGCAAATACAGCAACATTGTGAAATATTACTACAATGTCGGAGTGTCGTCCACGAGGCTATCGGCTCCGACCTGAGTGTACACATTTGTATCTGATTATTCCACACATTACTGTAGACACAGCACTACCTGCATCATGTCATCAAGGCAGTTAAAAATGTATTTCCGAGCCTCTTTGGACTTTATCCCAAACTCTGCCTCGTGCTCTGCGGGAGTCTAAAAACAGAAACACATCCATCAGGAAAGCGTTTAATCATCTATTGACCGCTGATGTCTAAGAAAATAAAATACATGGCAGTGCTTTAAGGGGGACATGCCTTGAGTCTCCAGAGAGGGTAGCTGGAGTCTGGACCCCTGTGGAAGAAACGGCTGGTTTTAGTGCCAGCGCTCAGCAGATACTCAGCTGGCAAACCTTGAGTCTGGGAAATGTACCGAATCTGGAGAAAAAACAATCAGGCATAAATATTACATGTAGATTATACATCCATTCCTCACAGATGGACATACTGTAAACAGTTTGTTGAAGCTAAGTAGTGTATGCAGAGACAGATAACTAGTCCATAATTGTTATTTCTGCCATGACAACTCTCTGAGTGTTTGGCATGGTAATGGATGTGATAATACAAATGCTGTACAAAATAGCATACATTATCTATAGCAGAGTATATACAGGTGGAGCTGGGGAACGTGGAGGGTTTCTGAAAGCGCATTGAACTGCTACAGCAAATGATGACCAGTATTTGAAGGTTGAGCAACGATCTCATTGGCTACTGATACAGAAGGAACCAATCAGCAGTGTCCTATAGAAATATCAGCCTGCGCCATCTAGAATTTCATGACAGAACTTTGTCTATATATGATTATTTACTAGTCATAAACTGAGGCTACACTTACACAGCCTTAGAGCTCAATTCTGATTTATTGCTCAGATCCGGGGGGTATTGTATAGCTGTTCACATTGTTGTTTTAAATGTGGCCAATATCAGATTGGCCCCCTTGTATCACTTGCTAAATCTACTGATAGCTTTCTCAATTCAATTCTGCACAAAACTAATTGATTTTGCACAGAACTGATTAAATCAAAGCAACAAAACCTTATTACTGACCTGATCATATTCTGAAGCTCCCGGATACAAAGGCCAGCCCAGAAACAGTTCAGCAATGACACAACCCAGTGACCACATGTCAATGGCCTCACAGAATGGAAGGCCCAGAATGATCTCAGGAGCTCTGCAGGACAACAGACAAATTAATAATAATATTATAATACACTAAATTGGGGGGGGGGGGGGGTGATTGGGAGACTGACAGGACGACACATATGATGTAGTACGTGTAAACAAATGCTTAAGGGATGAAGGATAGTAAGTGAATCTTTTATATTGACAAAATCTTGCTATTTAGCCATTTTATGATTATCCTCCAAATTTTCAATTAGTTTAATTTTCACAAATTCCCCCAAATATTTAAAGTGAATATTTTCAAATTAATTTTAATTTGATTTAATTTGAAATTTAAATTAATTTCAAATTAATATATTATATTAGTATATTTAATTTTAGCTATGTCATCTATAAATCCTATTATATATCATAAATCAGAATTAATGCCATCAGGAAAAATGTATATCAGCTGACCATTACAAATTATTGGGAACAAAAGAGATCTAGAGGTCAATATTGGTAGCCATCAATATTAGAAATTAACAGCTATTTATGCATAATAAATTATGATATCTTAAATGTATTTATAATGACTGGCTTTGGAAGCTTGTAAAACTGTATAAAACCCGAAAAAGAGTTTCTGCCAAATAGATTTTGGTTTATGAATGAAAAAATTAGCCATTGTATGAAATATTGTCTGTAACATTAAAATAATTGTGTTTCATTGGTCATAATTTACATGTAGTGCACACAACCTGGACTTGGGAGTTGCTTTAGACGACATCTTCTAATCTAAATGCACAGATGTAAATGTTCTTCAACTTCAACTGTCCGTTCATTTTGACATCAAGTATCCCTTACCGGTAATATCTAGACTGCAGGTAGGTTGAGCACACGGCCTTCGAGACGTGACTGGCTGAACCGAAGTCGATGACTTTGACTCTGTAGGGTTGTCTGATGGGGTCGACAAGCATGATGTTCTCAGGCTTCAGATCAGCGTGGATGAGACCCAAGCTCTTCAGCTTCATCAGAGCCGTGGCAACCTGCTGCAGGACCGGCCGGATGCATTTGAGGAGCAGCGGGCTGAACTTGCTGTGCTTGAGGAAGTCATAGAGGTTCTGCTCCAGCATCTCAAACACCAGACACGTGTGGTTCTTGTGCTGGAAGCACTCGTAAGAGCGCACAAAGTTGAACTCGTCTGCATTCTCTGTGCTAAGACGGCTGAGGATGCTCACCTTTAAAAAGACAGGATTGAGTTCAAATTAAACGTTATATTTAAAGGGGTCATCCGATGCAAAATTCACTTTTATATGGTGTTTGCATATGAATGTCTCTTTGCAGTGTGTGGACACAACCACCATACAGTGAAACAAATCCATTCACTCCTTTTTTGTTTATTCTTAAAAAGTCTAAACACTCTCAACACCGTTTGGATTTTCTGAGCAATATGTCATATTGCTCATGCTCCCCCCACGACCGCTGGCGGACTGTCCCGTATTAGCATTTTTACGCCCTCAGACAATTGTATACTGTCCTCCAAGGCAGCACTTATGTCTTGAGTCGACACCCTCCACAGAAGAGGGGTGGGGTGGGGTGTGAGCAGTTGCTCATTATCATTTAAAGAGACATGCACCGAAATGGGTCGCTGTGAACAGAGCTGTTTTTGAGGAGGTAAAAAGGGGGTTGTTTTACACAAACATTGACCAAAGTATGTTACAAAGACACGAAGACCATAAGAAATAGTACCAACTTGTGAAAAATGGGCATCCGATGACCCCTTTAAGCAAATTAACATCAAGCACATGATTGATGATTAATTGCGCACTGTTATTGCATCGGTCCAATATTAATTATGAGAGATATGACAGATTTTTGTTACGGAAGTCTGTTTCCACCTCAGACTAAAAATTATTTCTTGAATGTGCAACTTTTCAATCCATGACTATCTGCTATTACTGATAATTGTGGTCATTTATCTCACAATTGCTACTATTTCTCATAACTGCGCCTTTATATCTCACAATTGTATATTTTTTTCATAATAGTCATTATATTTCTCACAATTGTATCTTTTTCTTGTAAAAGTGATTGTATATCTCACAACTGCTACTATTTCTCGTTACTGCGCCATTTATATCTCACAATTTTGACTATTTCTTGATATTGCGACTGTATATCTCACAATTTTGACTATTCGTTGATATTGCAACTGCATATCTCACAATTGCAACTATTTCTTAATATTCCGACTCTATATCTCACGATTAGAACTATTTCTCCACTTTATATTGCAACTTTATATCTCTCTCAATTGCGACAGGTTATATATTTCTTGTTGAGACTTTTCACTTTTACTCTGAGGAACAAAGGAACTTAATTTTACTCACTAATAAACAATAATTTGTGCAAAGTTTGATTCCGGTAAGCTGCTCACCTCTATTTGACCCTGGCGGGCATATGACGGATGATTCTTGAGAATCTTAATGGCCACGATCTCATTCGTTCCACGCTTCCAGCATTTTGCGACCTGTCCGAATGTCCCCCGGCCGAGGAACTCCAGAACCTCGTAGCTGTTGGAGACGGAGCAGAGGATCTCGTGTTGCACCAGCTGGTAGTCGCCCTCACTGTGGGAGTTGCTGCTCTTGGTGGTGGATGTGGAATGAGCGATGGACTGAGCCGTGGCGTTGCCTCCACCTCCGGCCACACGGTTGGGGAGCACAGGAGCCGAGAGCTCCTCCAAAATCTGCACGCTGTCGCTGCTGTCCACCTCCTCGCTCTTCCGCTTCCGACTGCCCTGTTTCTGATAGCCCTCGCCTGTCAGAGAGGTGGAGCCCTCTTTTCCACGCCGACTGGATGTGGACGATGATGAGGAGGAGGATGAAGGCTCCGGGACGCTGCCGGTGCTGTCCGCGGCACGTACCACTGTCTGTTCCCGCGAGCCTCCTGGAGGAGGAAACACCAGGTTTGAGGAGTTGTAACTGGGGTTGAATCCAGATGTGGAGGGGGAAGAGCCATTGGTCTGGTTCGGGCTGTTCTGGTAGTAGCTGCTCTCACCTGATTGGCTGCTCACGTTCCATACATGGTTTTCCACCTTGAGTTTTTTGGAGCGGGACAGGCCACTGGAGGACACGGAGGGAGAGGAAAACGCTTGCATTTGTGAGGACATGCCTAGAAATGTTAAGAGAAAAGAAAGTTTAGAAAATAATTGTCTTGCTCCTTGCATAACCTAATTATTTTCAAAAACTTTTTATATAATATAATGAATGTTTGAGAAACAAATGTAAAGATGTTTTCTTAGGGTTACTTCATTTGATGTGAATAAAATGACAATAAGGCTTATGCATGTTAGTAATGCTATGATAATGACATGATGGATTTTTCAAATATGAATATTTTAAAACAAAACTGCTTCCCTGCTAAACAAATAATAATATTATACTAAACTTCTTTTTAATGAGATTTTTCAGTGACATTTTTCAAAATGTTCCAAAAAAAAAAAAGTAATTGTCTGTATGGCAGCAATTTTAATGTTTTTTTTAAATAAATTTCATAAAATAATTTAATTGCACTTATATTTTTATACTTTTTTTTAAATATATAAAATATACATTTTAAATTTTAACAAATTTAAATACGTTTTCTTAAGGTGACTATTTGACTTGAACAAAACGTTAAGTTTAAAAAAGGTTTAAGGATTTTACTGAAAACAAGTTAGTAATATTATAATAAAGTTTTTAATATTTTAAAACATACTTTATGTTTTTGTATATTCACCTTTTTATTTACAATTTTCAGTTACATGATTCATACCACCTAGATTTTTCCCTTTAAGAGATGCATTCAAGTCATTGTCTGTATGACTGCAATGTTGTATGTCTGACTACCCAGATAAAACCATAGACAGTAAAAGAAATGGGCACAGCGACAAAACAAGAACAAATCAAACGTCCGTTGCCATAGCAACCGCTCTAGCTAGGTGATCCCGGGTGGTTGCTATAGAAACGGCTGTAGCCAGATAGGAGTTGTCGTGGCAATCGTTGCAACTGTTTGATAAAAAAAAAAGAGGTGTGGCAGCGACAAATGTAGCACAAACTATTCAACTTACATTGTGACAGTAAAACATGTCTTAACCTTACAGTTCCCAGCCAACAAATACCGTGACGGTGTCAAAGATTGTGCTGGCTGCGTTAATACAACCTGACGTGCTGTATGCATTTATAAAACCTCACATTTACTGTCTTCGTCAATCTTTGCAACTCACCTGTTGTGTGTTGAATTCCTTAGCTTGACACTTGTTCTTCATCTTTCCCATTAGGCCTCATTGTTTTTTCTTTTATGATCAATTTGTTCCTCCGTAAAAACATCGCTTTATTAGGGCCGACGAGCTTCCAGGTGCCTAATAACATTATACACAGTCCAACGCACCGTCAACACCATCGTTACACATTAATATTCCGTAAGGACAGCGAACAGAAATATGATTGAGACCTGGAGAGGAATGTAGGACATCAAATGGGAACCATTTCCGGGATGTGAGCTTGAGCGCTGATTGGCCGGATGCGGATCACGTGATGTGTAAATCAAAGAGCCAGACGTGATTTAATGGTGTGTTCAAGTAATCTCGTACAGATCGTATTTACGAGTTGAGCCCACATGAACGCCACCACAATGCCGTAAAGTGGGAAGCTCGGGGTTTTCTTTAAGCCCGGATCTTTACGAGTTGGGGGCGTGTCACTGAGAAACATGACGGAATACCACAATAATAATTAAGGTATTTAGCAGTGATATTGCTAGACTTTTCTATTTACAGCGAAGCTAATTGCCTGCACAGAATATGATGGCATTCTAATATAACAATGTAATATGTAACGATAAATGTTGCAGTGGCTTCATAAATTAATTAAAAACATAAAAACCAAAGCACACCTGGTGCACATTTCTTTGTTCTTCATTTTCTAGAACTAGAGTTGAAGAAACTTGCTCTATTTTTGTGTAGTTAAGAGTACACCGCCATCTTACTCCGACGAAAGTGACTTTCTTTTACTGTCTATGCTTGAACGCACTTGCCGTAATAAACACGACTTCCCACCTCGTAAGTACGAACTTCCCAGGAGGGCTTGAACGCACTATCGTAGTCGCGGCACAGTTCTTCCTCCGTTAATCTTAGTAGCTCACCCGTGACAACAACAAAAAGCCCTTCAACTATACAATATTTTGATAATAAGCCCTTTTTGTAATGTTTTAAATTTCTATATAAACGTATACGGTAGAGTATTTTATATATAACAATATACAATACCGTTCAAAAAGTTTTGGGTCAGTATTTTTCTCTTTTTTAAAAATAAATTAATACCTTTGTTCAGTAAGAATGTGTTAAATTGTTTTAAAAAAAAGTAATAGTAAAGATTTCTATTTAAATGCTGTTCTTTTAAAAATTGTATTCATCAATGAATCCTGAAAAAAGTATCACAGGCTCCAAAACATATTAAGCACACAGAACAACTGTTTCCAGCATTGATAACTATCAAGTATCAAATAAGTATCAAATCAGCATATTAGAATGATTTCTGAAGGATCATCTGAAACTGAAGTATTGATGCTGAAAATTCAGCTTTGATCACATGAATTATATTTAAAAATGTATTAAAATAAAAAAAAACATTATTTTAAATTGTAATAATATATCCCAATATTAGTTTTTTTTCCTGTATTTTTGATCAAATAAATACAGGATGGATGAGAGTAAGAGACTTCTTTCAAAAAATTAAAAATAGTAATGTTTCCAAAATGTTGACAAATGCAACAATGCAAGAAATGGAGTTGAATCACAAATGAACGACCGCTTTCTTTAATAGAATATTATTTATTCAAAATGTAAACACAACATGACTATCTCTGATTACACGCCCCTCTAAAGGAAAGGATATCGATCAACAGTGTCCATGGAGGTGCTGAAAAACGTATTACTGCTACTATCGGGACATCAGAACACTTGAATTGGGGAGACCAGAACATACTGGTACAATAATGAGTATTAATTCCCTCCCGCATCAGAATGAGCAGCGACTGCACGACCGCTCTGACCCAGAAAGAGATGTTTTGCCGTGCAGGTAAAACTCAGCAAACTAGACTTTGACTAGCAAGTCATTATGAATTACTTGTGCAACCCGAGGTACTTTTCCTAATAAAAACAACCAAAGATCTTACAGTGTAACAGGAAATGTAAGAATTTAATGCATATTCACCTGCCTATGTTTATAACAAGAATTAAATGGATTTTTCAATTTATTAAGAATTATTGCATAAAATCACAACCCTTGGAAACAAAAGAAGTGCTGTGTATCGTGAAAGCAAAGTAGTGCTGACAATCCAACATATTGCACAAAAACAATTTATAGTGTTGCATGGGCTAAAAAAATGAGTTCATATACTTTTCTCTCAGCCGACAGTGACTCCCCTCTGAAAGAAAGTTAATGTACACTTGGGAGCGGCGCATCACAGACAAACATAAGACAAATAATTCATTTCACACCGCTTCTTTCCCGGCCTAACTTGTTGTTACGGTTGGCGTAGCGCAAGCGAGCACAAATGCATTTAAGAACAAGTTTCCATCGGTAAAGCATGTTTACAGTCGAGCCATTTCCATTACATAAAATACTCTGGGATTTTCGTCACAGCAATAAGTGGTGCGACACATCAGAACTGTTTTTTTTTTCCTTTTGTTTTTAAGGAATGTTCTGACTTTTTTTCTCTTTTAATCTTCCACATTAAAACCCAGCATACTATATGCGCAGATTTTAAAATCTTACAGATCAATTAGAAACATGTAAAACAACAAACGCTGATTCAGGCCTTAAAAAAAGAAGCCCACTCTGGTTAATTTCATGGTCACATAAAGTTGGCTTCCTTTGGGAACTGTGTAAGGTAGAATTTTTTTTTTTTTTTTTTTTTTTAAATTTCCTTACATATTAATAAAGCCATCCGTTCATGTGACCTTGACCTTTAAGTGGCCGTGTTACACGAGATCTGGTTGTCACCACTATGGAGGAAATCACCAAGCTCTCAATTTCATTAACAGGACACTGCTTCATTTTATTTGGTCGTGAGAACAGCACCAGCCTTTCGTCTGTCCTGTCGCTGGTTCTCATTGGGCGATTCATTCCTGCGCGATGCTTCGCAGAACATACTTGACCGTGTAGGCGAAAGCGGCGAAGCCTACAATGACAAACAAATTAGCGAGCGCTCCACCCAGGAGTCCATGGTTACGGTTGACCTGCTGGAGGTCGGGCGGGTGTGCCGCACCCGGGGGCAGGTGCCCGTTCAGGGGCAGGTGGCCGTTTTGAGCGTGATGGGCTTCGCCATCCGGTACCACATCAGGGAGGGGCAGCGCCTGTGAGCGAGACCTGAGCTCTTCCTGCATACGCTGCTTCTGCTTGATTTCCTGTTTCATGGGGGACGAACAGGATCAAGTATTAATACATTTGTTGAAATAATGTGCTTACTGCTCATGCATACATCTGTGAGCAAGTCTGGCACTTACTTCAACAACATCTGGAAACAGTTCACAGAAGACTTTGTCCTTGATGTTGAATGCAAGACTCTGCGAGGCCAACTGTCTTTTCTGCAGGGAACACATTCAAACAAACACAACATTAAAACTTGTTAACTTCTGTTCATGCACATTTCAAGAACTTTTTCAAATTAAAATAAAATGACAAACTCTCCATTTTGAATTATTTCAGAAATTCTGAATGCAATGCCCACTTTTGTATATCCAAACAATTTCTGATGGATAAAATCAACTCCAGCCCTACAAAAATGCCACTTCAAGTGTCCGTCCAGGGAACGGGGAACAGCAAGTTCTCTTTTACGATTTTAATATCTTGCAGTAGACTGCACCTTACAAAAGCCATGCTACAGGATTTGACTGATTTTCACATTAAGGGGCCGTTTACATGACACTCTTCTCATCTAAAAACTTTCTATGCGCTTTGGCCGTTCATTTACACGACTAATGCGTTTTTTCAGAACCCCAAAATCCCTTATAAAGTTTTCAGTTTTTGTGATGTCATGCGCATACATATTACATATTTAGTCTAAGCACATAATATTTCTTTACAAAGTGACATCGCCAACTGGCCTGGCAGCGTAATGCAGCATTTTTAGACATTTTTGCAGATCCATGTGAAAGAGGATCGTTTTGACAATATTGTCGTCTGTATACAAAAAACACAAAGGAAAACTTCCATTCACAGAGACAGCAGAAGGTGCATTCTGTTTGCTTTATTTTACAAAGGAACAACTTTAGTTGCTATTGAGAGTGCACATAAATAAAATTAAGCTACTCTAGATGTAAACAGATGTAAACCAAAAATGTTTTAAGTTAAATGTTTTAAGATAAGCGCATAATAATAGCGCACATTTATCTAGGTTAACATTAGAGCGAGCGGCCATGTAAAGTTGCTACTACTCACAAGTTTCAAATGATAAGCCATATTTGAGGTAGATGGATGATAGGCAAACGTTTGGATTTCCTGCCCAACATACTGTATTTACCACAAGGACCTGCCATTAACGGTCTGTCCCTCACGGACTGCGTGATTTTGCCACCAGTTTTGTTTTTTTCTGAGACTTACCAACTAATAACATTTTTGGTCAACTAAGCCTCTTTTACTCAACTGTTACGGGGCAGCCCTAAATTATTTATTCATTTGGGTGAATTATTCCTTTAATAAAAATAAAAAACACCATGAGAAGGAAAACAGCTTAAAGGATTTCACTGTGATTTTAAATCAGAAGCGTGACACTCACTGTGAAGTCAGAGGTTTCGATACTGCCGAGAGTCGGGCCTTTTTCCACCATGAAGCTCAGGAGGCCGGTTAAGATGGTGGACACAGACCACGCAGGGTTCCACGTGTCAGGGTGAAAATCTGTGATGGAAAGACACAACCTGAAAGAGAAAGCGAAAGCTAGTCATTATGCAGGAATTGTTTTGTTCTTCTGATTTCGAAATCCGAATTCTTCTGAAATCATATACTTCCCTACTAGATGGTACGTGAAAAACAGTACACCAATAGAGTAGTGTGTCCAATATATAGTATTAAAAAAAAAAAAACAGTAGGCAAAAAGTCCTCGGATGACCTACTACTACCGGCGAGATTCTGAAGCGCACATTCGATGGACACTTTACAATCCTATGAGGCCACGGGAGAGGATTTATGAATGGAAGTGAAGCGATGCAACTGACACTGGAAGGTCACGTGACAATAACAACATGGCGGATGTAGTACGTCCACATTTCATTCATACTGCCTATATGCACACTATTGATAGCAAACTCATGAGTTTGCTCAAAGTTTTTTTTTTATATTGTAAACATTTCATAGAAGCAATAAGGCACTCAGGATTGTGTAATGCCCTTAGTAAGGGCGTACATTTAGAAAAAGACTGAGTTTGAAAAGATAACATTTTGTTTACCTTGTATTACATTTAAATCTGCCGTTGGGTGTGATCATGTATATGCTCGGTGGTTTGAAGGGAAATTCCCTAGGGAAAATCAGTTTGCCATGATAGTAACCACCTACGAAAAACAAAAGACATGTCAAAATGTGGCAGACATGGCACAAAACAGTTAAATTAAAGAGGGAAATCACCTTCATATGGAGTTTTCTCAGGGCCACGTACTAGATAATGCCTGAAAGAGAAGGAAACGTGATAGTATCTAGAGTGATATGATTACAACCATTAAAACATTAAGGCCCGGTTCCACAGACAGGCTCTGAGATAAAGCCAGGACTAGGCCATTTAAGTAGTTTTCATAAATGTGCCTTAGAAAAAGACATTACTGATGTGCATCTTGAGACAAAATAATGGATTAGGATATGTCAGTGCAAGTTGCTTTCAGTTAAACTTTTTACATGCTGCAAAAGCACAGAGACAGATATTCGGCTGTCAAGCTTCAAAAAGGACAAATAAGCCCTCTAAAAATAGCCCATAAAGGTAGTGCTCTCAAATTTCTCTCTGAATCCTCACAGAAAGCTATCATACAGCTTCATAAGACTTGGAATGCATCGTTTTGATTCATATAGACTACTTTTCATGGTGTTTTTTTTGTGTCCTTTAAAGAACTAATAAACACCCGTCTCCATTCGCTTTCATTGTATGAATGCAGAATAAACATTCTGCTTAATACAATAGAAGTTATAAAACCGATTATAAGGAAGTGTCCCTATTATGCTATTTTAAAGGTTCCTAATTTTGCCTTGAGGTCTCATACAACAGGTTTACGTGCATCCAAGGCCAAAAAACACTTTCATTTTTCATTGCAGCATCTCCTCTTTTCTCACAGTGCGGTCCGATAAAGGATTCAGTTTCTCTAAAGTCTAAACCCTTCCAATCCGCAAGCCTGCTCTGCTCTACTCTAATTGGTCAGATGACCAAGTCTGTCATGATTGGTCTATGGATATGGATATACTTTTGCAGTGCAGAAAAAAAGTGTCTTCTTGACATGTCTACGCACAAACTAAACTTCCAGGCCTTAGCTACAACTACAGCGTTTGAGGGCGGGGAAAAGTAGACGTTGTTCACGAGCAGCCAATGAAGACAATAGGCTGGCATTATGCAAATTTGTTACCAACCCATGTAGGTTTGTGCAGGAAGTAAGACTAATTACTGACAACTCGTTTCAGGCAGTTCAGAATCAGATCTTTCGTTCAGGAGATAATAACTTTGTTTATCATGCACTTCGATCTTTTAAAGTTTAAAGGTCCGCAACATTAACAAACAGCTTAATAACACACTACATGAAAGGTAATATTTGGAAAAAATGTAACAGGGGGAACTTTAAGAATTAAGAGTCAAACTTGACAGTACCAAACTCAAATCACTAGGCAATAAAAAACAGGAAGTCTATCTATCTATCAATCTATCTAAATGTTTTAAAGGAAATGTACCATTCTAAGATGTTGGAGGGCAGAGGTTCAGCACAGATATACGGAACTGGATCTTTCTTGATGCGGAGGTAGTCCTGTTTTAACCGCTGTGTTGCTGTTGTTGGGGCCCTCTTGTTTAAGTTGTTGCTCATCTGTGAAATCACATGGTACTCAGTTACACAATGAACACCTCATATTTTTCATAAAATACTCTAATATAAAACAACTTAATATTCTGAATAATCTATAAAGCCTGAAATACATCAACGCTATTCAGATCATGTTTGTTGACATTAACTGCAACCATGTTGTTAACATTGTGAATAAGGAAGCAGCTTGACACAAACTGAAATAAAAATCTTACACCGTCTTCTCAATACACTAAACTGTAGGCTACACAATTAAATACACAACGGCAGACATTTAAGCAAATAATGACCAGAACTGTTGTTTTTTAAAACAACGTGGTAGCGTATGTTTATAGAGCGGTTAACACCTTCATTGTCAGCAACTGTAAACAAAATAAGACAATAACAGTGACACACAGCTGTAAACAGATAAGTAGATAGTTCGCTAGGTTTTAAAACACAGCCTTAGACACTGAAAGGGGATTTTTAACGGTTTCGTCTCACCTCTTTCAACGCCCTCCACGGGATCGACCAGGGTCAAATTGTGGTGATATATTAATATCCCTTTAGTTCAGAGTGAATACGCACTCGATAAACTTTCAAAAATAACAAAAATGTAGCTCTTCGGCTAAGGTGAAATTGTCATCTATCCCCCATACCAATATGGCTGCCGCAACACAAGGAAGTGATGATGTAAAATGACAAAATAAAAGTTATGAAAAGCATTCGGCTGATTTTCAAAATAAATGTCTGACGTAAACTGTCATAAAACTGAGCCGGTTGCACACACATGGAAAAGAAATGCGTTTTAGGAGTATCAATGCGAATTGTAAGGATTTTAACGACGGGATTTTTTAATGAATTGTTTTGAAATAAATGAATTAATTATGAGTTATCTAGTATTATTAGTTATCACATTATATATACAACATGTGAATCTTTAACTACACGTTGTAGTCAGTGATCTTGGTCTATAGAACCGACTCGTAAGAGTCATTTGTTCGTAGAGTCCAAAATCGACCGCAACAGACACGTCGGAGCGCCCGCCATCTTGGAACGGTCAGCGTGTCGTCACTCAAATTAAGAATAATGATTCTTGATGCCACAACATTGCGCAGCTTCTCGTTGTTAAAACCGCAGAGATTTAAATTCCCAAAGAAATGGGATAACCTTTCATAGGTGAGAATGTGTTGGTTTGAGTTTTTAAATGTATTGCCTCAATATTAGGCTACTGTTTTTTTAATATGGTCCTCTTGAATTCACTATTTTTAATTCACTATAAAGAACCATTCACAAGAGAAATTCGATTGCGAATCGCGCTAAATGTTTTAGATTCACTAAAGAACTGGCTCATAAGAACAATTCAATCGTAAAAAATATATACTGCGCCCAAAACATTTACCTAATTTATCACCTTTACCTTACGTTTCATACAGTATATGCGTAAATAACCCAGATTAATATACAGCAAAATCATAATTTTAAATCACAATTTTTGAAGAAAAAATGATTTTTTTAGAGAAATTTATTTCCCACTTTTTGCATTTTTACAAAATACCATCATTTTATATTATCAATTTGCATCTAAAAAGACAATATACAATATCTGCATTTGAATTTGCAATGATTTATAGTGGCTGTACAGATAACATATATAGACTACACCAGCATAGTCAATACAAAACAGTACATTCATCACTGCAGATTCTCCAAAAACAACTTCCTTATAATTTCAACTGCTTTCAAAAAAGAAAAATCAGTGCTTGATATGTTTTATAATAGAGGGTAATAGTGATGCTTGTAAGTACTGAGATGAAATGTATGAAATGTAAAATGGGAAAGCATTCATGCATGATCTTTTGATTATATGTTTTAACAGACGTGTAACCATAAATTGTAGATGTTTGGATGTCTGTTACTGTCTATGGCTAAAAAAAAAGTACAATGCAAATTAAGAAAACACACACAAAACATTGGGGGTTAAGTCCAGCTGATCCCCATAAAGCTACAAAAAATATCATTAAAATCATTAAAAACATTCAACACGACCACAATTTTTGTTTCAAGTCCTTCACACCCATCTCCATCACACTTATTATATCAGTTAGTCAAAGTGTCTTCTGCTCCAGCTTGTTTGGTGTCCAAAGTTTAACAGGGTTGATCGTTCATACTCTAGAAGAAATTAAGAAGAAATATTTAAATTTATACGTCTGTGTATGTGTTTGTGTTTATAAAGCAATATTTGTATTTATCTAACAGATTACTCGACGGATATCACCTGAAGGAGTGACGGAAGTGAATGCTCCTCCGCTTCAGCTTCTCAGGATTGTGGGATGCCATATGCGAAAACTCCCGGAAAATATCCAGGTAGGTGGTGTCCCCTACAATGGGAGCAAACACAGTTAATTTTAACTATACAAAACTCCTAAAATGCAGCTGTAATGTGAACGGTGTCACAGAACAAAAAAGAAAAAAGAAAACTGTGACTCTTTATTTTAAAATTGTGAGTTTGGACTTTATAAGTTGCAATTACGAGTTGATATCTCACAATTAGGTGAAAAAAGTCTGATTTGCAAGTAGAGCTGCACAATAAATCACAATTTTTCACATTTAATTTACCAGAGGTTCTGACAAAATATTAATTGCTGCAGTATTTTTCAAAATGTTTAATAAATTAGAATGGATATTTTTTTTAACTGGTTTGAATGAATGATTCAATGACTCACTCATGAGGACTACACTTGTTCCATTACTGGACGAATGAGCGTTATTGAACAAATCTCTTGAATGAATGATTCAATGACTCATTTCACAAGCTGTGTCTCATTTCGAAGATTTGTTGGCTGCGTACTTCATAAATTACCCATTACATTCCAAGTCATTCGGGAATTACAACAATTTATGCTTCACAAGAAATAATGGTCAATTATATAATGGTTACTTTTCTGAAATAAGACATAATGTGATGATGTACACGGCCGACAATTGCGACCTCCAGAGGACACAGCCTTCAAAATGAGACAAAGCTACAAATACTTCACTCTTGAATGAACGACTCAATGACAAATACATTTTTTACAGTCACTTGTCGCCACCTACTGGTGTAACGATGTAATCGATACAATCGTTATTTGAAGCGCCATGTTACTTTCAAAAGGGGATTTGCTCTATGTTGATCGCTACCATAGACATCAGTGTTGAGTTATAAAAAAAGGTCAGAATTGCGAATTATAGTCAGATTTGCAAGATAGAAACTCAAAATTCAGGCTTTTTTTCTAAGAATTGTGAGATATAAACTCGTAATTGCATGGAAAAAGTCAGAATTGTGAGATAAAAAGTCACGATTACCTTTTATTTTTTATTCTGTGGTGGAAACAAGCTTATAACAGTTAGGCCAAGTTAGAAGTTCAGTTTACTACTACTAATGCAAAAGCAGGCAAAGTAAGCAAAGCACATTTTAATGCACTTTAGAATTAAGGGACAGAAACGACACTGTAAAGCACCCCCATCAAAATGAACTTTCTCCAGATCTTTGTGCCATATAGGGGCTTTGTATTGTCTTATAACCATGGCAACAACTGAAACTTTAGAGGGGACAAAATGGTGGGTTTGAACACACTGCCAAACTGTGAATTTCACATGCTTGATTAACAATGAGGACACTGTCCCTGTCTTCCCAGGACGGGTACTCATGCGTACTGACTAGTGTCAGGAGAACCATTTAAAGAGAGATTTCAGTTTAAAAAGAACTTGAGTTTTGTTGAATTTGATAAACTTTTAATACAAGTCTATGGGACAACCATGTACCTGTTGTGCACCTTTGTCAACAATTGTTGTCGAGTTATTTTACAAACCGAGATACAAACTAAATCATTTTATGTGGTACTTAAAAATATTTATTAAAAAAAGATTCTGAAGACTGGAGTAATTATGCTGAAAATTCAGCTTTACCATCACAGGAGTAAATTTCATATTAAAATGAGAATAGATACGTTATTTTAAATTGTAATAATATTATAGTTATAATTATACAACATTATAATATTACAATATTACAGATTTTTCTCCATTTTTTATTAAATAAAAGCAGCCTTGGTGACCATAAGACAATAATTTCAAAAACATAAAAAAAAAAAAAAAATCTTACAGGCCATCAAATTTTTTGAACCGTATTAAATATACACTATATATACAACATATTTAACCCTGATGTTCTAAGAGCTCTCTTTTATTCAGTCAGAGGAACATATTTAAATAATTTAAAGGCAAAATAAATGTTAATTTAAAAAACAATATGATTATTTTTACATGCAAATTATTGGGGTCTCTAAGGCTCCAAAACACAAGAACAAATCTTGAGGGTTCAAAAAAATCATACAAGATCCAAGAAGAAAAAAGTAAATTCCTCAAAACCTTCCAGCAGCAAACTTGGGTTGATGAGTGAGTTGTGTTAATGTAGACAGTATAATAATGCAGACAATATAATAATGCAGACAGTATAATAGTGCACATAACTCAGCAGACAGAAGAAAGAGGCAGGAGAAGAAAAGCCAAGCACAAGCAGTTAGTACTTCATTCACGTTTCATTTATTGTAATGATTATTTTCGGTTAAGAAGGAAATGACAGATAAAAGGGCAGAAATGAAGAGCAAAAAGAAAAAAAAAGAAGTTGCAGAGGTTCCAATTTACACAATAATCTTCAGTTATACAATATTCAGACTTTTTTTTTTTTTTTTTATACAAAAATCGCAGCATGACATTTTTTTTCAGCACATGAAAAAACAGAAATATGAAAGCAAGCAGTAGAAGAGGTTATGTGCTACAGCCACCATCTAGAAATAAATCTTTTTATATGGTATTTTTTAAAGTATTGGTGCATTATTTTATTTATTTTTAATAAAATTATGCTTTTGGTTGTTCAGTTTTAACGCTGCTTCGGGAGTCATACTGGTTCGATGTTCATAAAACGATAAACAGAAAGTGCTACTTTCATTGGCCAGCGAGACAAAGACGACACACACCAAGTTCACTGAGTACACTTCGGGGAACAGCTTTACAGTAATCTAGCCTGTTCAAAAACTACAAACAACACATTTACAAATGAATTTTCTCTCAGCAAGTGCTATGTTTTTGATTGCTTTGGGAAAAGGGGTCCTTATACACTAACATGTCTGCGGTCTTTGGTTGAGATCTTGAGTTAAAGTGATGGTACACATCCGAGTTTACATAATCAAAACACACCATGAGAACACGTCTCATGAATATATTTAGGACTGACAGGAATAAATATAAATGACATCACATGTTAACTCGCTTACAATGTCATCCAATAGTAAGATATGCTCATGCTTCATAGTATCCACTCCATCATAAAGCAGAAGTTTGGAAATTGAGAGCGTATGAGATTTCATTCGCACAGATTCATGAAGGGCAAAAAGCAGCAGGAAACCAAACAGACCAGAGCAATCAATGCACTGAAGATTAACGAACAAAAGTTAAAACTACTGCATTATACAAGAACATACACTACTGCTCAAAAGTTTGGGGTCAGTAAGATTTTTTCAAAGAAATTATTACTTTTATTCAGCAAGGATGCAACAGTTAAGGCATTATGTTACAAAAGATTTCTATTTTAAATCAATGCTGTTCTTTTGAACATTATATTCATCAAAGAATCCTGAAAAATGTAGTTTCCCTAAAAATATGAAACAGCACTTTTTTCAACTGTTTTCAACATTGATAATAATAATAAATGTTTCTTGAGCAGTAAATCATCATATCAGACTGATTTCTGAAGGATCATGTGACACTGAAGACTGGAGGAATGATGCTGAACATTCAGCTTTGATCACAGGAATAAAATACAGTTTAAAATGTATTCAAATAGAAAACAGTAATGTTAAATTGTAATAACCTTTCACAATTTGTATTTTTTTGTATTACACACTGTATTTTTCATCGAATAAATATAGCCCCGATGAGCATAAAATACTTATTTTCAAAAATATTCCGAAATCATACTAACCCCAAACTTTTGAATGGTAGTTGTTAATCGGTAATCTTTTATTTTACAGCCCAGTAAATAAATTGGCAATTTTGTTTTTGGTGTCTGAACTGGAGTTTGGTTGTGAACTGTGAAATTCACAAGTATATGAAGTTACAAAAATACAATCTGTTACCACAATACAAAAAAAATCATTGTATCATTGCACTATTGCTCTGGGTGGTACTCATAAAAGCATAAAAATCCCATTTGAGGCATTTTCTACACCATCATTCATAAAAGCAAACAAAAACAACAGTGGAGTTAATAAAAAGTGCATAACAGTGGCATTAAAGTCGACAAAATCACATTTTCAGTTCGTAGATTAGACACTTTATACATTTATGACATATAATAATCACAGTTTTTGATCCCACTCTCTCTCCCTCATGCGTCTGCAAGCACAAAACAGTTTTTAAGAGGCCGATCTGCTTAAACCATGTGTACAAAAATGCCTCTAAAACACTGTTAGAATAGATAGACCGCTGCCTAACATACTGTATAATATGGTTTGAAGTGTAAGTGATGAGTGAAAGTGCAAAAGTATGAAAACAGTATGTGACAAAAGAATTATGTCCGAATTCACAGTACTCATACAAGAGTGGGCGAAAAGTACCCGGATGACCTACTTCTGAAGTGTGCATACGATGGACACATGAGGCCACGGGAGAGGATTTGTGAATGGCAGTGAAGCGACGCTGGTAGGTCACATGACAATGACAACATGGCGAATGTAGTTAGTCCGGATTACATTGATACTACACACACTCATACTATACAGAATGTAGTATTTCAGCGGTTGTACTTATTTAGAATAAGTACCTACTCAAGAGAGTATGTGATTTTGGACGCGAAGCTTTGTGTAACTGGTATTTGACCAAAATAACCACAATTATCTAAACCACAGGTACTGTCTTGAAATGAGTAGCACCACTGTTTGCTAGGCCAAACTATGGTGGCCAGTCAATCATGTGACTAACTTTGAAATGTGATGTGAAGTGGTCAACAAGTTCTGTTCGGGATATGGTTAACCAGCTGTAACCAGTTTGAGCAAGATGGTCAACTAGGTTAAACTGGGCTGAAAGTTTGCCTGATTAACCACCTAAACCAGCTTGGACCAGGTACTGACCCGCTCTGACCAGCTAGAAACCATTTAAACCCATCAGAAGCTGGTTAAGCTGGAATCTGTACAGAAAAACACATGGCAGGTCTTGTTGGGAATGATGGGAAAGCGCTACGCTGGGCTCTCTAGCACTCTGCTATGTTGAGACAGATAAACTCTTGTATGCATTTCTTATACTGCTGCTCTGTGGGACTGCTGCTAGAATATTGACCTGGCTGACCGAACGGACCCTCAGACTCGCGCATCTCCTCGTTCATGCGTGCTAGACGTAACCTGTCCAGAGAGAAAAAGAGAGAACAGACAAAGAGAGGTTTGATTTGGAATCAAACTTTGTACAATTTCTTATATACACTACCATTCAAAACTTTAGGGTTGGTAAGATTTTTTTTAATGTATTGAACAAAAGAATTGTTTGCTCACCAAAGCTGTATTTATTTGATTAAAAAAAAATACAGTAAAAACTGTAAAATATTATTACAGTTTCTAATTATTATCAATGTTGAAAACAGTTGTGCTGCTTAATATTTTTGTGGAAACCATGATAAACTTTTTCAGGATTCTTTGATAAATATATAGATCAAAATAACTTTTATTTGAAATAAAAATATTTTGCATAGAAGTATTTATGCATTTAAGTATTTTGAATAAAAGTATTTATTTCTTTCTTTCTTTTAGGGTCAAATTCTCACCATTAACTAGTTGCTTATTAGCATGCTAGGACACTATATGATTTGCGAGATGCGGAAAACGTGGATGGAATCGCAGAATCATAAAAACTGCATTTACTGTATAATGCAGAGTAAAATTTTTATGAATAAATAAAAATCAGGTCAGTACACTTATATCAAATCGTGATATAGACTAGTTTTTGGGAATATTAAACCACAAAAATTGATTGCCAGGAAAATTAAAACAGAATTTCTGGAAAAAAAAAAAAAAAAAAAAAAAAAAAAAACACTTTCGTAGAAATTAAATAAAAAATTTAAATTAATAAATTGTTGTTTTTATGAATTAAATTAATTAGACATACTTTTTATTATTAAAATGTAATGCAACCATTAAATTGGAATCCAGAAAACTTAATACAGAAAACAGAATTTGGTAAAAAAAAAAAAGAAAAGAAAGAAAAAACTTAATTTTTGTTAAACTTTAAATAAATTGCTTCATATTTCCATTTAAATTAAACATGCTTTTTGATTACTACAATTTAATTTAAGCATTAATAGGGAGTCAAAAAAATAAATAAATAAAAAGAATCCAGAAAAAAGAAAAAAGGAATTAGGGGAAAAAATAAAATGGATTACATAGGGCCCTAGCATGCATATTACTAGGATATTGGCTGTTTATTAGTACTTATAAAGCATATATGAATCCTACCAACACCTAAAATTAACAACTACCTTACTGACTATTAAAAAGCAGTAACAGTTTACCGAGGCAGAAGTCTTAATTAATAGTGAGAATTGGACCCTGATCTAAAGTGTGACCAAAAAAATCTTCCTGACCCCAAACTTTTGAACAATAGTGTACTGAGTATAACGTATAGAAGCACATACTGGTGCATAGAAACTTTATAAACTTACAGAGTAACTATGTCAGCGTTAGCAGCCTGAACTGCTATGCTCAGCGGGTCCTGTCCATCCGCATCACCATCGTTCTGGGTCGCTCCTCGTTTCAGGAACAAACACACTTGACTGGAAATAAAACAACAGAAGATCAAGTAAATACACTTGCAGAAAAGCTTAGCTTGAATGGACATCTTATGACAAAACCATTTTTTTAGCCATGTATCACTCCATGTAAATGTTCTAATGGTAAAACCATGGTATGCTTTGAAATATTTACCATGTAAATACCACAGTGCATGAACATGGTAAATATATTCAGTATAATGGCATGTATTAAAAGTATAATGATACTGCCATTTAAGACATCACAAAACAGGAAATTAAATGTAAAAGTGTTGTAAAACTTGTATCGTGAAAAATCTGTATTGTGGTTGTTCCAATAAGTAAAATAGATTCATAGAGGGAATATTGCACTCAGGATTTTCCAAGTGATGCCATATAAGAACCATTTTGGTTCCTCGAACCTTTCAGTGGACAGTTCTTAAAGGGATACTCCACCGGTTTTTCATATTAAACTTATGTTATTCCCTTAACTAAGACGAGTTGATACATACCTCTCTCATCTCAGTGCGTGCACTATTTCGCTCTGTATTGCCGCAAAACTATGTTAGCACTTAGCTTAGCCCAGTGCATTAAATCTGGGCCAAAAAGAGAAGCGACCAAAAACTTCCTCGTTTTCCCTATTTAAACACAGTTACTCGAGTAGTGTAACTCGACCTAGGCTGGTGACACAAAATAAAACGTTGTGTTTTTTCTAAGCGTTTAAAATTGATGACTATATTGTATGGCGGAATACCATAACAAGTGCTTTTGAGCAGTTCGACTTGGTGCAATAATATCTTCACTCGTGAAAAGTCCTCTTACCGGCTCCCGCTTCCTCTCCCCCTCCCTCTCATTCTTGCTCAAAGCAGCTAACCAAGCTCTCCGCTGTATGTGGTGTGTTGGAACTCGGTGAAAAATGACAGCACTATACATTCTCCTTATTTTCACAACCCTTTACGATGCACGTTTTAACCATGATTGTACACAAACTAGCTTCCAACAACCTGTTACTTCGTCAACTCCGCTCAAACTACCACTAACAGTAAATCGCTGCTCACGTTTTTTCAAACTTTGTTTTATCCGTAAGCGAAGAACGAAAAAGAGCATGAGTATATCGGGGCCTTAAGACAGCAAGTGAAGTGCCCTCACCCAGTATGACCCAGGTATGTGGCGTGATGCAGCGGGCCTCTCCCTCTCTGATCTCTTTGGTTGACATCTGCAGCATTTTGGAGCAGAAACTCACAGGCTATCAAGGAACCCTGGATGTAAAAAAAACTGAGGATTAGGGCTTTGAAACCTCAAAATGGATCATGGTTATTTGACATGCCATTAAAGTAAGCTGGAAGTTTACCTTCACCTCTATTTAGATAACTGTTAATATGTGTGTAAGCAATGCATCTGGATATTTTTGGACTGACTCACTCCAATCACAGCCTGAATAAGGGGGCTTTTCCCCTCATCCTCCTCATTGGCCAAGTTGACGTCAGCCCCATGTGCCAGAGCTTCAGCCATGATGGGCAGATTGCGCGCCTGACAGGCCTTATAGAGTAACGCCCCGGGATCCAGTTCTCTCAAATCCTCTGGATCTGAGGCCTCCGGCTCGAGTTCAGCCTCATTGCTTGAGTCTTCAGAAACCTCACACTCTGTACATTACAAAAACACATGTAACGCATGATTCATTTGCTTCAACAGTCAGTTTGGAATATGAAGACTTGGTTAACACCTTCACACAGTGGTTGACTCACCCTCCTCTGTCACACTGTCCACCACAGACTCAAACACCAAGACGTCAGTGCTGCCGTCAGTACTGCCACCTAACCCACTGTCACTGCTCAGACCTGCAGGACCAACACAAGCCCACCACAGGCGCATTACTATAACCCCCAACAGCACTGACAGCAAACATGATGAATCTATGCGTCACAGTTGTTCAACTATATAAAATCACACACGTCAAAAAAACGACACAAGTAAACGGAAAAATAAATCAAAACAAAATACAAAATAAAAGTAAACAAACAAAAAAGCAAAGTAGAATTCACAGCAAAGCAAAGCATTGAAAGACAAATATAACACAAAACACCAAGGTAAACAAAAAGTAAAGCTAAACAAAATATTAAACAACAAATAAAAATAAAATCAAAGCAAAATGCAAATCAAAAACTAAACAAAACAACAAAAGTATACAAAAAATAAAACAAAAGCAATTGAAAGTAGCAATACAATTAAAAATGCAAAGCAAAACAAAATAAAAGTAATCAAAATAAATGAAAGTAAAACTTCAAAAGTAAACAATAAACAAAGCAAATCAACATGCAAGGCAAAACAAAAAACAAAAAAATAAACACAAAATAAATAAAACAAAGCAAAACACAAGGCAACAAAAGTAAACAAAAAAACTAAGCAAGATAAAGCAAAACACTAAACAGAAAAAAAAAACGACAACAAACAAACCACAAGCCAAGCAATTAAAGGTGTGAAATTAAAGTGTGAAAGTATAATTCCATTGGCCAGAATATAATACTTACTGCGAGGTCCTGAACCAGTGTCAAAATAGGAGAAAAGAGTGTCCAACTCATCTGGGCAAAAGAGGGATTCCCGTCTGAACTTTCTTTCCAGAGCAGCAGTTGCTGGAAAAAAATGTAAAAGTAAACTTACAATTTAACACATCAACTGACGATTCCATCGTTCACTGATGGCTTCCGACGCTAATACAATAACACTGAATGATTTCCATATTCATATACGCCAAAGCACTTCACACAATACCATGGTATTATCAAGCACTGAACTGTCAAAAAACATGATACAACCATTGTACTTTCTTAAACAGTCATTGATAATAAAAATCACCCGAGGAAAGTGTTGCAGGAGATGCACTGCCTGGATCCGGTCTGTATTTGCGGTGTGGTTTGGGGACGGTGGTGGCGCTGTTATGTCTCCTGCATTTCCTGGTGTTCCATCGGCGCTCGGATTTTCTCCCGCCGTTAACCACAACTTCGCCATTCCTCATCTTCTTTAGGAACTTCTTCTCCACATACTTCGCTTTGATCCAGGCCTCCTTTTCTTGCCTGAAAAATCGAGGCAGCAACTGAACAACAACATTCAGCCTGACTAGTAAAGAGCCACTTTTCCCCCGTCCCTCACCTGGAGCTGCTGGGTCCCGGTTTCTTCAGGCCCTGCTCTTCACAGCTCCCCTCATAGATGTGGTTGATGATGCGGTTTCCTAGTTCACACATCAGCTGTATTACGACAGAACAGACAGCAGTTACTGAAGAGCATGTTTGCTCATGTCACAGTGAAAGGTCATGCCAGAGAGATTAGGAGGAGAACAATCTGGATATTTGAGCAGACCTTCAGTAACTCCGGTTCCCATGAGTCCAGGGTGAGAGAACGGACCTTTGAGCAGTGTACTCCCAAACTCCTGTGAAAAGAAGGAAAAACATTGGTTGAAAAAAATTATTTTGGCGGTTTGTGTTACAACACCTGTACACAAATACTGTTACATTTTAATTAGAATGAACTTCTTGGATGCCGGTCACATTACACACGTCTTCTCCGAAAGCGCAACCGCATGCCATAATTACACATAGCCCAACACAGATGAGAATACATTAGCAGTTATTTTTCACTTGATGATAATTATGGTTATTATTATCATTTTTATACATAAAACCACATAAATGATGATGATGATGATAAAGATCGTGTTTTTTGTTATTATTGTTATTTTTTGCACATTGGTGGTGGTTGAGGAGATTCCCCCCTTCCTTGTAAAGCGCTTTGAGGTCCCAGAAAAAGTGCTATATAAATGTAACAAATTATTATAACATTATTATTGTTATTAATAATAATAAACAATTTTATAATCATTTTATAACAATGATAATCATGGTAGTTTTGATTAATGTTCATTATTATTTTCATTCCTTTTTTCTTGCATTCTAAAGATTATTTATTATTGTGTCAAAATGCAGAAATAAAACAATAATTAAAAATGTTTTATATGAAATATACATTCATGTTTTGCATATCTGTTATTGGACACAAATAATCGATATTCTATAGGTTATTAAAAAAAAAAAACCTGCTTGTCTCTAACTGCAAAGTTTACTTGACAGAAAAGTTTCTGACTGCTGAAGTTCTCCGAGGGCGTCAAACTCCCACCATTCACTAACAAATGGAGCGAGACGTTTCCCACTCAGGCTGAGGAGAGCAGCATCGGGACGGCCCACACTGTCATGTAAATATGTGTCCTGCCCACCAGATCAGCGTTTCCAGGCAACCAAGCTAGAACGGGCGAAGATTGTGTGATGGTTTGCCACATTGTCTGGAGCAAAAGTGTCATGTGAGCTCAGTGTGAGAGCTGTGGCGTCAGGGAGAGCAGGAATATTCATAAGACAGTCCAGACAGGGTTGCATGCATAAATATGTCTCATGTTTTGAACCAGAAAGATATCAATCTGATATTCAAATGTGAGGTTAATATATCTCATGAACTCTTAAAATGGGTCATATTATGAAAAACATGATTTTATTTGCACTTTTGAAATTGAACAAGGGTAGAGAAGGGGTGGAAAATGGTCATAAAATAAAATAATTATATATGATATCTTATATTTTTCATTATTGGATGAAATATTAGGTATACACAACATTTAATATTAAAATAATAATAATAATAATAACATTAATATTAATTATAATAATAATGTTAATAACATTAATACTAACAATAATTATTATTATTAGTCATTTGTTTTGTGGTGGAAATGGTTAGTAGTAGTAGTAGTAGTAGTACAAGTATATCAACAATACTAATTAGCAGTATTAGCAGTAGTATTGTTTTTATTAGCAATTTATGCAAAACTGTTTTGCGCTTGAAATAGTTACAAAAAATAATAATGAATTAATTATTATTAGTAGTAGTAGAAGTATATTAACAATAATAATTAGTATTAGTAGTAGTATTGTTATTATTAGCAATTTACGCAAAATTGTTTTATGACAGAAATGGTTGAATAATTAATACTGATAATAATAATATATTAATATTAGTGCTGTCAAACGATTAAAATATTTAATCGCGATTAATCGCATTAATGGCATAGTTAACTCGAAATTAATCGCAATTGCACATTTTTATCTTTTCTAAATCTCTCTCTTTATCAACAATCGGCTTAATTGCTTTGTGCAAATGTTTTTTTTTTTATTGAAAACAACACTAGCATATACTGTGTTCAATTTCACACTAACATTCTGACTTGGAGCAAATAATCTCTCACAATGTAACACTGTCCATCAATAAAAGGGTGAAAGAAATACTGACGAGGTCCTGATAATGAGTGGGCGCAGAATTAGCATTAGCTTTGTGGGTGCTTGGCAATCAAGTGGTATTTCAGACTGGACGTGCTGCGATGATAGATCACTTTGGTCTTGTCAAGGGAACCATTTGGCAACTTTTTAAAAGTAAACTTTCCAATGAATCTTATTGCCATCCATTTCGGCGTCTCGCGCTCGTCATCCATTCAAAACGTAACGTAAACCCATCCTACTCGCAAGGCAGAACAAGTGTGTGCGGCGTGCCTGTTGTTTTCGGTCTAGCTAGATCCGGTGTGGTGTTGTAGTTTACTTTCAGACAGGACGCGGAATGCGCAGCGCTGGCCGCTGGGTAATCGTCACAAAACGCAGTGGCAAAAGTTGAACTATTTTGAACTTTGACCGCGGCGTGCGCGCCACTGCTCTTGCGCTTTGGTTTACAAAGCAACAACACGTCCTCGCGCGGCGCAAGCCATTGAAATGGATTTCATAGCGCAGCGCCGCGCATGCCGCATCCTGTTGCAAAAGCATGTGTAAAAAAAACGACAGTTTGCTAGGCCAAAAAGAACTTTAATCTCGCGATAAAAAAATTGACGCCGTTAAAATGGGTTTGCGTTAACGCCGTTAATAACGCGTTTAACTGACAGCCCTAATTAATATTAACAATAATTATTATTATTATTATTAGTAGTGGTAGGTAGTAGTATATTTTATTATTATTATTAACAATAAATTGTTAATAATATTATTAATAATAATTATTAATATAAGTATTAACCATGTTTATGTATTATTATATTCATAATAATAATTAGTAGTAGTATTAGCAATTTATGCGAGAGTTGAAAAATAATAATAATAATTTATTATATTCATGATAATAATAATAATTATTATTAATATTTTTAGTAGTATAATTATTATTCATAGTAGTAGGATTAGCAATTTACGCAAAATTATTTATTGAAATGATGAATAATAATAATAATAATAATAATATTTTCCTTTATATTAAGCACTGTGTGTCTACAGGAAAGAAACCGCAGTCGCTGACCTTCTGTCTTGTCCTGTCAACCCTACGGTCACTCCTCACTGACTCGCCTCTGACTAACCAGAGAATCAAATCTGACCTAATCCAATTAGGAAACCTGACCAAGATGTTTACAGTGGCTGGTCACTGGATAAACTGAAGTCAGACTTTGGTATAGTGATCCGTTATGATCAGTTCCATGGCTAACCTGTGAATGCCGGAGCACTCGATGCAGAGCAGGACGCCCAGATTGATGCTGGCCCAGCGGGGGTCGGCCTGCCCACAGTCACAGCACTGCTGGTTTCCCGGCAGACACAGGATACGCAGGAGAATGCTCTCGCCCCGTCCACTGCGCTCTCGAGCCTCATTTGCAGAGTCTATACTGCTGATGGACGGGGAGGCGGTCCGGTCCAAGCGCTGGAGACACACACACACACACACACACACACACACACACACACACACACACACACACACACACACACACACACACACACACACACAAACTCAGAGTTACTGGGGGGAAACGACACATATCAGCTTCAATCATTTATGTCAATCAGTTCTTTTCAACCCCCCTTTTAACAAAACAATGATTTACTGATTTTTTGTGTTCATTAGAAAGGTTTACAAAAGTCTTTTCAATGGTATAGTACCTAAAAAAAAAAAGATTTAGATTTTAACATTACTCAAATCAGAACCTTTAAATGAAAAAATTGCTACAAAACTTAGAATGAACTGTTACCATGATTGGACAAAAGTATATACAACATTTAATAATAATAATATTAATAATAATAATTACTAAAACATTTCTATCAGAACAATTTTGCATAAATAAAATTATAATGTGGATGATAATTGTTATTTGAATAATAATAAATAAATGGATATTATTATTAAAAAAATATTACTGTTTTTTGTTGTAGTCTAATGATTATCTATTTCAAGAAATGAGTTCAAAACACAAATCAACAATTAATTTGTAAATATTTAAAAACAGTAAAAAACTAATTATATACACACATACACATTATATATATATATATATATATATACACCGGTATTAAATGATTTTTACTGTATTTACTTGTATTTTGCATCTACTTGCCCAGCACTATTTGAGTATAGAGTGATTTTGTCATTATTTTCTTAAAACAAACGGATTTATGCTTCTTTATCAACATGTAGACTGTACAAACCTCAATATAATAATTGTCTGGGCTCTCTCTGTACGCTGAGGCGATGCTGGCTTGGACCGCCTGTATCCAGGCCTGCCGAAGTTTCTCTGACTCAGCCTGTAACATACAGCTCCTACAATACACATTCATACAAAACAATTACTACTAGTTATGCAAGTCTAAGCTTCGCTAAACAGGAAATGGTCAAGGACTCACTTGGTGGGAGACACGACTTCAAAACAGAACCTCCTCTCGATGTCCTCACATGGTTTGACAGAACACAGTCTCAAGTCCTCCACAACAACCGTCAGCGAATCCTGTAGAAAAGACCAAGAAGCCTTAAACTACGCTGACTTAAAGAAAAGCGCTCTAAATGAACCCATTCCCCTCTGAAATGCATTAAACAGCACTGCGTCACAGTAATTTAAGCACCCTGAGTAGGCATTTCGACAGGAATATACAGATGAAAAGCATTGATTTGTCTGGGAATGAGTTTGTTATCTTCAAAAAGACTGAGTGCTTTAGAGATATGCTGCCTGGCTGAACTAGTAATACTGTATCTAACAGCTCAGTGACCGATGAGGTGAAGATTGACCATCATTGATTATGAGCTGAAGAATTCTGCTCCCACGTTCCCAGCTCATTCTCTCAAGGTACTGTATAGAGTAGATGGCAGATTACTGTGTGCACTGCTGGGACTTCTGTGTCCACTTACTCAATTGAACTTACCTTTAGTTTCTTCTGATAAACCAACTGGCCGTTTTGGATGGAGAACCATCGCCTGAAAAAAGACGCACGCACACACACACACACACACACACACACACACACACACACACACACACACACACACACACACACACACACACACACACACACACACACACACACACACACACACTCTAATTACTTGTTTTTATAAATTCAATTCCTGAGACCGAGCAAGCTAGGTTTAAAAAATACTAAATGCTAAATTATTATACTATATATAATATCTCAGAAGCATATACATTTTTAATTGCTTTAATGTATTGGATTATGATATTGCATATTTAAATGTGCATGCTCACTTTTAGATAACCTTTACTATTATGTAACTCACTTAAAGTGAATCTTTAAAAACTATAATTTACGGTTAGGGTTATTGTTATTAAAACATTTTTTTACTTAAGACATTTTTTAACTTAAAACGGAAAACTTTTGATGTGTTTTGGCCGTTCATTTACACGGGACAACGGGCCTGAAAATGCAAACTTTTGAAAACGATACCGTTATCGTCACTGTGTCACTATCGTCACTACAAAAATGTGAATTTGTGAAAACGGTGACGTCATGTGCATGCATATTGCGTGTTCAGTCTATAAGCGCGTAGTGTTTCTTTACAAAGTGACATCGCCAACTATTGGCCCGGCATGAATAATACAGCATATATCATTTTGACAACATTGTCATCTGCAAGTGAAAACGCGAACGAAAAACTTTTCCGTTTTTACTACATTGTTGTCGTGTAAACGTAGCCCAAATTTCATTTAGTTTCAATCCGATCCTGAATGTCTTCTTAACCAGGTTCGACCTACCTGTTCCATGTTTTGAAGGCGTTACTGGCCCTCTTGAACAGATAGCCCTCCATCACCAATCCGTCGGGCGCATCCACGTTGAACTCCAACTTTGGGTCGTCATATGCAAAGTCCTGAATGACAAAACAATACTGGAGCTTTAGAGCAAGAAAGAAACATCAAGTCAAGGCCATATACTCCAATTAAAATAGTTAAAACAACCAATGCAACAAAATACATTACATTCAGTCAGTGGTACTGCATATGCTTCACTATTAAACAAGAGGTTGTAAGTAGAGCAGATGCACAAATTCACGCAAAACACTTTCACACTAGAAGTGTCTCATCCAATGCTCTCAGATGTCCCACCAGAGCATATCCACGATGACGCAAGCTGTTGCGTAAGCATCTGAACATGTCCAACTGATGTGCTTAGCATTCATATTCACACTTACCGCTCACAATAATGGCCCCTGTTTCAGCAGCACACTCAATGCTCTCGACTCTCTGCTGAATCATAATGGGAGGTCCTTACCACAACAACCTCATCAGTTCAGGTCATTTCTATTGATTATCTCTGAGTGTAGGAATGATATGCTGTCAGCCGAGCTAACACTTCAGCCATCACATGTGCTTAATGGTATACCAGTATAAGCTCAAGGACACATCGAAAGCATCAGGCGGAAGTGATTCCACAGGGAAGACTTTAATACAAGTGCAGCGCTGAATGAGAAAGTTCACGTATACGTCTCCTTTAGAGTTTCAGAAGAGACTGATTCAAACTGTGCTCAAAGTTACCAAGATACAGTCTGCAATCAAGTCTCAATATGAACTCAAACACTTCTCATCAAACTCTTCTGATATTAAATGTATACACTATAGACTAAAAGTCAGTTATTTATTATTTTTCTATTATAATAATTAAGTCTCTTATGCTCACCAAGGCTGCATTTCTCTGATCAAAAATATTGTAAAATGTAATGTATCCCTGTCATGAATTTTCAGCATCATTACTCCAGTGTCACATGATCCTACAGAAATCATTATAATTTCCTGATATGCTGCTCAAGAAACATTTAATAATATTATCAATGTTGAAAACAGTTATGCTGCTTTATATTTTTGTAGAAATTGTGATACACTACCATTCAAAATTTCAGGGAAGAGTACAATTTTTTTTTTAAGAGATTCATTGATTTTACTCAGCAATGTCACATTAAAGTGATCAAAAGTGACAGTAAAGACATTTATAATGTTACAAAAGATTTATTTCAAGTTTTTAACTTTCTATTTATCAAAAAATCCTGAAAAAATGTATAACAGTTCCCACAAAAATATTAAGCAGCAAAAAACTGTTTTGAAAAATTATAATAATGAAAATATTAATAATGAGGACCAATAATAATAATTGATAATTTAGCAGTACATCAGCATATTAGAATGATTTCTGAAGGATCATGTGACACTGAAGACCAATCTTTATCCACATTCATTTTACAGCTTTATATCTTATTGTATGTCAACTGTCTCATTTGTGTCTATTTGTAAGGAATCTTAGAGAACAATTTGATACAAAGTTACCAAAAGAAACATGTCCTAAAGAGCAACCTTTGAGCAATACAATCAAAATGTAAATAATGATTTTTTTTAATTATTAGTCCATTTTACAAGAAAGTACTATTTCAGTCCTTCTAGTTTAAATTTCCTGTTTAATTCACTGTTACTTGCCGTTTCTCTGCAACTATTTGTTCAAATTTACTAGCAATTTCCGAGTAAACATCGTTACAAAGTAAATTCTACACCAAATTTCTTCCAGCGTGTGTTGTAAATGCACTGACGCCACACTGATTAGGGTGCACAACTAGAGATAAACGGGGTCATTCATCAGGTCTTCATAACTAGATCATTTCACAAGCCAAACAAAAGTCCTTGAAAAAGTTTCAGCCTTCAGCTTCCTATCAGTCTGTGGCACTGTCAAAACTTTCAAAGTGTTCTGGCCTCTCTTGAACCCTCTGAAGACCTCAAGATAAAGCTTCAACACTTCAGTCGCAGGTCTGACAGAGAATGGACGTCCTGCTGAAAGAGCTCTTTGAATAGAAACAGTGTGCTCTTGCATCTTAAACAAGATTGCGTAACATCATTCGATGTTCCTTGATCAAATACGTTTAATATAATCATGTATAAACCACCCAGAATGCACTGTATAATAACCACCAGTGTTTGGGGGTAATGCATTACAAGTAACGTGAGTTCCGTAATTAGATTAATCCATTACTTTACTAGTTACTTAAAAAAAGTACTTTTACATTTACAACAAAATATCGGAGTTATTTTTTTCAAATAAGTAACGCACGTTACTTACTTTGTTTCCCTATTTATTGATTGACAGCTCTCCTGTTCCCATGTTGAGAGAAATCAGGAGTGTTTGCAGAGGCGTTGTGTGTGAACATGATGGTTATTGTAGTTCTAGACTTAATGTGAGCAGACATTTACTCATCTCACTTGCACAAAAAAAGATTCAGTGTCCCTCAAAACAGTGAAATGCAAACTCAAAATATTACGCAAACCTGCAAAATAAAATATGCTTTATGTATTTAATCTCACTTTATTAACCAATGTCTTTGCTGCTGACCTTTGATGATCCAATTCAACCATACAAAATATCTAAAAAAAAATAAGTTCACATTTGTGTTTCATTTTTTGCTAAAGAAAGATTGTTGAAAGTTCTTGTCATGCATCTTATTCTTCTGCGGTCCAGAACAGCATCAGCTGAAAGGTTTAATTGAGTTGCGCCCTCTAATGTACAGGAGTGAATTTGCATTTCCTGCCTGAGTTTTTTTTTTTTCTTAAAAGAGAAACAAGCAAGCCAAGTCCAGATGAGAAAAACTAGCGTAAAAGTAACATAACGAATTACTTATCATAAAAAGTAACTAAGTACCGCAATTAGTTACTTTTTTAGGGAGTAATGCAATATTGTAATGCATTATTATTAAAAGTGACTTTCTCCAACACTGATAATCACTTAGCAAACTGCCACATCACTTTAGTGTCGTGGCGTGAAGCTTGCATGTTTCCTTGAGAAAATGTGAAGATCTAGTCTTTTCTTCTTCTCCAACTGGTTGTGACAATACAGCTTATTTATAGTCACTCATTTTACCCAAACCCACAGCAGGGTGACTGTTCAAACATTCACATCCATTCAGTTGTGTCTCCTTACAGCTTCGCTCAAGTTCTGAATGGTGCAGAAAACACCCTCCCTTTCACTCGCTCTCCTGCCATATTCCCACACACTTAAAAACACACGGAGAAAATGCAGTTATGCTCCCAGTCCCATAGCTTTAAATCTATCAAAGTGGAAAGATTAAGAGAAAAAAATATTATATATATCTTGTATATCAGAACATATAAATAAAAATAATGTGTGTATACAGTTTTGTGTATTACAAAAAAAAAATACATTGATTAATTATATTGTATAATATAACAGTATTTAGTATATATTATATAACATAACACACAATCTATTTTATATACACACACACAATTTATATACCGGTATATAGAACAGTCCACATGGGCTATATAGATTTTTATACAAAATCATCAGACAAAATGCATGCTTTAAATTATTTGAACATTCAAAAGAAATTTAAAATGAATACATACAGATCCTTTTAGTTTTTCCCCCCACTATACTATATTCATTCTACACTTTCTATTCGGCTACAAAATGTAAACATGAAAGAGAATCGCCAACAGCATCAATGCAGCAACTCACCAAAGTGAAGTCCAACCTTCCGAAGATCTTCATCCTTAAATGTTTTACGTATTTTAAAATCATTGGATCCTCTAGAAGCGACTCAGCTCAGCTAGACGAGTGTGCAGCACAATCGAGTGTGTGCAGTCAATGCAGCGTGTGTGAGTCACGCAGCCTCTCATAGTCAGCCGTACAGCTTCAGCAGGGTCGATCATGTGTGATTCCAATCCATCCACCTGCCCACTGCTAAAGCTCATTAACATACAGCTGCCGTGCACGAGCTCAGCACCACCCGCCACTAACACATCGCGCGTATGATCAACTTTCTTTAATTATTAGAACTAACTGCAAACAGATAATGTGCATGCAATTAGCTAGAAGTGTCATAAACTATATATAGGCTTTATATTTCTTTTCTTTCTTTCCTTTCAAACCGACGTTTAGTCCATAACACGTCATTCACTCGTCACCACAACATTTTACTTTAAAGGTAAAAATGCTTCTCGTTATCATTTAAAAGAGCAATCAACCAAATATTTGTATGTTCGTCTTAAAACAAATGTCATTAAAAATCGGAATATTTCAATACCTGTCAGCTGTGCTTGAAGAAGCTTCTGCAGCATCTCACACAACATTGTAAGACTGCAGAAGACTATCGACGCTATTTTAGGCACTGCCGATGACGTGTGAGCTTATAAAAGCCACCGTCTGTTTGAACTACAAAGTCTATCAAATTTTAAAGTATTCCAGCGGGATAAAAACACTGGATGAAATATTAAACCTCAAATTTAGTGCCGTGAAGCCATAAGAAGAACAGCAGTTTTACTTGCAATGAAGACTTCAAGAATGTCATGCTTACTTTATCTGATAGCATAAAAAAACCCATCTTCATCTACTGTAATCACAGAAACGCATTATAATTAATCTGTGAAACATCAACACATCTTCACATCACATACCATACAAGGTGGCACTATCGTTTTTTTACTATCGTAAACTGCAACAAGCTGTAACTGACAAGCAAATATCTTTAACTCTGAAATAACAGGCTAGATTTTTGTTGATGAGTCAGCGCATGTGTCAAAATGCTTTTACCACCATTAATATTGTGTTAATTATGCAAATATGCCTCACTGTGAGTGTTACCAACTATATGCATTAAATATATAAATGTTCTTCTGCTTATTTGACATTGTAGGTATACCATATTAACAGAGACTTTAGGGTGGGCTATTTTGACTTGGAAACTGAAGCAAACACCCTAGTAACCAATCAGAACACATTAGCAACCCCCTAGCAACCACTTATTCCAGAAAGGGGCTTTGGGGTGGGGTCTTTTGACTTTTGGGTCAACCAAACATAACCTAGCAATCACATATCAATCACTCAAAACACCCTAGCAACTATCAGAACACCTTGGCCACCACCTAGCAAACACTAGAATGTTTTGAAGAGACTAGAAGCCGCCTAGCAACCCCCCAGGACACCTTAGAAACAACTCATCAATCAGTCAGAACAGCCTAGCAACCATTTAATCCAGGAAATTATTTTAGGGAGGGCTTTTTTGACTTGGCTGTTGCTACAGATAAAACAAAAATGTTAAACTTTTCACTTAAAACTGCATTCCACCAAAAATGCTAGGCTAGGCTAATGGAAAAGATGTTTTCAAATCACATCCTCCTGTTTGTAGCTCTGATTCTATGAAGTTCTGCAGTTCACAGATAGTTTTGAAGTGAAAAAGAGAGAGACACTTCATAATGTATTTCTAACAAACTGTTTTGTAAGAACTACCAGAGGGTTTGTGACAGAAAAGAAGATATGAGCTTAGACAGTTACTCAGAAACAGAACAGGCATCTGTGGTTTAAAAATCACAACATTATGGGTGGAATTATGGGTAAGTTTCCCCCTAATGTGGCTCTGAGGCCATATGTTCCTCACTGATGCTGTAAGCCCAATACTGTCACCATGGTTTGTGGGTAATTGCTATGATGGAGTGCGAGTCAGCGAGTGTTTCCTGAATGAACGCTGAGGATCAACCGCATCCAAAGCTATCCCAGAATGCATCTCTCAAACAATACACAAAGAAAAACATCTGCCTTTCTAATCAGCCACAAGAAGCTGGACAAATATCCATTGAATAATTGCTGTGCTGAGTGGAGGATGACGGGACAGCTATCAGCCGTTATATAAGCCAGATGCATTTGTAGGACAAATCAATCGGTCTCACTGAACTGTAATTATATCATCAGTTATACAACACTCACAGGATTTGGGTTAGAATTATGTGTGGGAAATTACACTTTATTCCCCTAAAAACCATCTAGAAATGTTAGAGTGCTTCCATCTTGAAAGTCACATTAAAACAGAGTTTTATTAGTCATATTTAGGGTTTAGAGTAAGACACTCACCTGTAACAGTGTCTAAATCAGGATGAAGACCGTCCCAGAACGCAAGATGGAAGAAAAACAGAATAAAAATGAAGATTAGAAATAATTCGTATAATTCTTGGGCTTGAGGCAAAAATGCCACCAAAATGTATGAAAATACTTCCAAAAACCAAGATATGGTGCAAAAAAGACTGTATCAGTCCTTGTTTTTAATATATACACACATAAACACACACATTTATATATATATATATATATATATATATATATACAACCAATATCACACGAGCAAAAGTTCTGTTTTCCCGAATATCACCACGTTTGCAAATGTGATAGTGATAAAGTTAATAGGCTATTAGGTGACTCACATTTGAGACACAAAATTGTCTGTTTTTCCTCTATTTTGTCAACAAAACTAGTTCCAAACAGTAGAGACAGGAACAGTTTCAGTTTTGTTACTGAAGGAATCTACGTTTTTGAACAAATCGTTCTAATGAATAATTTGATGACTCACTCACATCTTTCTCCCTGAATGAGTCAGCCGTTTTGAACGAATCATTTGACTGAATGATTCAATGACTCACTTGTTAAGACAATGATTTGTCACCATCTACTGGCAGCTTTAAGTATCATTTCATTTTAGCTGAGGGACTGAAGGACTAAGATCAGTCTGAGTTTCAGTGTGCGTGGGACTCATTATACAGGAGCAAATATAATGTAGATATCTGTCTGTAAATCTGTTTTGAACTAGGTGTCAGAAGCTGTCTGAAAACACAAGCAGAGCTGTCAGAGTTCTTGCTGAGAATCTTTTGAAGGAACTTCAGCAAGGTCTATTTTCTGTTCGCCCAAAATATATCCACTTCCTGTCTGCTCAACATCATTAATAACTGGGACATTTGAGGACAGAAGATTTTTTCAACTCCTGCCAGAAAAACAAAAGTACAAACACTGAAGGAAAAAGTATCCATAAAAATGTCTTTAAATAACTCAGGGCTTTATTTAACCAAACATGAAAAAAATCTTTAAATCAATATTCTTTATTCCTTTTAGATTTTTGAAAAGGGAGAGAAAACATGAAAAACAAGAGGTTAGGAAACCGACGCAGACAAGACGTGAGCCACCGTAGCTTTTATCTTTGCAAAACTAGGTTAAATTTGCAGAAAAAGTAGTCACAAAGTTGTGCTACGAAAAGGAATTAGGAATTATTTAGTATTTTGACTAGTCCAATTAAAGCATGAATAATTCTCTATCACTAACTCAGTTAGAAGAATGCTGAACACTTACTTTCTTTAAAAGATTAGCGTCTTTAACAGCCTAATTCTGGCATTAGACACGAGTCAACAGTGGTATTAGTCAGAGTATCTTTAGTAAGTCAAAATAGTGGATATCAAGGTTTTTCTTAAAGTGCCCCTATTATGCTATTTTTAAGACTCCTAATTTTTTAAGGTCTCCTACAATAGGTTTACATGCATCCAAGGCCAAAAAACACTTACATTTTTTCATAATATAGGCACATATAATCTGCACTTTGATCTTTGAAACTATATTACACACTACATGAAAGGTAATGTCTGAAAAAGCATAATAGGGACACTTTAACTAAGTTTTTGTTTATGTGTGTGTCGCTCTTACCCTCTGCTGAATCGTGGCATGTTTATGCTCCATTTCTCTCTTCTCCATCGCTGAATCAATCACCAGTTGATCCAGCTATGACCAGATGAACAGTCGGTCATTATAAGTTTGTTTTCATGTATTTATTAAGAAAACATGATCATGTTCATTCTGCAGGCATTGGTTGTCTATCTTTGTCCATTGTAACACTGCGCTTTCAGATGTGACGGTAAGTTAGTCCTAAAGTTAGTGATGTAACATGGTTCGTCGATGAACTAATTAGACAGAAATCAGATAGAGATCAGGCGCTTGTTGGTCTGAGGTGACTGTTTTAAACACAAAGCATTCCCAACTAAAAACAAGATTCGAACATATGAATATCACAGTATTTGCCGATTTGTCGATGCTGAAGGATTTATTCAAAATTATTTTTCAGAGAATAACAATTGAATAGTCTAGTCTTGTCATGAAAAAATTATTTTGAAATATTTTATACTTTTTTGTTCAGTTGTATGTCTAGTCGTAAATTTGCAAACAAAAACATTTGTGACCTTAAAATAAAAAAAGTATTCAAATAATGTTATTAACATGACATTACATGTAAATTAAGTTATTTATTTATTTTTATACATATTCATCGTTTTTATAAAATTCACATTTTGTACAGCTTTATAAATTGTTCATCCAAAACTGTCCACCAGCTCTGAGGGAACTGGATAGTGCCCACAGGGAACAGTGCTCACCTCAGCTGCCAGTTTCTTCATGTAGGGGTCAATCTCATCCAGGAGGTTATAGCCTTGCTGATACAGGGAGTACTGCGCATGCATGAAGGATAACATCTGCAGAAAACAGGACAGATGCACATGCTGCAGAGTTCAGAACAAAGCTATATACTTACATATACCAGGAAAAAATACATCACTGATACTCACCGCATCTAAGATCTCAAATTTCTTTTTGGCTTGAAGGACATTGATCTATATGGGGAAAAAGAGATATTTATGAAACACTCTTATATGTTCATATCTATCTATCTATCTATCTATCTATCTATCTATCTAAAAACAATGACAATATATATATATATATATATATATATATATATATATATATATATATATATATATATATATATATATATATATATATTGGCATTGTTTTTAGACAAAAAACAAATGTTTTATATAAACAAATGTTTTTGCCTGTGCAACATCAAAGATCCCACAATATCCAATAGCCATTTTGGAGCTTGTTTAAATAAAACATTTTTTATTGCTTTTTTTATTTATAATAAGGTGGACGTTTTAAGCAATAAAAACGTGCAGAATGTTTCAATAGTACAAAGTAAAAAACAATAGTAAAAAAAAAAACATTTCTCACATCATTTGTTCAACATTTACAAATACATTTATTAAAATCTGTTAACATCAGTTAATGCTCTGCGAACTGACATAAACATTCTTATTAACATTATCAAAGGTTGATAAATGTTTTAAATCAAACTATCCATTGATAATTCATGTTGAAGTCAACATGAAATCAATTTAAATTTTTTGGGGGAATATTGCAGTATTTATTATAAATTATGTATCCGTGCACATCATTACTTTCTTAAATTTAAGTGCCCTCGTAATCTTTAATTAAAATGACTTCCCCTCCCACTTGCAGTGACATCTCTTCTCTTCTCTGATGACATGTTTACTGGCGTGAGGGCGGGGCAACCTGTCACTCACATAAGATCAACCAATAGCAAACCACAACCGTCCAATCAATTCCCCATGGACAAAATCAAGCCCCGCCCTACATTTTTCTTGTGCGAGAAGCCGTTTCACTCGGATATACGTCACAACAGGGAAGCTTTTGTAAGCTGACTTTAATGCATTAACTAATGCTAACAAACGATACATTATTGTAAAGTGTTCAATATATGTATTTTCTACCTGTAGCACATAGTCCAGTGCGAGATGTCGGAAGCACTTGCGGGTGAAGTTGAGGGTGCAGGTGGCTTCCTCCACCTCGTGGGGTTTGTTTCGAGGTGCCTGTGCGTTCTTCACCTGTGCTATCTCCAGATCCTCTCTCACCTTATCAAAGTGCTTCTTCGTGTCCTTGAATTTACGCACGTCACTAAAAAAAAGTATAGACAGATATTCGTTAAATGGCTTGCTGTGGCCTAATGCTGATATGGAGGCTTCAGGTTTGATCCCAAGGAAATTAATAGGTTTTTGGGATCTCACTGAGTTTTTTTTTAGTGAGAATTTTCATTTTTGGTGAGCTATTCCTGTTCTAGCACTTTCAGGGTGAACCTGAGAGGCTATTGTCCTTATTTTAAGATAGTATCTCTGAAATATTAATATTATCTGAAAAATAAATTGCAAATGACAGATCAGGTGGATCTAATAAAAGCTTCATATCGAAGTGATCTTCCTGAAATGCCATTAGTTTTACCACATCAAATCTCTCGCCCATTGCATTATCAGTGATCACCTGTGATGAATGAATAGGAACCTGCTCTCAAGAATCCCATTATCCTCCATGAGGAGACATTAATTATTAATGAGCTCTAAAAGTCAGATCATTATTTATAATCACCCTGCGGGAAGCACAATAATGAAAATAACTTCCCCAGTGAGTGTGATTGTGGGCTTTGGCATTTGCATTTGTAAAACTAAAAACACAGGGCGACACTTTCACATCACTGACCTTTCAGAGTGATACCAGTGAGTTTCATTTCAGAGAGTTTTCATTTTCATTTTAAAGGAGAAAAAACTAGGTACTAAAAATATGATTACAATAAAACATACATTTCTAAACACACAAACACACTCTAATAGACACACTAATTTACTTTTATTTTCCTGAGAGCTTTAAGAAGCCACCAAGAAAATCAAATAAATATTAATTAATTAAAAGTACACTTACTCTTTCACAAAGTTGTGCAACTGCTGCTTCACTGATCTCTGAGCTTGATCAAACAGGATCTGAAAAACACAAGATAATACATATAAATAAATGTATGTTAGTTCTCTGAGAAACACAGGCAGAAATAGCTCAATAATAATGAAGTTAAACAACATTTTTATTTATATATAAATATATATGTATATATTTACTTATATTAGGCCAGTCCTTGAACAGCATTCATATCAACAAATCATTGTCCTATGATTTAGGAAGTAGAGTTAGGACTATTGTTAGACCAAAACGCTCAATGAATGATTACCCTTTGAAAAAAATGTGGTTGAGAGACACTTGTTTTGAATGTCGCGTGTAATAACCCCATATCAACACTAGATCGCGCTCTCGCATTTTGTTTAATGTGAACTGTAACGTTAGAGGATGTAAACCTGCGAGTGAGACCTCACAACACACACACACACACACACACACACACACACACACACACACACACACACACACACACACACACACCCTTGCGCCTCATTGAGATTCAGGCCTAGACTCAGCGCAAGGACGTCTGAACTGATCGCGTATGCCATGCTGCAGCGGCGGACTGATCGCGTATGCCATGCTGCAGCGGCGGACTGATCGCGTATGCCATGCTGCAGCGGCGGAGTAAAAATAGGTCACTCGGGCAGGGAGGGAGAGACATGAAAGAGGAGAACGAAAGAAGAGGGAGCGAAGGAAACAACAGAAAAACAATAGAGTTGATGCAAGATACTTAGGATGTGGTTTAGTCACATCTATATCACCACATAAGCTACAGAGGGACATCAAGACTAATGATCCCTATGGACCCTATGAATTTTGATAACATTAAATGAATACAATACATTTATAAAATAATAAAATGTGCATTTAATAATACATAAAAATATAATATATAAATAAATTGACTTTTTAAATGCTTTTAATATAAATAGACTTTTTAAATAAATAGACGTTCGCATTTCCAGTTGTTATTTGTGTGAAAAAATATACTAAGTGTCATTACATTCAGCTTTTCCTAAAAAACAACAACAACAACCTAAAGGCCTACTCTCCATAATGCAAACATAATCCCAAACAAATTTCATTTATTACCTCAGCACAAGAAAGATTCCATGACCACATTTTACAACAACAACAAACAGGAAAATTATCAGAAATGTCAGTAGGGCCGTAAACCCAGATTCTGATGTAACTCCCCAGATGAACACATTTAAACAAATCGCTTCACTTCACTCTTTCCTATTGCGGGTCGGTTTATAGCGCTATAAACTTCGGCAGGGCCCAAATAAGGTGCTTGGTGATGAAGGGCGATGCTTTTGTGGTCCTCTGTGCCTCATGTCAAGGTTTACAGCCTCCCCTACGGTTAGGCAACAAAGATCCCTCTATAAAACACAAGACTCTTTCTTTTAAATGCTCATCACTAAACAGAGCTCTAATAGATGTCAGTGGCTTATCCTGCATCCAAACGGCCTTTAAATGAAGCAGCAGGTTCTGGGAAACCGGCTATATATATATATATATCCCCAAAATAAATGTATTATAATATGTATAATAATATATTGTTTAAATAACACAAATTTCATGTATTACATAATGTATAATATATATTTATATTTGATACCAGAAATTTTATTAATACAAAATAAGTAAATGTAACATTTGTTATTTGAATAAAATAATACAAAAAACTCTGTAACCAACATCACTGTTATATGAATTTAATGTTGATAACAGAAATAATGAAATATGATATTTTCATAAAGTTAATAAAATCTAAATTATGTTGATCAATTAAATACAATATAAATGTATACAATTTATATAATTTAAATAAAACATATATTATGCATAAATACAATATAAATAAATGTATACATTTATTACTTAAAATAAGTATAAAATAATATGTAAATATAATTCATAAGTAAATAAATATTATTATTAGTCAATTAATGGTTATTTAATCATGTATAGTTGGTAATGGGTTAGTGTCCCATTTTGTTTTCCTCCTGGTCTTGTATTGTTATTCTGAACACATCTAATGTGAAGAGTGTGTGAATATGCTGAATAATATCCAGACTAGGCTTTGCTGTCACATGTGCTCTTCCTGTGCTGAATTCCCCACTGTATTTTATCTCTGCACACAACAGTATGTAAGGCTAACCAAAAGGTTAACTGTACCCACAATGCCAAATGTCAAGTAACCACACTGATGTCACACGGCTTTTCTCTCTGCACGAGATTTAGAAGAATCTGTAAGAACTTGAGGCTCATTAAATACTTCTAATGTGCAAAAAGACCTTTATTCCCTCTCCTATTCCTTTCAAACGCTTTCCAAAAACAATTCCTGTAATGTAGGGACGGTTAAATTCAGGAAGGGTTCTTTTAAAACTTATAAAACTTCCCAAAGAAGTCCCTAGCCACCCCTCTTTCTTTCAAAACCCCCATCTTCACATACTAATGCAGCATTTCACATGATTGTGGATCTTCCAGTTTGAATCATTTCCTGTCCAGAAGTCAGGTAAATCCCGTTAATTCTATTATCTGTGTTCTGACGCAGGAAAAAAGACCATTCAGGAACATAGAAATTACCTTTATAGCAATATACAAAGTTCATGATAAATCTGGAAAAAAAAATCTGAGATATTGGCTGTTCAGTATAGACAAAGTTTTTTAGGTGAAAATATATTTTTTTTTTAAATCGCAAATTATTTTGTTGAGAAACTAAATTCATACAATATAAATGAAGTTATAGATTTACCATTTAAATAATAAAATATGCATTATTTAAATGTGTAATGTCAATGAATTCTGTAATAATTGCTGTTCATTATGGACAAAACATTTTAGTTCTATTTTAAAATAAGTAATAATAAAATCACTTTTTACAATAATATTACCATATTTACTCATAATGACATATCATGCGTCTCAATTGCAGCTTTTAATTTTTTATTCACAAAAAAATTGTTACCATAAAGAAAGAAAGAAAGAAAAAGAAAGACAAAAAAGCAAGATAAATGAACATGAAATTAGAAGTTTATAATCTGCGTTTATGACTGTTGTATGATAAAGGACACATATGGCCATGACCTACCACAGTTAAGTTAAGTTAAGAAAAAGCGGTGTACAATTTGGTGGTAGGAATGATACTGCATTAATGGAAGGTTGTTGCATGCCTGTTGTCTCACTGTAAGTGCCCTTGTGCACTGAGGCATGTGTTTGTCTTTCTGCATCCATTTATATAAGTGACCCTCAAGCGTTGATGTCTATACCTCACTGCACACACTGCTCAGGTGCTGTCCAACACACACACACCTCATAGCAGGATTCAGCCCTCTGTTGACCTCGCCCATTAACCTCGTTTGTGATGTCATTTCCCCATGTGGCTCTGCTGGCCTCTAAACAGTCCCTCTCTAAAGACACACTTCTCAAAAGAGCACATCAAACGCTCAGTGGGTTAACAGAGACGGCCTGGGCAGCAAGGGTCAGATCCAGCGCCTCACGAGGCCTGGAAAAGAATACGCTTATAGAATAGACAAATGGGTGTTAGAAACTAACAATAGTCACTTCCAACTGAAACACTTGCCAGTTGGACCTGGAAAACAAGACATAATTAGTCCGCCTAATTAATTGTTCCGCATCATTCTTCATTGTCTTTATAGATTCAGCAGAGAATCTCTCATCCGATTTTGGCTGAAAAGGGTTTTTGAGTAAAGTGGAAAGATTATTTGTAGATTAATAACATTGTATTGTTGCATTACATACACTCATACATTATATACCTATAAAGTTCTTCAGATCAGCATACTAATTTCTCATTTTTTGAAAAGTAATCTGAACATAGTTGATTCAAAACATTAATGTTTGTGTTGAAATAAACTGTATGCTGCATATATATATATATATATATATATAAATTCTCATGTGCAATACATTTTATAATAAAATATATAATATAGATCTCTGTGTGTGTATATATATAATTAACAATGTACAAAATACTACAATATTTATTAATATATTTAAATTATATTATTAATTCTATAGAATATGTGAATTGTATATATGCAGAATGCCGTTTAATTCATGAACAGATCATTCAGTTGGTGTTGGTTCTTCAATTAGCCAATTAGTCACAAAACCTATAGATATATAATGTGTGAGTATACTGTATACAGTATATAGTAATGTAATATAACTATATGTTATTAAATCTACAAATAACATTATAGTTTTACTTAAGAACTCTTTACAGCCAAAATTGCAGTAATTATAATATTTATATATAAATGTAGTTATATATAACTAAATATATTAAGATGTCAATATATACACATTTCATTCTATTACTTTAGTGTTTGTGTGTGTGTGTGTGTGTGTGTGTGTGTGTGTGTGTGTGTGTGTGTGTGTGTGTGTGTGTGTGTGTGTGTGTGTGTGTGTGTGTGTGTGAAGCTAGGATAGAAAATAGTCTAAAACATTTTTTAAAAGGAACAAGAAAATGCGTCCCATACTGTATTTTTTGCTGTCGATTTCAAAGGCTGTGCATCTTACACCAATACGATATTCTATTTCTTGGTACAATAGAAGCCAAATTAGGCAGATGCCAACATAAATAGGTTGTGTGACACTCTTTTATCCTCAAACTATAATATTAATAAATGTTAGCATCTGATCCCAAGGACATTTCTGATTGCTTTTGCACAATTCTGTTGCTGTTTCGCGTCACCACTTGATGCCAAATGCAAAATGTGCGTCCTAAAGCAAAACCAGCAGAGAACCACTGCTCTAGATATTGTCTCTTATGACCAGGAAAGACGCTCACAACAACAGACAGAGCATCATATATGATTTATATCCAACTTGATGAAAAACAAGGATCATTCTTGATTCACCGCATCATAGCATGTTCAATTATTCACACACACACACACACACACACACACACACACACACACACACACACACACACACACACACACACACACACACACACACACACACACACACACACACACACACACACACACACACACCACAACCAGGGCACCTTTACTAGAACAGAGCGACACATGATGGAGAACACATTAACATTTCATAATATGATGACACTATGAGGTGGTCCCAGTGGACCTGTCCCACAGTCATTCATATGAGGAGAAAGCAATGAGAAAAAACACGAGACGCACCATGTGGTAGTTGACGATCTCCTGCAAACTCTCGCCACATTTTTCCAGGCAATCCTGTAAAAACACAAGAAAAGGTCACAATCCTCAAATTTCAAACAATGTTTTCATTTTCAAGATGTTATGATCGAAATTAATTGAGTTATACTGGTAATTCAAATCGCATGTTTATTGTGGTATCATCATTGATTCATGTTCTGGACCGCGCAGACGCCTTCAAACAAGGAAAACTAGCCCTGCTGAGTGTGCAACAGGCTTTTGTCGAAATGGAAATGTAATTGTGGGGCTGACTTGATGCTTTTACAGTGGAAAATGCAAATAGCAGTAGGTTTTAATAAGATGCTCAACATTAGTCAGCTGGGTACAATAGAAGAGAAGCCAAAGAGACTCTTAATAGCATTTACAGATGGCGGCAATGAGTCTAACCCTGCTGGCACTGCTGAGAGAGAGCGGCGAGAAGTACAGGAGCCCGGCCTGCTGCTTTTCCCTGAATCCATGTCTAATCAAGGTCAATGAGTGTCGACACACTGAAAACAGCGGCCTGACGCCCTCACGCCTGCCAGTAAAGAGCTCACAATTAAAAGCAGACGTGTTTAGGGTTGAGAATATCGAAAACAAATACTACAATTGAACGATTTGTGGTGAACAGTTTTGATAACAGGTCTTGAACGTCTACGTTGTTTTGTCTCAAGTGCCACTGCAAAAGAAAAATTGAGCGCCAAAAAAAAAAGACGAAAAATGTCCCTACTTAAATCTCCTCACTGGTTTCAGACAATAAGGTCTGATTCATGAATGAATGACTCTTGTGAGACAGTTTTCTTCAATGAATCCGAATCAGTCCAAAAGACTCAAGAATATCAAACTTGTGAGTTATTGGACTGAATCATCCTAATGACTCACTCACTTTGTCACAGAGTTTTTTGGGATAAATGGTAGGTTTAAAGTAGTAAAAACAAAATAATACATAAAAAATAAACAATAAAAGTAATATTAAATAAGAAAATAATATAATAATAAATGCAAATAAATAAAATGTAATATATAATAAATATTAAAATGAAAATAAATAAAATAAATAAACAAAATACAAAAAAATGAATAAAATAATAGTATAATTTTATATCCTTTAAATAGTAATTTTTGTGTGTAGTGTTTTGTGTAGTAGGAAGTTACCAATAACAACCATAAAGGTTCTAAAATAATCATTAAAGGGGACCTATTATGCCCCTTTTTTACAAGATGTAATATAAGTCTCTTAATATAATCAACCATGTTGTAAATGGCCATTTTTGAGCTGAAGCAATAACATGCTGTTTTCATGCATGTATCTTTAAATGCAAATGAGCTGCTGATCCCTGCCCCACTTTCCAGAAGAGGGCGGAGCCTTTACAGCTCGTGCCTCGGATACTCTGCCAAAAACTAACAAATATCTGTTTGGTTTTGATTATAATCATTGCAGTTCTTTGTCATCATGAAAGTATTTATTATCTGCATGCGTTTTAAAGTCATATCAGTTTAACTTCTGATATATGGTTTTCTGAACGCACACATCCAAAGCACGCGCACAGAAAGCTGGCAGTCAGACGGCACGTCCCGTGAGTATTAAACTAAGTTCTCTTTCGAGTCTTATTGCGCTTAAAGAAAGCCGAGTGTGTGACATGTACATATAGTAATCATATCCCATATTACCGATATCATCTGGTCCTTCTTGCATTGCTGGGATAGGTCACGGATGCCGTTGATAAACAGCTTGTTGGCGGTGACGTATGCTTTCCCAGCTTCAATCATACCACCACACAGCTTTACTAGCTATTAAAGAAAAACAGAGAGAGGAAGGAGTTAACATAAGACACAATAAACCATCCATACATACAATGTGTTTTAGTGAATCAGCTGAAAATCATAACCTCGACTGTGCTGGCACAGCAGAATATTAAAACCTCTTGATATTGCAGCATTACACAATTGTTTGAGGAAATATTTACAATGTTGAGTGTGAGATTATATTCTCTTATGTTGACTGCATATTAAATATATTAAAGAAATTCCTTATTATATAGTATCATTTTGAAAAGTGTTTTTGCATTCTTCTTTAGTTCATATTTTTTGTAAATATTAAGTTCTTAAATGTTAATGAAAGTTTTTAGTTAATACTATTAGAAGTTCATATTTTTGTTGGTGATTATGAAAATAATGTTTATGTACGACTCTGCGTGTTTAAACATTAGGTTGACCCGTTCACACCAATAACGAAAATTATATTAGCATCCACACCAGAGGACAATATTATTCATGCTGCAGGATGGATTCTGATTGGCTGTCATTGTTTTATCGTTCATCAGCTGGAAAAAAACCTAAAACATTCTGAAAGTGATCCCAACGATATTGTTTCTTAGTGCCGTTATCGTTATAGTCGTGGTGTGAACTTTGCTATTCTTGTATGTTTAGAATGATTTTTAGAACTATATCTTTGTTATAGTTATTGTTCTTGGTGTGAACGGGCCATAACACAAAATATTTCTTAAAATCACACAAACACAGACAGAACAGGTGCGGTCTCATCTGTGCGGTAATTCTTCTCACTAATGTGCCAATTACTAGATCCCACATGTACTAGAGGCCAAGGCAAAAAATTCCCACTTTCGCACATGCCACAAATCCCCTGACTCCGCGGAGGACTTTCACATGTGGTTGTGTGTTTGTTTTATGCCTGATGGGACGCATTCTCAGATGGGCTCCATGTGTCTGTCGCAGCATAAGGAGTCTGACACGAACCAGAGGACAAAGCTTAGTTCCTCTTTTTTCGTTTTTTAGTTCCAGTATTTAACTTCCTCTTTCTTCCCTCAGGTGTTGTTTCGTCCACACACTCTGAAAGCTTGAGAATATCGGCTGGGGAAAATCTCTTAATTTCCCACACTCTCCTCATGAGTCAAACTAACAAACACAGAGAGGCCTTGTGCTACACAGCTGCCGAACAGACCCAGACTCGACGTCTGAACAGCCAGACGCAACAACTAACAAGAAATTGTCATGCAAAAATGGATTGAAATGCATCCCTTACTGTTGTTCAGTTTGTGAGTAAGAATCCAAATGCTAGTTTCGTAAAAATAGTAATTAGTATATGCATATGTATGCATGAGTCTGTATATATACACACATAGTGGTGATTCTTGTGTAATGGTCTCATTCATGTGTGCTATGCATTACTGTTTTAAAGCACAATGACGCAGAGAGATGAATTGGCTTTCTCTCATGCTGTGTGCTGTTTCCATGCATTTTGATTACAACAACATGCAACTTTTGATCATTTCATCAGGCTCAGCAAAATAACCGCAGACTGTAATGATCCAGACCCATGATTTCTCTCAAGAAGTCACAATGAAGAGGGATCTTGTTGTTTGCTAACCAGTTTTAGCATTAATTAGAACTTTTTATAATTTAGCAAAAAAAAAATTTGAATATATAATCTTTATCCCTGTAAAGCTGCTTTGAAACAATCTGTATTGTATAAAGCACTATATAAATAAAAATTACTTTATGATTGACATGATAACATGATAAATTACTTTGTCATTGAAGATTTCTTAAATATCTCGGCTTGTTCTCGTGAACCCAATATCGTGTCTTGTGAGCCAAGTGTATCATCACACCCCTATACATACATGCATACTAAAGAAGACTTTTAAACCTCTAAGAATGACACACATGCAATCTGGATTGACAGCCTTCACTCAAGGGCTTCAGGAACAGATGGAGATCACAAGCATTAGAGAAATATATGTGCTCAGTGACATCTGTGAGAAGATGAACAGTTCTTCCTCAAAGATTATTTCATCTTCATCTACTCATGCAAACTATGTGTGCAGGTGCGTCTGTGTGGGTAGTTGACAAATAACATGAACATATTTTTTCTGAAGTAACATTTTCAGATTTAAAATGCATCTGATTGTATAAGGAAATATATGTATATTGTGTATATTACTGTAGATAAACTTGTAACTTGTCAACCTTGCAATCATTTTTTATTAATATGAGACCAATGCAATTAATATAAGGCAAATTTAATTAATATTAAATTACTATAAAAAAGATAAGAAAATCTGCATGCAAAATAAAATAAAATAAAATTCAAATAAATACAATTAAATGTCAACTGCCCAAAGGCTAGTGTATTGACAGCATTAGTTAGATCTTCCCGTAAATAAGGTCCATCCATCTTTACGGCATTTAAACAGCATTACCATGAATATACGTTAATCCAGTACGCCCCACTAATCTCAGTGAGATAAACCACAAAAGTATCTGTCTGCGCACACTCTTTCTGCTCTCTAATGACAAAACACACTGCTTTCTGCTTTCTCTGCTGGATTTGCACCAGCATTTGCACATAGTGATGATCCGTAAAGCCTGAGGTTGACCGTTTGACCTTGTTAAAGAAGCGTCTGATGTCAGTGTTTGGCTACAGAGGTCATCGATTGATTTCAAACAAAGGAATAAGCTGTGTTTTACAAATGCGTGCCCTAAATGTGCTCTGATGGGGCTATAAGGTCAAGTGACCGCTTTGAAGCGTCTTACCTTATCAAGCTTGGCTTCGATCTCCACCACCTCCGTCTCCACCTCATCTATATTTGCCCTGGAACACAAAAAAGATGATGACGTGAATCATTTTGGCCCGATAATTGTATTTTGATGAATGACACAGCAAGGAGCAGATTAACAGCAGATTTCATAGGATTTTCAATTCATCTGTAGATCACATTAGCTCTAAATAGTTTACGAGAATTGAAATGTTTAGGATATCATTCCACCATTCAAATCTTGCTATATCTGCAGTTTATAGTATGCATACTGTGCACAGCATGCACATTTTACCCAGATGACAACTACAGTACATTATCTACAATGTGTAGTATACAACAGAGCACACCACATGCAAAACTCTATCCCACAATGCAATGCAAAGCGCATTTGTATTGTTGAATAAACAGAAAATATTAACCCTGATATGTAACATTTGTTTTTTGAATTTTCTTTATATAAAAATTATTATAATATATACATCAAATTATTTAACTGGACTGCAAAATGAAACAAACAACCAAAAATAATTATTTTAATTCAGAAGATGATAACTGGACACCACTTGCGGCAACATAATGAGTCCATGTGACAAAAATGTAGAATAAAACACTCTTTGAGAAATAATCCCTGCCGTTTACGTTACTAGTACTGTGTGTAAACAATTAAAAAACATTAGGTCAGAAGTGTCTGAACAATGTTCTTTTACCAGTGGATTTTCGAAGTATGTGCTTTTTTTTTAAAGCTAATTTTACCCACAAACGCTTAAAGGAAGAGGCAGACTTCTCCAGATAAAAAAAAAGAAAGAAAAAAGGCTGAAACTGCTAAAGCAGTTTGTTAGTATGAATGAACCTAAACCAGTTAGTATGAACCTAAAAGTAGTGAATGTAAAAAAAAAAAAAAAAAAAAGGGGACTATGGTTTCTCACGCGGAAGTATCTCAAAATTTGGCATACACTTCTGCTTCACGCTCAAAATACTGAAGTACACACTTTAGAGCATAGTATGAGTATGTGAATAGGGCTGCAGACATTGTGTTACTTTATAGAGTTTCTAAGTAGTAAAAACCATTTAGATCTCTGTCAAATTCTATTTTTTAAAAGGTAGCTCCGACATGTAAAAACATCCAAAATGACAGCAGCTTCAAAAGCCTTTTAATCATCCATGAACACATCATTATTCTCAGCAACTGACCAATCAGATCTGGCCTTTTCAGAAGGGCCAAAATGACAAAGTGCCATCACCTCCCTCTTTCCATCATGGAGTCTTCCAGTGTCAGAAAGGCTTTTCCTCTGAACTCTGAGGCCGCTTCATTTAATTGAAATATTTCGGACTATTACAGTCAGCTGATCTCGCTGTGCTCTGCATGTGATGCGTTTAGGAGAGGCTGCAGTGATGCACATGCTCTCTATTTAGAGCAGAAGCAATCGTGCCTTTAGTACAGAAACACACACACAATCGGTTAATGGATGCCGCCCCTATTGTTCTTCCTCTCTCTTGTGGTCCCTGGGCCGTGGCGGTACAAGTGTATCAGCCCAGCCAAAAGAAAGACTGGAGATGCACTGCCACTTTCTGCTTCATAAGGAAAAGCATAATATTTTGATTTATGCTGAAAAATAATTTATCATAATATTTTTTTTCTTTATGTTAAAGTGCCCCTAGTATGCTATTTTAAAGTTTCTTCATTTATTTTTGGAGGTTTTCTACAACAGGTTTACATGCATTAAAGTAAAAAAATATATACATTGCACATCAAAAATGTTTCAATATTTCACAAAGGACTCGTTGGATGAATCAGTCTTTCTAAACTCCTCCTATCCGCTACTCAGCTCTGATTGGACAGACGACCCAGTCTGTTGTGATTGGTCAACCGTTTACAGCGTGTGTCGGGAACAAAACGGCAATTATCTGAACTTCAGCTCCGGAGGCTTCCTAAAGCTCAGTAACGATTGCGTCAATTTTACCATATCTATCCGAGCGCGAGTCCGATGATGAAACATTGGAAGAAATAGGTATTCAATCTGAACCTCCATCGCAAGGACGAATCGAGCAGGATGTTTCTCAGTGATAAGCTACTCAGTTTGAGGTGCATTATGGGATATTGCAACTGTAATTCCTCACCATCAGCATTAACAAGTGTATGTCCATCAACAAACCGATCAGTAAAATGTGTAGAACAGACAGATGCATCTCCTAAACTTACATTAAACTGCCTAGCAAGCACCCCAGAAACCACTAAACCCAACTCTGAATACCTTAGCAATTACACCGCAACAACCATCCACAACCCCTATATCTTGGCAGTCAGTTTAGCACATGCAAACATTTCTTCTCAAAACATAAAAAAAATAAATCTAGTTACAATCTAGTATGGTGTATACCATCATACACTGGTATACACACAAAAGACACTGTTTACTCTTTGAATTCCACAGTTTAGAATAGTTTTTGTTCATTCCTTGTATAACCTGCTCCATAATAAAGTCTTTTTTTATCCCTACAAAAACATTTGCTCATTCTGGGATTTCTGCCCTGACAACAAACCCAAGTCCAGCTTATATAATGTCTCACAACTTGAAGTTCATCTGGACTGCGGTGAGCTCATGAGACGGAGGCTTGCATCTGTCTGACCTCCTGATGCGTTTCCTGGGCGGAGGCACAGCTGTTCTCCCCCTCACCCTCCACCATGCCAGCTCACTGCACATGGCACTCCCAGGATGGATGCGCAAGTTGCCCCCGGGCCTGTAACCACGGCAACCGCTGTGGGGGCCGGCCCCACATTTACAAACCCTGTTAGGTCTGACTTGCTTTTGTTTAACTATCACTTGATCTTGCAAATGAAGAGAATGCAAAGGCAATATGCTTTAAAGGCAACAAATTTAGATAAAAACCCACTCTACTTAAATATTGTGTTTTATATGGAAAAGCACCACATTATAAAAGTTAAGTGCATCGTGCGTGCCATTTCATGTTTGTCCTTAAGACCATTTAAAGATATATTATATTTAAAATATTGTATAATTTAAATCTTAAGCTGTAATACTATAATACATTTAATACACACACACACATATATATATATATATATATATGAAGAGTTCAGATGCAAAAGCCTCTAAGTGACATTAGAAATTTACAATGATAATTTTTTTCAAGCTTGTATATTTAAGTTCAATAATTTCACTTAAATGGCAATGAAGATTACCTATTAATTGTCATTTAAGTGAAATTACTGAACTTAAATATACAAGCTTGATAAAAATTATCATTCTAAAAGAAAATTTCAAATGGCACTTAGAGGCTTTTGCATCTGAACTCTTATATATTATATATTAACTCTTATATATATATATATATATATAATTAAAAAAAGTATATACATACACACACACACACAGACACGCATACAGATCACCACTACAGATCTGCACTGAACTGAAGATGTTTAATATAACACACATTAGTGCTGTTGTAGGTTGAGACGCTGAACCAGCAGAGACATGTTTGCGTCTGGCTTAGTGACCACGACAAGCTGCCTTCACATCCTCTAGCAGGGCCGGGCTCTGTTTACACACACAAACCCTTTTTTTGTCTGGTTTTCAGCATTGTAGACGAACAAGCTTTGTTTATATCAAGACTCAGACAGCTCTGTCAAATCAGTTTGCACATTGCTTGCACAAAGTCAACATCCGAGACTTTTACAAGACAAAAAAAAAAAAGACACATTTGCTAGAGTTTGCACCATTTGACAATATGTAATGAATTTTGGTGAAAAGGCTTAAAGCACCATTATTGCCTAGCCCTTCTGACTGTTGGTGTGTTTTTACATGAGTGAACTGCATTATTGACCTTGGCGCATCTGCCAGAAGATACCAGCTGAAAGGGGCACAATCCTCATCAGCCGGGGAGACCACCGTAATGAGAGAAACACTCCAGGGTTCACGATCAAATGTCTCTAAAAACAGCTGGGAACAACATCTACCGTTAGTAATGGTTTCCTCTGGTTTCTCTCAGAAACATATCACACTTCCGAGGGAATATTTTCACAACGGCGAATGTTTGAATCCATGTATTGGCAAAAACAGATTTGTTAAAAGGGTCTCCATTCAGATTCGGTCATCGGGGGGGTCGGATGATGACATCATTGGGCTGAGTATTGATTTATTGATTGCTCTGAGTGTTATAGTGGAGACTGGCCTTTTGTAACAGAGTATTTGAGTGAGTCATTCAGGGAGAAGTGTGTGTGTGTCAGTATGTTTATTCTTAGACTGCACGCCTCTTAGTGCCCCGTCTGGACCTTTTATATTCAGTAAAAGCCTTAATTCTCCTGCAGCCTCCATCACTGAAAGAGAGCAAAACTTGCATCAGCGTGGCCAGAGTGCAGAGTAATTGAATTATAATGCAATGTAAAATGCCATTAATGCTACTTTAATACAAATTATGTGAATATCACTGAGTTAATAATGTTTTAATATGCTTTTTGTTTGTAAATGTTGTTTACACTGCCTAAGCCGTCTTACATTACGGACACTGCAGTTTATTGTTCTGTCCACATCTGCAGTCCTCATGCAGTGGGACTATGGCATGTTCACACATGGGTTTAACAGTCAGTAGAAAGATCTCTTTAATGTCGTAAGTTATTGTAGCTGTGATCGTAACTGTCTGTCTGAAGAACTGTTCCACAGGTGCATGCAATTGTTTTTGGTTCATTAAACAGGCATGAAGAACGTTAATTGAACTCTTATTTGGATTTTACAAAATCATCTTTAAAACAGCAACCTGAAAAAAAGCACATTTCTTCTTAGCACATTCTTGCTCGAACAGTGCCGAAAAATTAGCCCTGATTATACATAACTAGGCCTACATTTTTATTTATAATGAACAATTATATTTTGAATCATCGAATTCATGACTAGCTCAGCATAACTAGCATAACTATCAAAAAAACATAACTAGCTCAGAGTAATTGAAGTCTAATGCACTTCAATATGCTATTAATGTGCTTTATTAATTCAAAGATAAATTATGTGATGTGGTTAATGCACTTTAACAGCGTGGTAAAAATTACTGATGGAAAACATGCCTTGATTATTTTTTAAATAGATTTTAATGCATTTAACTAATTCATTTAAACATTTTGAATCAGTTAAGTAGCCATTCAGAAAAAAAACAAAAAACAACAATACAGCTTCATTAACGTGGCCAGTGAGCAGAATAACTTAATAGCGGCATGGGGGCTTTTTTTTAGCTGTATAGCTGTATTTATTTTTTATTTTCTTTACATACTCTTGGTTGAAAAGTATGGGAAAATGCATTAAAACAAATTTGCATACGGCCTCATAGTGGTTTTAATGCACGTTCTGTTTGACCATTAAGTTAAACTGTGCCAGTTGCTTAAATCAAATTCAAAGACAAGTTCATACAAAAGCATACAAATTGTGTACGCAAGATAATATACAGGAAGTCAGTCATTATTGCAAAATATACCCCTTCAGACTCGAAGTGATAAAATAAACCTCCACTTCACGGCAAGGTTTATTTTTGTGATAATGACTGAATATTATCCCCTTAAACATCTATCAGTGATGCTACTTCTCTTCCTTAAAGCTGCATTACTGCGTTTGTGTTCGTTTCGCAATTCAGGTCTGGTTTTATTCTCTTGCAAGAGTGGGACCTCCAAAAAAGCCACAGACAGATTTAACCCAGGCGGGTTTCCTTTCTAGCCTGCTTTATGGGTGTGTGTCGTGTGTCGGACGAGCCAAAAGCAGACAGGGTCGTCCAGCTCAGTGGAGATGTCAGCTCTCAGACGTCTCTAGGCGAAAGCTTGTTGATTTTGGAGGGGTAAGCATGCAGTCAAGCATCAAAAATGTGTCATGAGCAAAAGAGCCCACCCGGACCCCTCCTCATCCCAGACCCTGCGAAGGCACCACAGCCAGATACGATGAGTTATCTGTGTTTAACGGTGTTCTGGCAGGGCAAAGTGAACCCAGCTGGCGTGTGCGTGCAAACAATTCCCTAATCTCCGCTCCGAAACACGTCTGCGTGGATCATGTGCAAGAAAACACGGCGGTCTTCGCTTTATCAGATACTTTCCCGCCAAAAATCTGTTCCCGCCTGAGCGGTGATGGCACAAAACGTTCTCCAGCCGTTCTGAGGTGCTGATGCGTCCAGGACCCAGGGGTGTATGGGAGTTTTAACCAATGTGGACGTCCAAGGAAACATTCTTACAGGTCAGAGCAGATGGAGATCAGATTGCTATGAAGCCGACACTCATGACAACACAAACATCATGACTCATTCAAGGATTCAACTCAATATGATGCACACCTGGACTGTGTGGGAAACTACTTTAAAACAGATTTATGAGATATATACATTAATAAATAATACTAAAATTATCTTGTATAAAAATATATATATTCCCTTTTTTTTCCACTGTAACATTATTATCATGACAAATAAGCACATTTTACTCAATTATATTAATTATGATTACAAAGTGTTTTTGACAGAGATACCAGACATGGTTTTTGTGAGATTTATCTATTGCAAAATGCAAAACTTGTCATCTTCAAGAAAGAAAAGTCTAATGAATACTTGACCTTAAGTGCACTCAGAGGTACAGACTACAGCAAATGATTCAGCTCTCAAAGGTCAGCTGAAATCGGCTGGGATAGACAGCACCCCCACAACCCCACACAGCTCACAGTGTGTTTTCTGAAAGAGTCGAGATATCTCCACAGCCGTCGCTGGAGGAATGTTCTAGCACCAGCCACAGAGCACGACTGGCAGACAGATCAGGGTCACTTCCTCTCTCAATACTGGGGTCTATGGGAGTTGTGTGGCATGATTCGAGATGGGAATGTCTTTAAAGAAAAAGATGTAGCTCAAATAACACAATGTTCTCTACATAAGCTTCACTATAACCTGATTTGGTCTTGATATGACCAGAGGAAATGAGAGAGGAAGGACACAAAAGAGTGAATCTCTGCAGCATGGGCGTGAAATCACTTCCTTCCTGAAGTCCACATCCATGGCATATCTGCATCAGGAGATAAAGCCCTGACACGGATCATATGGAATATTCTGCAGGGATAATTACAAACCAACCTGACCATCATGCTACCATATCAATGGCACAAAACTCAGTAGATTGGGTCATCAGAGCGGACAACTATGAAGAAATCAGTTTGCCTTAAGACTATTTTACAATTATTAATTTAGCAGACACTTTTTTTCTAGAGCATATTACAAATGAGAAATATAACAAGCAATTTATAAAGTAAAAATCCCATTAATTCTGGAGTTGATTTTTTAACAATAACTTATAAACATGTAAAGACAAACCTGTGAGCTACAAGGTTGTAAATGTGTTTATTAAAGCCACGAGCCTGCATCATTTCAACTTCTTGAAAAACTACATTACCCATGATTCTGTAGAGAAATCTCAACCATTCCGAGAATCAAACAAGCAAATAATGCCAAAAGAACACTCTCCGGTCCTAAACTCAATATACTTAAATATGTGTGTTTATTGTTTTACGGGATTGTATCCTCCACTAAAGCCATTTAATTCACAGTCCTATACCTTCTTGTTTTATTCTCAAATACTTTTTTGCTTTGAATCAAAGTTTGTAATGTTGTAATTCACATTGAAATGGTTAATACATAATGCAACCGTTTACTTTTCACATAACCAAAGAAATGTCCAATACTGTTCACACGAAAATCAACAAGATTACATTTCAACTTTGACAAAATATTAAACCAAAACTGCGACAGGGAGACAGCTCAAACTGAAACACACTGCTGAAAAAGTGGTGCAAAAAATTCTTTGCACAGATACAAAAATAAAACACTGAGCTATTTCACTGCAAACCCCATTTGAAGCAATGGATGCTATGCAAGTAATGCACTGAAACAGCCAATAACTGCAGGCCACCCTTTGACTCCAGTCTGACCTCTGACCCCTGGAGGAGAGCAGCTGCCCTAGCCATCCCTCATCATAGAGAATAAACAGAGATGTTCCTAGACAGTCTTACCTCACACAAGCAAAAGACTCTTTAATAACACTTCAGCAGAGACTGAGAAGTATTTACACAGTCATCCTATATTACAATGGTAAATTCAAGTCTGCAAACAGAGAGGGAATGTGTCAAATGGATTTACTGAGTCAATATAAAATAAACATATGTTTCAGAGCTTATGTTGAAAGAAAATATGTAGGTTTCATTTCCGTGGCGTCTGTAGTGGTTAAAAACAATAAAACAGTCTCCACAAAAGAAGCAAAGTTCAGCCAACAACTGCTATAGTCTAAAACCAGTGTCAAAAAGAATCCCATCACGTTCCGATCTGTTAAGAGTAAAAATGTACTCATAAAAATACATTTATTGATTCATAAATTTCCAAATACATTCCACATAGGAAGAAAATGTCTCTGCTCTCCTACAGTTCTCCCCAAAAAGAAAATTTTGTGAAATTCAGAATTTGAAAACTTCAAAAATGCTGGAAAATACAAAAAGTCAAAAAGTAGTCCATACAACTTGTGCACTATATATATATTTTTCAAGTTATATAGTATGATAGCATTATATGACAATCTGACTTTACATTTCTTTTTTAAACTTACCCTCCACTGTGGCTCTCAAATCTTATTCACATTTACATTATGAAATATGGCATGTCAAGACGTCTTCTACAAGGTTTGATGCCTGTTCCTCAACAATAAGCGGTCTTATGAATTTAGAAAACTTGGGAGTATAGAACACAAGAACTTTAAATATGCTTTCTTGTCCTTTTTGGAGCGTTTACATTAACATTCATGAGATGAAGTGATATAGTCTTTCTCAGAAAGTTGTAAGGAACCAACAAAAATAATATATAAAATAAACTTTTAATTTGGTCTTCATCACTTTCAAGTTTTAATTTTGGTTTGCTAAAGAAAAAAGAAAAAAATCCCAGATTTCTTATTTCTTTAACAAACTGTTTATATTTACTCTGTTTCTATCAGTTTTGACAGGTTGTTAGCATATGTTGTTATCCAAGTATTCTTTGTCGTGGTCTAGTGGGATCGGCACTAACGCTGGGGCTTGTGGGGGAATCCTGTGGGATTTAAGCCAGAGTGGAGGAAGGACGGGGCCATTAGATCACTAGCTCAGGTCTCGTGAGTTTGAGAGAGGCGGACGCCAGCCGGCCAGAACTGACCCAGAGCATCCTTCCTGGGCTGGGAATTAGCGGCATTTCCACTGTTTTTAAAAAAAAAATCACACGCTTTGGTAACTGCAATGTCAGCAAACTATTACGTAATTAACGGATGTTACGGATGAGAAACGACATTAGCGGATGACCAAATTGATGGACAAAGTGGATTTTTACAGTCCTAAAAAAAAAAACAGGAAAGAGGAAAACAAATATAAAAAATACATCAAGCTCATTACAGTTTCACAGGGACATGTCACATCATGTGTCATGTAAATCCCAAATTTCTTCACATTCGACATTGACTTTGTAAATTTAGACTCATTAGACAAATTTAGACTCATCCAATTTATCAAACTTTAGACCTATTTCACATCTCCCATTTTTAATTAAAATTCTAGATAAAATAGTTCTATGTCAGCTTGAAACGTTTTTGAATGAAAACAAAATTTATGATATATTTCAATCTGGCTTCAAAAAATTTCATTCGACAGAAACGGCCCTTGTTAAGGTGCTTAATGACATTTTTTTGGCCACTGACTCTGGCAATTCGGTAGTACTGATACTCCTGGATTTAAGTGCTGCATTTGATACGATAGACCACAATGTCCTGATTTCATGGTTAGAACATATAGTGGGCATTAGAGGCCCAGTCCTACAGTGGTTCCAGTCTTACCTTACTAACAGGAGTTTTTCAGTTAATATTAATAACTACCGATATGCACCAGTAAAGTTAACATGTGGAATTCCTCAAGGCTCCACACTAGCTCCAATATTGTTCTCTTTATACATGCTTCCGCTGAGTACTATCTTTAGAAAATATTATATGAACTATCACTGCTATGCAGATGACACTCAAATGTATTTTCCTCTTAACTGCGGAATGACTTTAGAAAAGATGGCCAACTGCCTTGAGGATGTGAAAGCATGGATGTCGCAAATTTTTTTAAGTTTGAATCAGGACAAGACTGAGGTTATTGTGTTTACATCTTCCAGTGTACATGACACAACAAACATAAATCTGGGTATCCTGACACCATATGTTAAGCCTTTTGTTAAAAACCTGGGAGTGGTACTGGACAGTGGCTTAAAGTTGGATAGACAGGTCAATCAAGTGGTGAAATCAAGCTTTTACCAGCTTCGAACCCTGGCAAAAATTAAGTCGATTCTCTCCGTCTCGAACTTAGAAAAAGTTATACATGCTTTCATCTCTACCAGGCTGGACTATTGTAATTCAATCTATATGGGGATCAGGGAGTCATCCATTAACCGCCTCCAAATAGTCCAGAATGCCGCTGCAAGAGTTCTGACAGGAACTCGGAAACGAGAACACATAACTCCTGTCCTCAAGTCTTTGCACTGGCTACCAGTGCGCCATAGAATTACTTTTAAAGTTTTATTATTAGTATATAAGTCATTAAACGGGACGGCTCCATCGTACCTCACGGACATATTGACTGTCCATCAACCACCTAGAGCTCTTAGGTCCGCAAACCTAGGCCTTCTGGTGGCTTCGAGAACAAAACTTAAGACTAGAGGAGACAGGGCTTTCTCTAGTGCTGCTCCTAGACTCTGGAACAGCCTCTCTCCATCACAGCTGCACCAACCCTGCTTATTTTTAAAGTGAGATTAAAGACAAGACAAAGGAAAAAAAAATCAATTTACATCAATATAACTCAATGTCATTCATCTCCAACATCAACTGATATTTTATTACCTATTTTAATATATTTTATAACAATGATGAGAGAGACGGACAGATAGATAGACAACATAATTATAAAAATATTACACAACTCTGTTAAACATAATCTTTAAATATGTAAATTCCATTGTTTTGGCACATTTAATAAAGCTTAAATGCCCTAATTGAACTAAGGCCTAATCCTGGCTTAATCTAAGCCCTGTCTGTGAAATAGGGCATTTGTGTCACAGTGTAGGTTTTAACCGCTCAGTCTATTCTGAATCAGTTTTAGCAACTTTTGTACCGTGTCCTCCAGCTTTTTACAGGATTCATTTCCAGTAAGAAAAAAAAAAAACACTCCCCATGTCTGGTATGCTGTTCCAGAGCCCGTCTAAACTACAAGTGCAGCCCACAAAAATGTAAAATCTCTCCACATCAACCAGAGCCAAGACTGCCGCAGCGTCAGGAGATTATTTTATGTGTGATTTATTCTTTTTCTTTTCGGATAGGGTCAGAATAGGCATCGTATATCCTCATTCCAACTCTTTCATTCAACTCTCTCTCTAGTACAGGGATGTCCAAACCAGGAAGGTCACTGTCCTGCGGAGTTAAGCTCCAACCCATCTCAACACAGCTGCCTGTTCTTCTAGTATGCCAAGCAAGAGCTTGATTAGCTGGTCCGGGTGTGTTTAATAGGGGTCTGAGCTGAACTCTGCAGGACAGGAGCAGGATTGGACAGAGACTGAGAGCTGGATTGAGAGTTGGGAGTCTCTTTTGTCCCTCACCCCAACAGTGACACATTGTGAGGTGATCCTCAATCCGTCTCAGCCCAGCCAGGCGGACTGTGTCTGTGTCTTTTCGCATCTCTATTCACATTTTTGCACGCTGGAGTCACAACAGACCACCCTGAGCTAATATAAACCAGTCCGGCTAGCCAAGATGCTTCACATCCTGAACACTCACTGTCTGCCCTCCGTCTTCGGTACTGCGTCTGATATTTCACTATAACGTCCTTGCCCCTAGTGTTATGTCTAGCTGTCATGAAGATCATACATTCCTGATATTCCAAGTTGCTTAAAATTGTAATGCATTAAAAAAATGAGACAGGCTTAATCTAAGAAATGCCCTGTAAGGAATGTGCACCGAGCGCTTGTCTATAATTGTGGGACTCAGTAGCGGGAAGAGAATGTATGGCAGTATTGTGTGAGAACGAAATACGTGACCTGAAAGGGTTAATTATACCACTTCCTCCCCACCGTGACAGTCTTTGTTCGGTTGCTGGGCTTCATGTCTGAAGTGTCTGTTCCCCAGGGGCGGTGAACTAATCGCAGGCCACACGCAAAGAGCCGTTATACTGCAAACACCAAAGCCTCCCTTCAATTTACACCCAACTAAACCAAGACCCCTAAAGAACTGTGGGAGATAAGACTAGAACTTCAAGTCAAAGGGTCCAGCTACGATTTTTTTGGACAAATTATTTTTTATGTGTGCATAAATCACCATATCCAGGCAGTTTTATTTATTATAATATTTTATTGTACATAATGTGTTATTTATTGATTACATTACTATAATCTTTTAAAACAAATGTATATTTGTATATAAGGGGTGTAACGGTACACAGAAGTCACGGTTCGGAACAGTACCTCGGTTTTGGGTTCATTTATTTTGAACAGACAGTTGCAAATTACAGTTTGTTCCACCTAGTTGGTACAGTGCAGCCTCTTTTAGATTATTAAGCAGTACGCAGTAAACATTGCACTCTTGCAAAAGAGTATTTAATATTTGGTCACAATCAGTTACAAAACTGAAAAGCATCTCTTGGTGTTATAAAAGTACAAAATAAATAGAATAATGAAAAAAACGTATGCAGGGATTAGTTTTATATGCGCATGAGAGATCATTAGCATGCGATGACAATGGTGGATGCACAAAGTTCAATATTACACTTTTTCAAGAAATCACGGGAAGATTATTACGTCAATAATCGTCACAAAAATGTGATGATTATCACACAAAATAATCTCAAAACTGAATCGAAACTTAACGTATAGGCTACTAGCAAGCTTTTGTGTGCCATCTGAACTCTTCTTTTGTGTTGGTGTGTAGTTCGTTGTTCTGCTCTTTTTCCAGTTATGGTGGTTAACAAACAGCATTGCATTACCACACGCGCTGTATGCACCGAACCGTGACTGTTCGGGACGAATGTATATTTTCAATGTCATACAGTTAGGTCCATATATATTTGGACAAAAGCAACATTTTCATACTTTTGGTTCTGTATGCCACCAGAATAAAATAAAAATGAAACAATCAAGATGAATTTAAAGTGCAGACTTTCAGCTTTAATTCAAGGGGTTGAACAAAACATTTTAGGAACTGCAACCATTTTTATACACAGTACCCCCATTTTCAGGGGCTCAAATGTAATTGGACAAATTAATATAATCATAAATAAAATGTTCATTTTTAATATTTTGTTGAGAATCCTTTGCAGGCAATGACTGCTTGAAGTCTGGAACTCATAGACATCACCAAAGACTGGGTTTCCTGCTTTGTGATGCTTTGCCAGGCCTTAACTGCAGCAGTCTTCAGCTGTTGTTTGTAGGTCTTTCTACCTTTAGTTTTACCTTCAGCAAGTGAAATGCATGCTCAATCGGGTTGAGATCAGGTGATTGACTCGGCCTTTGCAGAATATTCCACTTCTTTTCCTTAAAAAACTCCTGGGTTGCTTTTGCAGTGTGTTTTGGATCATTGTCCATCTGTACCGTGAAGCGCCGTCCAACCAGCTTTGCTGCATTTGGCTTAATCTGGGCGGACAGTATATTCCTATGTACTTCAGAATTCATCCGGCTGCTTCTGTCTTCTGTCACATCATCAATAAACACCAGTGATCCAGTGCCACTGGAAGCCATGCATGCCCATGCCATCACACTGCCTCCACCATGTTTTACAGAAGATGTTGTATTCTTTGGATCATGAGCTGTTCCAAGCTTTCTCCGTACTTTTTTCCTCCTGTCATTTTGGTACAGGTTGATCTTAGTTTCATCCGTCCAAAGAATGCTTTTCCAGAACTGATCAGGCTTTTTTAGATGCTTTTTGGCAAAGTCTAATCTGGCCTTTCTATTCTTGATGCTTATTAATGGTTTGCACCTTGTGGTGAACCCTCTGTATTTGCTCTCGTGAAGTCTTCTCTTGATTGTAGACTTTGACAAAGACACGCCTACCTCCTGGAGAGTGTCCTTCACTTGGCTAGATGTTGTGTATGGGTTTTTCTTTACCATGGAGAGGATCCTACGATCATCAACCACTGTTGTTTTCCGTGGACGTCCAGGCCTTTTTATGTTGCTGAGCTCACCAGTGGATTCTATTTTTCTCAGAATGTACCAAACTGTTGATTTGGCCACTCCTAATATTCCTGCTATCTCTCGGATGGATTTATTTTGTTTTTGAAGCCTAATGATGGCCTGTTTTACTTGCATGGAGAGTTCCTTTGAACGCATGATGTATGTTCACAGCAATATACTCCAAATGCAAATACCACACTTAGAATCAACTCCAGACCTTTTACCTGTTTAATTGATGAAGAAATAACGAAGGAATAGCCCACACCTGTCCATGAAATCGCTTTTGATTCAATTGTCCAATTACTTTTGGTCCCTTAAAAAGGGGGGGGGGGCTCTCTCAAGAGCTGTAATTCCTAAACCCTTCCTCCAATTTGGATGTAAATACCCTCAATTTAAACCTGAGAGTGAGCACTTTCAGCCCATATCCATTAAATAACTATAGCTTCAATATGTGTTGGTAAATACCTGAAAAAATAATGATAATGACAATGACATAACGAACTAAGTTAAACACACAAACAAATCCAGAGGGAGGTCATAGGTCAGAGGTTATGCCCATCTCTCCTTCCTCCAGGTGTTTCCTGAAATAACAAGTTCTTGACGTCACCATGCTGTCCTCCAGTGTGTGCAGGACCAGGATGTTGATAAACCTTCCATAGTATGTGAAGTAAAACATTCACCTGTCACAGTGACAGGAAGCCACACACATTAAAATCATGTCCATCCTATATACACACACACTGATATTCATCATATACAGCAAATTGTGGACGCCATCAACAGTTCTAGAAGTATTTTGAACGCACATACAGCGAGCGCATTGAGCCCAGCGCACAGCATTGTTTTGGATGTTCGGTAAGTTCCGTCCAAAATAAACATCACAAAAGCCGACCGATCAGGTTGTGAACGTATCCCTATGCCTTTAGGTTTGGTATCTTTAGGTTTGGTGTTAAAAATGCCAGTGTCAACGCTAAGCGGACCAGGACTAAATGTTAATTTTTTTCTCGGACCAAACGGACCAAGCGAACCGAACTACGAGTGTAAGTGTGACCACCCTGCATATTTGGGTCACAAAAATATTAGTATTTGTATTTTATCTTGTATTTATATATGTCTATTTCAATTTATTTACAGTATATATATATATATATATATACACACAAGATAAAATACAAATACTATATTTTTGTGACCCAAATTTGCAGGGTGGTCACAAACACTCCCTAAAACCCTAACGTACAGTTGAGCTCAATAGGTGATCAGTCCTAATATAATCTACATGTTGCTTTCAGAAGCGAAGAACACATCAACACAGGAGGTATGAAGGAGAAATGTCAGCTCAGCTGCTTCTGCTTCACACTGATGGATGTGGACAGTATATTTAGTGCTCTTGGAAGTGCTCTCGGTCTTTTGGGAATCGAGCTTGCTTCAGTGTGCAAACAGCCCTGCAATGGGAAGAGGAAGTTTCCTTACGCCTCATTGAGCCTAAACCCAAACCGCAGGTTCTCCTGAGACGCAGAAGCCATCAATGCAACATTGACGCAGCGGAGGGAAAGCCAGTGCAAAGCAGTACAATTACACAGAGCATGCTAATCAGCTTTACGGAGTAATTGATTAACGTTATATGAGGCCGCTAATTAGATGCTCATTTTACACTATCATTCAAAAGTTTGGGTAATGGCATTTATAATGTTACAAACTATTTCTATTTCAAATAAAAGCTGTTCTTTGAACTTTAAATTGTGATAATATTTCACAATATCACAGTTTTACTGTATTATTGATCAAATACAGTAAATGTAGCCTTGAGCAGAAGAGACTTATATTTTTTAAAAAACGTACCGACCCCAAACTTTTAAACGGTAGTGTATAAAAGCAAAATGTATTCTTAAATATATAGTTCTATCTCTATATTATGATTGGATTAACTGTTGTGAATCAAATATATTTAAAATTCTAAATACCAAATTTGAAATGATAAATCGGTTTTCATGTCAAAACGTAAACACACGCTCTTTGAAAAAATAGTTAGTAAAGGTAGTAAAACACTGGTAAAGGTACTTTACCTGATAAACTGAAAAAAAATGAGGGCATTTACAACTGCATCCTTACCATTTGAAACAAGAGGACACTCCTGCTACTCTGTAGTTTAACTACTGTGATTATTGCCATTGTATTATTCAACTTTAAAGCATGTTATACACAAGAATTGTAATGTGCTATTGTATTGGCTTTGAAAAACCTGGCTCACTCAGTTTGAATGGAGCGTTGGGTGCAGTGAATAAATCACACACACACACACACACACACACACACACACACTGCTGCCTTTGCTGAACCTTCGTTAATATTCCAGTAGGCCACCATCATCCACATGCGTTTCCTGTGCAGCACAGGGACAGAGCGAAAGACCTCGAGCATGCTGAGAGTGAGTGGGTTTGGCCCGATCAGAACCAGATGCCTGTAAGAGCTCCAGATGTGAGTCAGCAACATCCCAGAAACAGAACCAGACAGAGCCACATGATTCACAACACACACACACACACACACACACACACACACACACACACACACACACACACACACACACACACACACACACACACACACACACACACACAGCAGAAGAGGAACCATTAGACACAGGACAAAGACTCAGACGGAATAAATAAATAAAATAAAGAAGTCAGGTTAATGCCAGATTTCCTCTAAAGGAGTTCCTCTTTACTGTACTGTACAGAGTAAAGTACATCAATCGGAAAAAGTACTAGTCAGTTGAAGCTGGATGTAATCCACAATTCAAGCACTGCCTTCAAAATGAATTCACTTAAAGTGCAATGGTTATACTAAAATTTGATGCAAAGCAAATGCAATTCAGTCAGTTGTTCACTATGTCATGTCACTGTCATACTGGGAGATAGCATCTAAATCGTCTTTCAGGGGTCTTTATGATCATACCTAAACATGAGGTCAATTTAGTGCAAATCAAGAGTTGACTGGCAGTTTTAACCGTAAAACGGGACTATGATTTCATTCATTTCTATATGAGTGGACCATCTCAATGTATCTGCCTGCACTCGGAAGGAAATTAGATTTTGGTCCATTTATATTTTCTTCCCAGCGTAAGTGCATTATGGGTAATGAAATAAAGAGGAGTCTGTAATCGGGTACGGATTGCCCGAACTGCTCTGAATAATGCAGTTAGTAAAGCTACAGACCTTAGTAAATGTCAAAGCTAAAAGAACTATAATGAATTAATTTGATGCCATATCACTTGAGATTTTTAATGTCTCTTTCTTGACTCATTTGATTGGCCTAAAAAACAGCAACATTAAGGCCCGGTTTCACAGACAGGGCCTAGATTAAGCCAGGATTAGGCCTTAGTTCAATCAGGGCATTAAAGTAGCTTTTATAAACGTGCCTTCGAAAAAGACATTACTGGTGTGCATCTTGAGACAAAATATTGGCACTGACATATTTTAAGAGATGTCAGTGCAAGTTAAAGTTTCAGTTAAAACAGCTCAAACATGCATTTTAGTATTATTTACTTATAATTATGTATTTTTAATTTGTTTCATTGCTTTCATGGTTCATGGCGTTATGGTTCCTAGGTCAAGTCAGACATAAAAAAACCTGCGGTCCAGTAAGCAAGTTGATTCCGATCTCTGACTCCAACTGATTCATTAAAAAGAATTGCACATCATGTTGCAAAAGTACGTTCAATCTTTGTTAAATGCGCAAGATAAGAGCGCCAACATAATTTCCCAGCCTCGTGCCTGATGGCAGTAAATCGCGCCGACGACAGTACATGAATAATCCACAGAGAGCTACTATTTATATAAACTCTGAATTATAAGAGGTTTACAGAAAGCATAAGCACCCGCGGAGATGCTGCCTGCTGTGAACTTCCCGTGCGGGTCAGCAGAAAGGAAAGATGGGAGTGGGTGGATGACGATAATCCTAATTGAGAACCATTACATCCACCTGTTTTGTCACGCTAGGGGGCTTTTAGCAGCTTTACCTGTGTTTTGTGGGATCGGAGGTTGTTTACTAGTACTTTAAGAAATGCTGCATATCTTAAAGTTCGTAAGGAAAAGCCTAGCATTGAATGAAGGGCTTCATGTTGTTCTTCCTGTGGACACGGCATCAGAAAGATTGATGAAAAGGGGGGCTTCATGGGAAACTCTTTACTGTTACCTCCTGTTGTAGAAAGCATTGTGAGTGGGAGATTTACTCTTAACAGACAAAAATCTGAGAGCAAATGATATCAGATGCGCATTACATACATTCTTGTGAGTCGAAGAACCGCTTGTTTTTTGCTAATTCAACTTTGGTTTCAGGTTTCCCAGTCTCCTTTCCTGTGCAATGTGCAAGCATCAACAAATGATTGTGTTGTGACTCAAAATAAATAAATAAAATAAAACCTACATCATTAGACAAACAGGAGCAGAACATCTCAGAGGAAGCAAGGGCAAGTTATTAGATTTCCTTTCACTTAATAAACCGTTCACACTCTCTTAGGCTCGTCACTCTTCCAGGATGTTACATAAAAGTAGATTTGCAAACCACTCAGAAGGCACAGCCTTTGTGTGGTGGAGTGTGAATGGAGCGGCTATTCATCTTTTGTAGACAGGAAGGACTGCCAGGCTTCACACAGGGTCCTGCGCACAAAAGGCTGTAATGACATCACCCCTGCCTTAAAAGTTGAGTCTGTTTAACATGACTTAGAGGGTCTTAGGCTACGTTCACACTGTGAGTCCAAATCCGATTATGTGTATCCGCGGAACAGTGAATGCTGCTCTTTCGTTTTCCAGAATATCTGCATTGGTTATGACAATGACAATTCGTTGGTAGGTTTACGCCCAAAACAACAACAACCGCAACATGGAGGACAACGTCTGACATTTTACGTGGAGTTAGAAAGTAAAACATTTCCCAAACGGATTTCCAGAAATGTGATTCAAATATGATTTCAAACCACATACAGTGTGAATGTAGCCCGAATGGATTTGTAAAAATCGAATTTCATATGATTTTTCGCCGTTCACAATTGCTAAATCTGATCGGATTTCAATCGCATATGCACAAAAATCCGGTTTGGACTGATAGTCTGAATGAGGCTTTAGGCGTCTCATTCACCTTCATGTTCTTCTTCTGTTGATGATTTATGGAAGACATTAACGGGTTCAAGATAACAACAAACATTTAGACTAGAGTACAGTTTGAAATTCAAATTCAGGCACTTATGCCGGAGGGTTGAATTTTATTATAACTAAGTGATTTCAACTTTTGTTTTGTTATATTATAGTAGAACGGTCTTGGAAATTGTTTTACCATTTACAACTATGTTTTTTTACCACCATCTCAGACCCAGACTTTTAATCTTAAACTATTAAAATCCATAATATAAGTATGGATTATTATATTTAAAGCTATGATAATCAAAACCAATGGTGAAATAAAGCAAAACAGTTCTATAATCATTAAATGAAAGTTACTTTTTAAAATTAAGACAACATTTTGACAATTTTTTAATAACAAAAAGTTTAAGAAAACGCTGGAAGAGCTAGAGATGAAATATAAGACAAAAAAGGTACATTTTTAATTCCACGCATCATTTCCAATGAAGATGCAATTGCAAATTTTAAAAATATTTAAATAATTTCTGCCACAATCAGTGTTATTGCTAACTAAAACTATTAAAAACACTTTCATGAACTGAAAAAAACTTAAAATCATTTATTTTAGGTCAACATTTCAATTTTTTGTACTAAAATAACAAAAACTGAAATAAAAAAAGCTAAATAGAAAAATACAAAAGCAAATGAAATCTTTAAATCCTAAACTAAAATGAAAATGAAAATGAAAACTGAATATAAAAATAAAAGCTAATTCAAAATATTAATTTATACTATTATTAGTGTAAGTATTGTATATAAATAAAAATAAAATAAAAAAAACCCACAATATGCAGTTATCCACAATAACAGATTTGGAAATGACACCAAAAGTGCCTGTAGTTCAAGAAACACCAGTTATGCTTAAAAATATCGAAATTCTTCCAAATCAAAGATGAGAACTGGAATCTCATTTTCTCTTGCTCAGATCCTGAGCCATAAAACTATAAGCCCACTCCCCCACAATCCTCTGCAGATTACTCTTCCTCTGAAGTCTACTGCACGTCTTGGGACTGGTTTCTTTCACACAGTCCTATCATCACGGGGAAGAAATCCTCCGACGGCTGTCCTGCATTGCCTGGAACGGAGCCTGGCTAGCTTCAGAAATCCTATATCAACGATCTACAGGCTCATCCCATTCCCTGAAGAGAAACGTTCTGGCTCTGAGAGGATGGAATGTGGCCGGCACTCAAGGACTTTACCACAGCAGGAAACAAACTAAAGTTGCTTTACGATTACTAAGGTGTTCTGAGTGATTTTTAGCATGTAGCTATGCAGTTTCTTGAGGGTTTTGAGTGCTTGCTCAAGTCCGTTTTTCACCAAAATGGTGTTGGTTCTCACGCCAGAGCAAATGCAAATGTACGATTTATAGCAGTTCTTCCCAACTGTTGCTTATCAGATTGTATGAACATGATCTCCGTTGTAAGCCATGTCACACTGTAGGATCTCAGTTGACATTCATGTCAGACTGTACGGCAGTCAAAACGTGTCAAAAATGGACACACGCAAGAAGACTGGTCTGGAGATTTAAATCATCGATCCACGACACGTAGGCCGCTTTTACATGCTGGATTGAAATGGTGGCTAGCAAACCAAAACAATCTCTGGAGTTCATTTTGATCATGGCTTGTCTTTAAAAGGAAAATGATGCAAGTCTGTGGATCAAGTGGTGGTTTGTTGCTGTCTCACTATTTGCCTCATCAGGTTCTGCGCTGCTACTGGTTCTTGATTTGACGTTGTCGTAGGAAAAGTCGCACTGCAGGACTGCGCCTCAAAACTTATGACACTGCCAGAATTTTGGGAAAGGTCAAATTTGATCACAACGTTCATTAATCATCTGTTGGCAAACGTGACAAACTAGCTATAAAAGACTTCAGATTTTGTCCCGGGATCAGAGGAATCTTTTAGGATTCTCAACATTTGTCTCAGACGGCCAAATTGTGACTAAAATCATAGTGTGAATCCAGCTTTAGAATCTCTTTCTGAACGAGCCGTTTTCCACTGACTTGAGAACTGAACAATGACATAACGGACTACATGACTACACATAGCACATTGGGGTCTTTTTATCATGTTTTTTTAGTATTAAAAGCATTTTAACATCTAAAGTCATTTTAAATACAGCATCCTTTAGATATTACAGCATGCTTTTGATGCAATTCCAAGAAAATTCTTATTAATCGATTCACACATAAAATCTGTCCCCCTGTGGTGAAAATCCAGCTTTTAATGTTGTTTATATGTCTATGTGGTGCTTTAAGACAAACCATGTGCAAATTCAAAGTCAACACCAGCTGAGTCTGCTGAGAGCTGGTGTTTCTGACGTCACAAACTATCTTGTAACCAATAACATCAACGTGTGATCGGCAACAAGTGGATCTCTGAGCTGATGTGAGTGAGTGGAGGCGGGGCTAATTTGCATATTCATAGAACCGTGTATAATATATGAGGCAAGGGTGTAAAGTTACATTCAAGCTATTTTAAGGCATGAATAATGTTTTTTCAAGTAAAAACCTTTAAATATGTCATTTTGGTGAGATTTAAGGGATACAATTATTGACTACAGGGGGACTTTTATAATTTCATTATATTTTAGATGGGCACCAAGATAGTGCCGGGCAACGAGTAATCGCATCCAAAATAAATGTTTGTGTTTACATAATATATGTGTGTACTGCGTATAATTATTTTGTATATTTAAATACACACATATGCATGTATATATTTAAGAAATATATGCTAGTACACACTGTATATGTATATGTATATATATATATATATATATATAAATATATATATATTTATACATAATTTATATTATATACAAATATTTTATATATAAATACCATATTTTTCTTAAATATATACATGCATGTGTATGTATTTATATAACATAATTATATACACAGATATATTATGTAAACACAAACTTTTATTTTGGATGTGATTAATCGTTGCCCAGCCCTAATATTTTAACATCCAAAGTATTTTGTGGAGTATTTTGTTCAGCTAATGAGCCATCAAATTTTGTTTTTACGATTTTTGACGGATCTGGAGCAGTTGGAACCGTCCACACACCTTGACGTCCCGGGACTGTGTTCAGGAGGAAATGTGGGCTAATCCATGATTAGCAGAAATGTTTAAACTGCTGAACTAATCCTTGTTGTTTTCACATTGAGGCCGTAGTCCTAAGGCAGGACAAATCAGTGACACCCTTAGCAAGATCGATATAAGCTTACAGCGTCTTATTGAATAATGTAGAAATAGGATGATTAAATGAACAGGGTGGCATTCAAGCGCGCCTGACTCTGGAAACTAGACAATTTGTCTTTTAAGGCACGGTAAGTGTCGGGCAACTAATTAGCTCTAAATACACAGAGCTAAAGTGGGCAACGCATATTGATTTCAAATCAAAATTGTGCACTCACGATGCACTCTTATTATTTTAATTAGCCTAGATATTCTCATCTACATTAGCATCAAGCTAAGATCTTGAACCTCTAATCTGTCAGGAAAGCGGTTTTGACCACATTGCTTCAGGGGCCGCAGTCGTGCAGCACAGAGGTTTGTAGCCAAATTAAGTGCGGGACGCCTGAACCCATCTGGCTTATGATCGTGTGGGTCTGTCAAGGTAAGGAAAAAGTCGGGCCCTGCTGGCACACATTCAGAACAGAAGGAGGTCAGTATGAAGTAGAGCAGAAGAAATAAGAGCGTGTTGCAGAAATACCTTCCAGCTCAAAGCAACAGCAACTCTTCAGGAACAACTTCAAAAACAACCGAACCACCGAACATCCACCTTTCTGAGGACTGCTCTAAAGCCAGTCAAATGGTTTGCTCTTTTTCTGTGCAAGATGCATCAAATGATTGGTTAATGGTCTTGCGTACTTTTAAAGTAGCTGTCCAAAGGTTTTATAGATAAACGCAATCCATTCCCCATCCTTTGGTCAGCCCGATATATTCTCCTGACTCGAATTACAGTCTGTATTTAGTCTAAGGATATCCAATAGTTATCTAAGAGACCTGTAGACAACACATTTAATCTCTAAAGCAGGGTTAAAATGATCTGTAATCACCGATGAATGAGATCATCGTCTAAAACTGGATAAAAAAAATCAAGTCAACAATTCAGCTCCAGGAAACAGTTTGCATTGTATATCATCATAGGGAAGGACAATGAATAATGACCCATAAAGCACTAAAAATGAGGACAAAGCACATAAGCTCATTATGCTCAACTTTCTTCTTATTAGAATGATTTCTGAAGAATCATGTGACACTGAAGACTGGAATAATGACGCAGAAAATTCAGCTTTGCCATCAAATTGTAATAATATTTCGCAGTACTGTTTAACTGCATTTTTGATCAAATAAATTCAGCCTTGGTGAACATAAGAGACTTCCTACAAAAACATTAAATTCATTTTTAATTATTCCAAACTTTTGATCAGTAACTTACATTTACTGTTTTATTTATTTATATTGGCAAAATTTTTAATCTGTACATGATGAAAATAATCATTGTCTTATTACTTTAAGCTAGAATTTTAATAGGCCTATCTGACTCTCCTTACAGAGCTCCAGACTGTGACCAAATGGTCACATTTCACTACTTTTTGTCCAGCCGTTGTGACTAAATAGACTAAATAATAAATGTGACTTAGAGGCAAACAAAAGCGAATCAAAATGCGCTACTCGTTCAAATGTTTATCAGCTCAGACCAATAATACACAGCGCAGCACGAGCTCAGAACAGGTTTTAGTCGCGGGCCGATCTCGATCACGCAACACTGTTCCTACACAGCGCTGGGAGATCCATTGAGAAAGCGTTTGAATTCGCAATTGAATTAATGACATCGCAGATTTAGTGATTAAAATTAGGCCGTTATAAACCACAGATTTCCCAATTTTGTCCCCATTTGTAAAACTAATGGTACATTTATATGACAACGATGTACTAAAAACGAAAAAGTTATTCCCTTGCGCTTTTCGCGTATAGATGACAATGCTGTCAAAATTTAAAATGCTGTATTATTCATGCCAGGCCAGTAGTTGGCGATGTCACTTTAAAGAAACACTACACGCCTATAGACTGAACATATAATACACATGCATGACTTCACCGTTTTCACAAATTTGCGCTTTGTAGTTTACACGGAGACAATAACGGTATTGTTTTCAAAAACTTGCACTTTGAATCCAGTTTTCAAAAGTTTGCATTTTCAGGCTACCAAAACACTGTTGTTGTGTAAATTAACGGCCAAAACGCACAAAAGTTTTCAGTTTTAGTAAAAAAAATAACTGTGTAGTGTAAACGGCAACTAAAACTTTAAAGATGTAGGAAAACTAACACTTGGTGGTAAAAATACTTTTATTAAAAAAATAAAAGAGACATGAAATTACTACTATAGCCAGTAGGTGGCGGCAGAGGAGCACTTTTTGGCTTATTAGCCATTTCCACTCCCTAATATATATTTTTTCACACGTTTTGCTTTTGAATTTATATTTAGACATGATGAAATCACTATTATAAAATTTAAAATCATCAATAAATAAATTGTCAAAGTTTGAATTATGAAGTAGGAAAAGTGACAAAATCTCATGAAAAACATAACCTTTTAAACAAAATTGCGAATGAATTACAAAACAAATCAAGTAAAGACAAGAGCACTCCTTTTATAATCACTGAAGCTGTCGGTCAGTTCAGCACTACCAAATCAAGTGCTGGTGCCACCATCTTTTACAAACAAACACCAAACACCAAAAGTCATTTACAAACACCAAAATCATAAAGTATTCAAGGCCAGAATGCAAACATGAGTGCATTGCACCATCTTGTACAATATTAACTCATATCATTTCAATAATATCACATCTGTTGTAATAGCCTTTGAAGAATCCTCGTTAAAATTGTACAAGATGGTGCAATGCACTCATGTTTACATTTTGGCCTTGAATACTTTATGATTTTGGTGTTTGTAAGTTCAAAAATCAATCATAACTCAGCTGACCTAGTGGTTAAATTAAATCTGTACACAAGTCCAAAGTCATCCCCTGGTGTGACGGGGTCTTACAGCTCTCACATGATCATGAGAAGCCGCCATACATCAACCAGCTGTTGGTCTCCAATCATGTTGACCCAATTGATCCGTCTCAGTGAAAGAAGCCAGTGTGACTGAGAGGCATCATGGACAATGAGAACATTCTGCAACAAGCTGGAGACGACACATGTGAATCATAAACTGAACTTATGCCGCTGGTCACAGCAACAGGACGAGGATGTGCCCCCTTTCCACAATATGCCCCATACATATAACAGCAGGTCCATTCAAGACTCAGCCAATCACACTCAAAGTCACAAGGACTGAAGTTTTCTGAACTTTAAAAGGATCTGTTTTTGACACAGATGTGATGACATTAAATTTCATGTTATGGCTGATATTTAAATACAACTTTGTAAAAAAAAAAAAAAAAAAAAAAAAAATTCTTTTAAATCCTTATAATATTTCACAATATTAGTGGTTTTACTGTATTCTTGATCAAATAAATGCAGCCTTGATGACAATAAGAGACTTCTTTTAAAAAAAAACATTTAAAAAAACTTTTGAACATGGTGTATTCATAATACATAAATCATATTTCATATTCATTTTGAGATTTGATTAGTAAAAGACTATGCTTACCAAAGTTATTAAATTAGTGTTTGTAAAGTTTAACTGAGTATTAGATGATGGCAAATGTGATTCATATAATAATACTGGCCGAAATATATACAATAATTTAAGAATAAAACATCAGATATGTCTGATATATTTGTGCATCCCTAGTCCTTGATATTTTCTTCAGTATTAATATCCAGTGGTTTTAATAAGACACATGTATGTATGTCTTTCTCAAATCTAAAAATCGACATCTGTATAGTCTGTCCACTGAATGTTTTATGCCAGAATTCTATATTTAAAAAAAAAAAAGATCAATTGATCAATTATTTGATCATTCTTGTAGGGACGGTTTCGGTGGTCATGAACAAATATGGCCGCAGTGACCTCTCATAATCATTTGAGTATGGAAAAAGCCTGCATTGCAGTCAACGAAACAGTAAAACAACTTAAAAAGCATCATAGGATGGAGCTTCTCTATAAAAAGCATCCGTTCCGCCAGCGATTCATTACGTAAGGCACTTTATTGATTGAACCATCAAACTTACCAGCCAACAACCACAACTCGAATAAGCCCCGGGTTTCCTCAGACAGTAAAAAGATTTCAAATGAAACTGGAGATTGGTACTGAAAGTTCTGGAGAGGTAATAAAACGACAACTCCTGGCCAGGCGCTGGAATGCATCGGTCCGTTGGGAGAGGGGGTTGGAAAGAAAGGTGACACAGCAGACTTGAGCCAGGAATGATGAATAATATTTGGTCAGGTGGCTACAATCTGCTCAATGCTCCATATCTGTTCACGCTATAGCTGAATGCGGAAGATTGAAATCCGTTATGAAGACTGCATTTTTGATTGAGCGCAAAGAAAATACCACATGCAAAACCCACTGGCACTTTTGTGGCCTTGACCTTTCAAGCTAACATCAGAGAGTGACTGGAGTGTCGGAGTCCAAACCATGAGGTCTTTGAGGGTTGCCAGAGATTGGCAGGGACAGAATTGCAGGGAAGGATAATTGTAAAGGGTGAGTGAATGCATGGACGCCGTGCAGAGTCAGTGCATGTCTGAAACTAGCCATGCGGAGGTAATGCGCAGCATGCAACCAACAAGTGAAGGAAGTATATTGTATTAAATGTTTTAGATGAAGAAAAACATCCTGAGATCTTACATTAGCTTTTACCTCCACAGAAGAGTCATTAATACTGTGGTTGTGTCCAGAGTACTAATGAACGTTTGGGTCTTAGTAAAAGTACACACACTACTGGTAAAAATTTAAAGTCAGTGAGAATTTTTTTTTTTTTTTGGGGGGGGGAATGAAATGAACATACCAAAAAAAAAAAAAACGAAATAAGTGGATGATGGTATCCACAAAAATGTATATTATTAATCAATGTTTCTTGAGCAGTAAATCAGCATATTAGAATGATTTCTGAAGGATCATGTCACAGTAATTATGCTGAAAATTCAGCTCTGACATCACTTGAATAAATTAAGTTTTAAAATAGAACAGTTATTTGAAATTGTAACAATATCTGTAATAATTGTACTGTATTTTTGTTCAAATAAATGCAGTATTGGTGAGCATAAGAGGCATCGTTCGAAATCAAAAATATTAAATAATCTTACTGATCGTTACAAGCACGTCAAGTCATTACAGCTCACTTTTTTATACTTTTATTATTCAAAAGTAGAACAAAAATGTAGTGTTTTTTGTTTAAGTGTTTTAGATAATGAATTGGCGCTTAGTTACTGCGCTAGTGCCAGCAAATTATCATTTGTATTGTACAAGTCAAACCTCGACAAACTATGCCTATAAATTTCTGGGTGTTTAAAATTCCATAAAAACAATTCTTTATCAAATAAATTATATTTGAATTATGAAATAATCAAACGCCTTCAAAGTCACTGGTTGTGTGTGTCCTAATTGCTTCTTTGGTTGCCCAAAGACTTAAGGCAAGTTTGTGCTACATACGATGCCTCAAATTGTGTGGCTTCATGAAAAGCGGAAGATTGAACAATCTAGTTTCTTCATAAACATTAGAAAGTTCCTCTAAATCCCTCCAGAGATTGAGACGACCTGACTCACACAGCCAGATGGCATCCATTATGGTGCTGCTTCCCAGTCTGGAAGTCTTTGATTTGGAGCAGGGATTATGCCGCCTGCTCGCACACACACACACTCTCACTCCGACGCATTTACTCAACACACACGCTCACGTGGGGAGTAATCGGAGCTGGTGCTGAGGAGGGGATGTGGGTGTAAAGGAATGCTGGTTTATTTGTCTAACCTCTGGATCTCGGTGCTTTACCACAGTCACAGCTAGAGTCAGTGCGTGGGACATTCGGAATTCTTTAGATCCCATGTTCCACCATTACGTTCAAAACCCCGTACCTCCTTCCTCTCGGAATATATTGTCAAGAGAGCCATCGGATGGGAAGGAATTTTCTCAGCCATGTACATTTACACTGTACAAGCAGCTTTGCATTAAATGATACTGGGTTTTACCCAGTGTTGCTTCATGACAACCAATATGACCTGAGAAATACATTTTCATTGTATTTCTTTGCTTTTATTCATCAAGGACACATTCAATTTTTACCAAAAATATATATTTCAAATAAATGTTGTTCTTTGGAACTTTCTATTCTATGGAAAAAATGTATCACGTTTTATCCAACATAACTCTTTTCAACATTGATAATAATAAGAAATGTTCCTTGAGCAGAAATTCAGCATATCGGAATGATTTCTGAAGGATCATGTGACACTGAGGACTGGAGGAATGATACTGAAAATTCAGCTTCGTCATCACAGGAATAAATTACAATTTAAAATCTATTTGTATAAATTTATATTTTTTAATTGCAATAATATTTCACTATATTTACTGTTTTTGTTATAGTATATTCAGATACAGTATTAAAAAAAACATATTGAACCATATAAATAGTAAACTATACTGATCTCTGTACAACTGGCAACCATCATGAGCCAAGACACTGGCATACAAATTTCACTTGAGAATTAACCCATGAAAACACAAGGAAAGAACTATCAAGAAATGATGTGCATGATTCATCCTTAAGTGCCCATGTAATCACAACTAAAGAAAAAATACTCAGAGCATCAAGACATTTGTGTAAAGGATATGAGCCATGCTGAATGAATCATGGAAAATCAATGACTGCTGTGCATTGGATAGCTGGTCAAACATCCCTCTCACACTCAGTCAGTTAACATGGTGTAAATTACAATCACCATCACCTCAATCTTTCAATGAACAGATTTGGTGTAAATCTTGACCGTTAAGTTGGTCATTTTCATGTATTCAAGTGTTCAGCACCACCAGATGTATGATCGTCATTTCTCACGGGTAAGTAGGGTAAAATCAATGACAACAAGCTGCAGACTAATTACTCATTTAGTAGAGGTTATCCCCCCTTAAAAAAAGACTCAAGCCTCATGTTGCTCAGGTATAATGTAAACATGATTTGAGGCCAAGACAGGACTTTTTTTAATTAATAAGGACTTAATTTTAGTCTATTCCTTATACTTCAGCATAGCCTACTTAACAGTGTGCATGTTCTTATTGCAGCTTGAAAACTGCAGTCACCAGCATTCACTTTAATTGCATGGAAAAGAGCAGTGTAGACATTCTGCAAGCTAACTGTTTTTGTGTTTGATGGAAATAACATCATACATCTTTTTAAACAACAAAATAGCAGATGACATCATTTTGATTGAGAGCACAATGTTGATGATAGTTCACGAATCACTCCATCAGTTCTCAGACCAGATTTTTAAACACTATACTTCACCCACTACATGATTCTACAAACCATTTTTCAAAATGCACTGGTAAACAGTAATAACAATAGAAAAAAAAGCAACAATTTCCCCAGAATGAGCACATTAAAACAAATTAATTCATACTGTCTATCTCGTGACACTGCCTTGACTGATCAAATCAAATCAGATCAGATCATAATACATTTAATGAGCAAACAACAGAATGGAAGATAACTGAAAACTAACAAAAGCTATATAATATCTAATTCTCAATATTACATTATTTACAACCCATAATATCACTCAACTAACTCAATGCAAAACCTCTGTTCAGTGGAAAACAGATATTTCAGCCTACCGAAAGCGGGGTGAGTCTTTGATGCAGTCTTCAAAATCCACCGTCATATTGGACGATTTATTTCCAGATATTAAAACAGAAGTTTCATCGCCGTCAGTAAACAACAGAGTAAATGTAAGATATCCCGCGAAGTAAAGCCTCTTCCCTCCACACAGACAGAGAGTGAATCCACTGAGTGTGAACACACGCTTCTAGTGCTAGAGTTAGGGACTGTCAACAGTTTCTCTACTCGGACTAAAACGCGTAAAGGCGTCGAGGGCTACCATCAGACTAGCTGGCTACCATACTGTCCTTTTCATATTGGGTCATTTCTCATTTTTGCTGGGAAAAATAAAATAAATCTTATAGAGTTATATTTTTTATAAAGTCTGTCACATATTGTCATTTATTTAGCTATAAAATAAAGATCATTCGATTTAGAGTTCCAATTCCAAGTTCTGCAGACAGATGATTTTAACAGCCTGCTATCTGCTAAACAACTATTGAGCTGATGAAATAAAACTCTGAGCTATGGACAGCCACAAAGGACAGTAGCGTAAAGGGTCAGATCATCCAAAAATGGAAAATATCCCATAATTTACTGCACCCTTAAGTCATCTTAGGTCAGGTGTATATGACTCTCTTCTTTCAGCCAAAGACAATATAGGATATTTTTTATATATAACTCTGATTGTGTGTGGCTGAAAAAAGAAAGTCAGATGGCTAGAGTGTGAGTAAATTATGGGATCATTTTCATTTTTGGTTGAACTAACTGCTATGTTGTCACATACATTTATGTGCAAATTTAAGTCAGTGAGTGGCATCCAGTTATAATCGCAGAAGCATTTACATTACATTTATACATGGTATCTTCAATAGATTTGTAGAAACGCTTTTGTGTGAAAAGAATCCAATCTTTTGAGACGATCCCTAAGCCTGTTTGGGCTCAACACACCCCCTTGTCAATCTTATATTTACATGAGATTGAAAAGCTAGTGCAGTAGTCATTTGTAAAAGGTCATGTATTATTTTACATGTTATATAAGGAATATTTTCTTTCTCTTTTTTCTTAAATTATATGTTATTAGTATTAATTAGTATGTTATTAGTATTATTAGTGTAAATGCAGGATTTATACAGCTCCAGACTGTTTGACCCTTGAACTGCGTTGAAGAATGTTTTGTGTTATGGTTTTAAAGTTTAACATGAATCTATATGTCATCTTTTTTTTTCATCCTGACAATGTTTAGACTATGAATTCTCCTCTTTCCGCTCTTTCAGGAAACTGAACTGCAGCATGGAAGAAACCTTACAACATATGTTTTAACTTTTAATGACAGCTTCTCTCTTTCCTGTCTTGTTTTAAAATATTTCTAGCTCTACTCCAGGTCTGGAAAGCAGCATCAGTTTACATAAAATGCCTGACAGCAGCTTGGAATATCAGCATCTTGCCGGCCACCGGCAACATATGAACAAAGGACATCAATTGCATGTACATGAATCTGAAGCTTGCTGAACTTGAATGATTTAAAGTGTTACTTCACCCAAAATGAAAATTCTGTCAGTAAATTCTCACCCTCATGTTGTTCCAAGCCCGTAAGACTTTTGTTCATCTTCAGAACACAAATGAAGAGCTTTCTTTCCCTCCATCGACAGCCTATACGCCACTGACACTTTCAAGCCCCAGAAAGGTAGTAAAGATATCATTAAAGTAATCCATGTGACTACAGTCTATTTCATAAAGAGACGCGAGTGTAGACTGTCAAAGGAGGAACAGAAAGCTCTCAGATTTCATCAAAAAGATCTTTATTTATGTTCTGAAGATGAACAAAAGTCTTAGAGGTTTGGAACAACATGAGGGTGAGTATAATGATACAATTTTTAGACTGAATTCTCCTATTTCCTCTCTTTATTGCCATCTTTAGTCAGACTGCTGAATCAGGGTCACAAATATGTTTCTAAAGGACTAAAGGATAATATTACCCATAAAGAGGAAATACGAGTCTCAGTGGAACTATAAACATTAGCCAGCCATATTTTATCACTAGATATGCCAAGCCAGTGTAATAGGCAATGCAATCATGTTGGTTTTATTGATCGAAAAAGCACATTAATATTATATTAGATTTACATATATGCATTTGTAAATGCTTGTATCCAAAGCCAATCCAAATGCATAAGCATCCCTGCTAAAAAAAAATATTCTATTTTAAAAACATTTTGCTAATGTTCCCATTTAGTCATGCACATTTTATTTCTGAATGTTCCCTGAAAGTTAAAAACAATTTTTTAAAAACGTTTTTTTTTTCTTATTCAAATGTTAAGGGAACATTTCATTTTATAATTCTGCAAACATTGGGAATGTTACTTTAGAATGCTTTGAACATTCTTAGACAAGTAGTTCAAATGTTTCAGAAAAAAAGTTCAGTGAACGGTTTAAAATAACGTTTTTGTGCTAACATTTTGAGAACATTGTTAAAGACCAGATAATTGACCAAACATTATATTAACATTAAGAACATTGGTTGAACATTCCCTGTTCGTGCATTCCCTGGGAATCGAACCATGACCTTGATTCAGTATTCAATCTGAGCTTATTGTTCTCTATATGAAAAGGCATTTTAATGAATTAAACTGATTCAGTGTGTTAGTATCAGAAGGCTTGAGCTCTCTGCAGCATCGCAGCCCGTCCAACTTTTCCAACTTTGGCAGATTAAACAACAACACAACAGTTCCTGTACTGACTGAGATCTGGAAGTGTTTGACTTGCAGATCTCACAGAGAAACCTGATACTAAGAGGGATTTGCATTCTGGCAGGCTGTGATAAGTACCACAGAAAAGATGCAAACATCTGTGGAGCTTTCTGCTCAAAACAATGCTGTTATTGAGTTTCAGTGGAGAGAACTGAGTTGTCCAATTCAAAACCATAAATGGCTAAACCTGAAATTATCCTCAATACCCTAAAAGAGAAAAAGACTGTTAACTGTAAATGTTATTAATGTTAATGTTAACTGGCATATTTTGCATGCACTCTTCATAATTTTCTCTATTGTTCTTTGTAATCCATGGTCATTCATGAGTAGATGGCCAGTATTTAGATATATGAACATGTCAATTGTTCTAATGGCATTTTTACAACAAGAACCACATTAGAGCATTTCAACAGCCTGCATTTCCTATTTGAAGCCAAAAATAGAGGGCATTATTAATTCACAGGAAATGGGACCGCCTGGGGGAGGGACAGGCACACGGATTTTACTCCAGGCTTTTATTGAATGCTATTGTTCAGTCTTGTTGCACACAGGGAAAGCTGTTCCCATAAATCCGAATGATGTCATTCCTTCTTTTCTGCACTTGAGACGTCAGGACAGCCCGTGGACTCTCCGTGACAGTTTGGGGTGGGCTAGGAAGTTAGGTCACATTGCTATTGCTCATACTTGGGGTTAGAGCAAATGCCTGACACAAAGTCTTAATCTTTACAGCATAATTCATCTCTGAGTGTTTGTGCTACAGACATAAATTATGCATCAAACAATGCAGCTTGTTGAGGAGAGGTGTGCTAGTACTTTGATTGGACTAATGATTTCTGCCCAGAGGATGATACAACCGGTGAAAAAATCTCACAGACTTACAATGAAGGAGGAAACATAGACATAAGCAGTTAACAATCACCTAAAAGCCCTAGCAAACAAAAAACGCCCTAGCAACTGCATATCAGCTCCCAAACATCACGTTGAGGGATGCACAAACACCCCTCCCATTTTCTTTAGGAAAATCTACAAATCAATTTTTTTTCATTACATGACAGATTCATTACATATTACTGTAATTCATTTTCAAAAAGCTATTTGTAATTTCACTTTTACAAACAAACAAATAAAAAAAGGCTAATGTTAATTTAATTTGCTGTTTATTTTTGGCACACTTGAGTGTCTAGATTAAATATCTAAAAACAAGAAATATTATATAAAAGCAGAACTGCATAAAGGACTTTTCAAGTTTTTTTGCATTGTGTTTTATTGTTTTAATGCATATCTAATACAATTTTGTAAGGTGTATCATTAAACTGAGAAAAAAACAAATAAATAAATAAAGCAAGCAAGCTGATGGGTAAATTTGATTGCAGCCAAATCACATAAGCAATCATCCATGGATTCACTTAATGCAACGATAAAGAAGATTAGATCATTTACTAAATCTGATTAAAATGTATAGTCCTGTATTCTCAAAATCATTTCCCATTACTGTAATAAAGCTTACACAAATTGCCCGGTAAGGCTATTGAGTTGTCATTTTTCCTTTATGTTGACAGAAGAAGAGATGGGAAAGCGACAGGAAAAGAAAGAGGGGAACGGGATCGGGACGCACTTCAAGCGAGTCAAGACTTGAACTCGGGTCACATGACGTCATGATTTGGACACCAGCAGTCATGGAGCCAGTGGCTGTGGGATCATGAGGACAGCATGAGCACATGTGTCTGGATCTGCTCTCCTCCAGCTGCGTCTCGCATGCAGAACCTCCTCTGTCCTGCAACAGGTGTTCAAATTAGAGCTTTTTCAAATCCAGAGAGACTTCCCATTCTCCGGTCTCTCCTCCCTATGCAGAGCTTTCTCCCGACTTTCACAGATCAAAGCTGCTTTTTTTTTCTCTTGGTGGCTGTTGAGTCAGCAGTCTAAATTAGAAATGAAGAAAGGCGGAGAAAAAAAAGAGAGAGATTTACAGGAAATATTCCAACTTTTCAATTGAAGTTGTGCCAGAATTTTTTCTGGCATTCCATTAAGAATTCTATAAAGAACTGGACCTTGAAAACTCATTAATGGAGTATGATGCAAAAGTGCTCAGAATGAAGGAAATGCTCATAATTTCTCATGTCATATACCTGTGCATTTGATAGACAGACAAAGAGATGGATGGATGTGCGGCACACAGACAGACAGACAGACAGAAAGACAGACAGACAGATAGATAGATAGATAGATAGATAGATAGATAGATAGATAGATAGATAGATAGATAGATAGATAGATAGATAAAAGTGACCAAATTAACACCTAAATGTCTTTAAATGTAAATTTACATATGCATATCTTACATTTTATTTGATTTTCAGACGGAGAGATGGATTTGTAAAAGCCGAACAATAGAGCAGTTCTTCAGCCACTGTGTCCTGTCAGCTCAGATTTGGGCTGGTCTTCTCTCATCGCAGGCATATGTGCTGCAGCAGTGTGTGGATTGGTGTGTTTGCTGGGAGAGATGCGAGTCTCAGAGAGGATGACCTACTTTTGTTCCCAGCACTTCCCAATGCTCTCTCTTTCTCTAGATGGAAGACGCAAACCCTCCACTGAACACACACTGTATGTAACAGTATCATTTCTGACTGCAGGCGCTACAACTGAGAGCCACTGGAGTGATTCAGACACTTTCCTGCTAGTGTTATGCATGCGCTCTCTCTCTCTCTCTCTGTGTGCAATTTGGTCTGTCTCTGATTTATTATTCATCCATGTTTTCATTTTTTCAGTACATCTAGCCTTTTCTTGTACTGTTTTAGTCTCTACAGTCTACTCTACTCTACCTCTAGTTTTCTGTTCCATGAGATGAGAATCCATCCAACCAGAAACACAAGCTGCAAACAATTCATCATCTCAGTAAATCGACAGATACACAGACAGACTTTCAAAACTGATTGCCAGGAGTCTTGCAATACATGCTACTTAATTCTACTAAATTTCCTCTCAGCTCCTCTAATATAGATTCTGCATCTCAGTCCAAGTCACCAGAACAATAGCAGACCCATATGCCAACATCTTAAAATGGGTCTCAAGTGCATTTTTAAATGGCAAGTTATAAAAGTAAATAAACAACCTCATTTAACTAGTTTTTAGACCACCTGGGAACATTTAAACATTTAGTGGGTCTGAAAAAATAAAATAGCAATGAGAAACAAATTACAAATATGATAGAGCTTCTTGGATCAGCATGAAGGATCTGGGCAATACCAACAAGATCCAAGATTATGCATTTCAGCATTTTACCCCGGACAGCACGCCAAATACGCATTTTACTTCATTCCCTTTAATTGTATGTACAGTAAGTGTGAACTGTAGCATGATTTTGTGCAGTTCAATCCAAACGTCCTGCCTCAACATTTTCTGCTGGCAGCATGACTTTGAAAAGCAGTTATTAATAACGACTGACAAATCTCAAAAATGTTATATTTGCTTCAAGGATATTTTTTTATTGCTAAGGTGCGTGTTGTATTTAAAACCAAGATCTGATTTAATTTACATTTGGCTGTTTTTTACTAAATGACATTGCATTCATGCACATGACATTTTTTGCAACACTTTAAAAAGTAATGTATTCATAATATATGTTGTAATGCATTTTATATTTTTATTAAAACTTAAATGCATTACAATATTTTCTGAAATTGGTTGTTTGTCATGTGCTTTAATGCATTATACAGGTCCTTCTCAAAAAACTAGAATATTGTGATAAAGTTCATTATTTTCCATAATGTAATGATAAAAATTAACCTTTCATATATTTTAGATTCATTGCACACCAACTGAAATATTTCAGGTGTTTTATTGTTTTAATACTGATGATTTTGGCATACAGTTCATGAAAACCCCAAATTCCTGTCTCAAAAAATTCGCATATTTCATCCGACCAATAAAAGAAGTGTTTTTAATACAAAAAAAAAGTCAACCTTCAAATAATTATGTTTAGTTATGCACTCAATACTTGGTCGGGAATCCTTTTGCAGAAATGACTGCTTCAATGCGGCGTGGCATGGAGGCAATCAGCCTGTGGCACTGCTGAGGTGTTATGGAGGCCCAGGATGCTTCGATAGCGGCCTTAAGCTCATCCAGAGTGTTGGGTCTTGCGTCTCTCAACTTTCTCTTCACAATATCCCACAGATTCTCTATGGGGCTCAGGTCAGGAGAGTTGGCAGGCCAATTGAGCACAGTAATACCATGGTCAGTAAACCATTTACCAGTGGTTTTGGCACTGTGAGTAGGTGCCAGGTCGTGCTAAAAAATGAAATCGTCATTTCCATAAAGCTTTTCAGCAGGTGGAAGCATGAAGTGCTCCAAAATCTCCTGATAGCTAGCTGCATTGACCCTGCCCTTGATAAAACACAGTGGACCAACACCAGCAGCTGACATGGCACCCCAGACCATCACTGACTGTGGGTACTTGACACTGGACTTCAGGCATTTTGGCATTTCCTTCTCCCCAGTCTTCCTCCAGACTCTGGCACCTTGATTTCCAAATGACATGCAAAATTTGCTTTCATCCGAAAAAAGTACTTTGGACCACTGAGCAACAGTCCAGTGCTGCTTCTCTGTAGCCCAGGTCAGGCGCTTCTGCCGCTGTTTCTGGTTCAAAAGTGGCTTGACCTGGGGAACGCGGCACCTGTAGCCCATTTCCTGCACACGCCTGTGCACGGTGGCTCTGGATGTTTCTACTCCAGACTCAGTCCACTGCTTCCGCAGGTCCCCCAAGGTCTGCAATCGGTCCTTCTCCACAATCTTCCTCAGGGTCCGGTCACCTCTTCTCGTTGTGCAGCGTTTTTTGACACACTTTTTCCTTCCCACAGACTTCCCTCTGAGGTGCCTTGATACAGCACTCTGGGAACAGCCTATTTGTTCAGAAATGTCTTTCTGTGTCTTACCCTCTTGCTTGAGGGTGTCAATGATGGCCTTCTGGACAGCAGTCAGGTCGGCAGTTGTACCCATGATTGCGGTTTTGAGTAATGAAACAGGCTGGGAGTTTTTAAAAGCCTCAGGAATCTTTTGCAGGTGTTTAGAGTTGATAAGTTGATTCAGATGATTCGGTTAATAGCTCGTTTAGAGAACCTTTTCATGATATGCTAATTTTTTAAGAGAGGAATTTGGGGTTTTCATGAACTGTATGCCAAAATCATCAGTATTAAAACAATAAAACACCTGAAATATTTCAGTTGGTGTGCAATGAATCTAAATCATATGAAAGTTTATTTTTTATCATTACATTATGGAAAATAATGAACTTTACCACAATATGCTAATTTTTTGAGAAGGACCTGTACTTTATAAAGTAACAATAAATATAGATAAATAATATAATGTATTATAATTGTGGTTGCAATTATTTACAAGATCATACAATGCATAACATGCATTACAAGGCTAATACATTAAAAATAATTTTATTATGCATTATGTATATAAGGCTTATACAGGTCCTTCTAAAAAAATTAGCATATTGTGATAAAGTTCATTATTTTCCATAATGTAATGATAAAAATTAAACTTTCATATATTTTAGATTCATTGCACACCAACTGAAATATTTCAGGTCTTTTATTGTTTTAATACTGATGATTTTGGCATACAGCTCACGAAAACCCAAAATTCCTGTCTCAAAAAATTAGCATATCATGAAAAGGTTCTCTAAACGAGCTATTAACCTAATCATCTGAATCAACTAATTAACTCTAAACACCTGCAAAAGATTCCTGAGGCTTTTAAAAACTCCCAGCCTGTTTCATTACTCAAAACCGCAATCATGGGTAAGACTGCCGACCTGACTGCTGTCCAGAAGGCCATCATTGACACCCTCAAGCAAGAGGGTAAGACACAGAAAGACATTTCTGAACAAATAGGCTGTTCCCAGAGTGCTGTATCAAGGCACCTCAGTGGGAAGTCTGTGGGAAGGAAAAAGTGTGTCAAAAAACGCTGCACAACGAGAAGAGGTGACCGGACCCTGAGGAAGATTGTGGAGAAGGACCGATTCCAGACCTTGGGGGACCTGCGGAAGCAGTGGACTGAGTCTGGAGTAGAAACATCCAGAGCCACCGTGCACAGGCGTGTGCAGGAAATGGGCTACAGGTGCCGCGTTCCCCAGGTCAAGCCACTTTTGAACCAGAAACAGCGGCAGAAGCGCCTGACCTGGGCTACAGAGAAGTAGCACTGGACTGTTGCTCAGTGGTTGCATGTCATTTGGAAATCAAGGTGCCAGAGTCTGGAGGAAGACTGGGGAGAAGGAAATGCCAAAATGCCTGAAGTCCAGTGTCAAGTACCCACAGTCAGTGACGGTCTGGGGAGCCATGTCAGCTGCTGGTGTTGGTCCACTGTGTTTTATCAAGGGCAGGGTCAATGCAGCTAGCTATCAGGAGATTTTGGAGCACTTCATGCTTCCACCTGCTGAAAAGCTTTATGGAGATGAAGATTTCATTTTTCAGCACGATCTGGCTCCTGCTCACAGTGCCAAAACCACTGGTAAATGGTTTACTGACCATGGTATTACTGTGCTCAATTGGCCTGCCAACTCTCCTGACCTGAACCCCATAGAGAATCTGTGGGATATTGTGAAGAGAAAGTTGAGAGACGCAAGACCCAACACTCTGGATGAGCTTAAGGCCGCTATCGAAGCATCCTGGGCCTCCATAACACCTCAGCAGTGCCACAGGCTGATTGCCTCCATGCCACGCCGCATTGAAGCAGTCATTTCTGCAAAAGGATTCCCGACCAAGTATTGAGTGCATAACTGAACATAATTATTTGAAGGTTGACTTTTTTTTGTATTAAAAACACTTCTTTTATTGGTCAGATGAAATATGCAAATTTTTTGAGACAGGAATTTTGGGTTTTCATGAGCTGTATGCCAAAATCATCAGTATTAAAACAATAAAAGACCTGAAATATTTCAGTTGGTGTGCAATGAATCTAAAATATATGAAAGTTTAATTTTTATCATTACATTATGGAAAATAATGAACTTTATAACAATATGCTAATTTTTTGAGAAGGACCTGTATATAAGGCTTCAAGTGTTACTAATATTTCTTTCCCAACTACTGTATATTTTTACTTAAATACTCATTTCAAACAACTCATTAATACACTTGCCAAAGTCACAGGGAAGAAAGTTGAAAATTAACAAGTTGACCATTGTTGTTAATGGTCAACAACACATAGTTTCCTGGCTAACTTGATTCACATACTTTTTATCCTGTAATATAAAAAAATCAAATGCTGAAATGCAAACCATTAAAAACTGTGCTTTTCAGACTCCAGTTTATGTATCCTACAACGGCAAAGTCATTTTCCGAAATGAATGCCACAGGAAGTGAGGAATGCGATGGGCTTGTAGTCAGTGAATGCATCTATCACTACATAAAGGCCATCGGACACAACGCCGCCCTTCAACCAATACACAAATCTCATTCTTGTCCTCTCTGATTCAAACTTCAGTGCAGAAAACTCAGCCAATTCACTTTCATTCAGTCAGATGGTATTTACAGAATCCTAAATAAGATTTATTGTCCTCATGAGTTTGTACATGGCTACTAAATTAACTACTTTTATGTTAACCTTATAAAGCTAGCTGTATCATATTGCATACACATATTTATTTCTAAGGCCTATAAATGATCAACATTATCCAAACTTCCCTTCTGTTGTCTCATTGATTTAGTAAAGCCTTTTAGTATAATTGTTAGGGTTAAACTAGGGTTAAACATACTGTCGGCTTTCATACTGTTATTAATATTTCAAGATGAACACTTACTGGGCTGAAGCTATTAGCCTATTATTATTATTAGAAAAATCATGTTAAAATGATTTGTTCAACTGCAATAGTAATACTTGCCTTGGAAATAATAATAATAATAATAATAATAATAATATATATATAGGCCTATAAAATGATAAGGGTTTATGCGCCATCTTGTGTCCAAATGCAAAATAGGACATCCAAAACTGAAACAGACAGATTTAGATTACCAAAACAACTTATTCTACTAAAGAGGAACAAAAACACAAAAGCAGTATAAATACAACCAAAAGGAGCTCTCACTCACTGCACATTTAGAGATAGATATGCAGTATTTCAGATAGAAAATACCCCAACTTTCATGCACGTGAGCTGCAGCTATGGACTCCATCTCTAGAATTGGGTGAGCGAATTTTCTGCATCAATGAGGAATACGATGGTGAGGTTGTCATGGTCGATTCTACTTGTTGATTAAGGTTAAAACGGTACATCTTTCAGATTTACCTTTAGTTAACATTAAGGAATAAAAGAGCACTGGCAAATGGGAAACTACCGCTGGCAAGTCAGTCTTGATAGTGAATCGGTTGTTTTAATAACCAGACAAATGTGTTTAAAAGTTCACACAAAAATGAGAATTCTATCATATCCAGAGTCATGTCATTCAAAACTACGACCTTCGTTCCTCTTCGGAACACAAATCAAGATATTTTTAATAAAATCTGATTTTATATATAAAATAAAATCCCTATATCGACGGCTACGCAACTACCACTTTGACGCTTCAAAAAGTTCATAAAGGGATAGTAAAACATATGAATTGAGCGGTTTAGTCTAAATTTAGTCGAGACACAATCACTTTATATGATGAAAAGATTGAATTTAGGTTTTTATTCACATAAATATTCATCAACATTCATCAATTGAGCTTCAGCAAGAACCAATGAGGTTTATATGTGTTAAGCAGCGCTTCTGCGTTTCAACAAGAACAAATAGGGTTTGATCTTGCTTGTCAAGCAGGTTTTGTTGAGCTTCTGTCATGGATCAATGTTTATATGTGATTAAAACAATCTGTAGTAAAGTGATCATGTCTCTTCAGACTAAACTGCTCAATTCATATAGATATACGATCTCTTTATGAACTTTTGAAGCATCAAAGTGGTAGTTGTGTAGCTGTCAATGGAGGGACAGAAATCTGTTAATTTCATTAAAAAAAATATATCTTCATTTGTGTTCCGAAGATGAAAGAAAGTCTTGCAGGTTTGGAATGACATGAGGGTGAGAAATTAATGACAGATTTTACATTTTTGGGTGAACTAACTTTAAATATTACTGTTTGCTAGGTCCAGTTTCAGTTTCAGTTTAGTTTATTTTGTCATTGTTACAGGATAACAACGAAAAGTTGTTAGAGCAAAAAACAGACAGGCATATAGTTTTAAGTTGTTCACCCTTATCAATATGTGTCCCCATGAATTAAATTAAATTACCCATGACTTTGTACCTAATTTACCCCCCCCCCCCATAAATCCCCCTAGAAAACTCCATAAAGTGCTATGTCCAGTAAAGTACATGATGCAGTTAATAAATCTAGTAAGGGTAAGGTTGTTGCAGCAATGCAAATCCAAATCACAGGTATTAAGGGTATATGAACAGAAACATTATATGACAGAGGGCTGTCCGATGGGGAATGGGGAATGGGGGGGTAGACTGCTCATTAAGCAGCCTAACTGCATGGGGGTAAAGACTGTAGGCCAGTCTGCTGGTTTTGCCCCTGATGGACCTATATCTTCTCCCCGAAGGCAGTAGTTGAAAGAGGTGATGTGCTGGATGTAAACGGTCCTGGAGGATGTTCTTCACTCGGTTCCTGCAGCGGGAGGTGTAGTTGGGATGTCTGGGAGAGTGACCCCAATGACCTTTCCTGCGGCTCTCACCACTCTGTGTAGGGCCTCCTTCTCTGAGCTGGTGCAGGCAGCAAACCACACCAGTAACCCGTAGCTTAACACACTTTCCACTGCACAGTGGTAAAAGTTGATCATGAGTCTCTGGGGCAGTTTTGCCCACCTCAGCTTCCTGAGGAAGAAAATGCGCTGTTGGGCCTTCGCTGTGGCAGAGGCGATGGTTTTCCCCCACGACAGATCCTCACTGTGTGATATGGTCAATGGTGATATGTGATATGTGTCCCAGGTCCTGTGTGATATAACAATTTATGCACACCATGGTGTTAAAAGTGTGAATCATTAAACTTTTTCTATATTGTGTATTGTGGTATGCAAATATACCCCTGCCGCTTTTAGTGGGTAGGCTATGAGTTATTTACAGGTTAGAGCGATAAAGGAACATGGACGAGTGAGTAATAAAGAGCTGGACATACGTGCATGATGTTTAAAAAAGTTATTCAAAGCGCAAAATGCCATGAAAAAGTACTCATGTTCACCTTGCACACTAACAGGCAGCATTCTTCACAGCTAAACTGTCAAATACAGAGTATTCACAAAAACAATCGGTTTGGTATTTTATTTTGATACATTTTTAATACGTTTTATTTTATTTTAAATACATTTTCACGTATAAGTCTGCTCATCTCTGTGTAGGCTACATTATTAACTCTGTTAGACCCCTCTTCAATGCCAAAGGTGACTAATTTATTTCAACACTGAGGAACCTTAGAAAAATAGACGCTCAGATACAGTAGGTATACGGGTGGAACAATAAATGCATAATTTCCACGTTCAAATGTCTGCATGTCCCTCACGTTACCCTCGAAACACCGGGGGAGGCTGCACTGGATTTCCTGTATGTCTTTTCTCGTCACTGCATCAAACCACATTCAGAATAAGTTTCCACCAGCGACAGAGCAACAGCTTTCACACACTTCACTTGATATAAAAACAATGTGCTCAATGTGATGACTCTGTAATTCAAAGTCTTCTTCAAGGATTCAACTCCTTCAACTCTTGTGAGTACATGTCAAAAGATATTTATGTGTGTGTGGTGTATGCCTATTTGCATTTCTGCCTAATTTAATTTTAATTTTTATAAATTAGCAAAAAATATTTTAGTGAAAAGTTGAATTGAGAAATGAACATGGATTTAAGAACGGAAGTAAATCTGTGGCCGGTTGCGTAAACTTCTTAGACTTGGCTCAAAATTAGTCATCTAAATTTTTCTTCAAGAGTGATCCTAACTTTTTAATGTCAGTAACGTGAAAAGGTAGATCAGTCTAATTTGAAATGGAAAAGTACAACTCGTGCCCCTTGGTTTTCTGCTAGTTATTCAAACTAGCTCTTAAGACATAGTTTTAACATAGTGGCTAAGTTTATGCAATTGGCCCCGAAATTCTTCTAGATGTTTCAAAGAGCTTCAATAAGTCAAATCATCAATGCCACTAATTTACCTTTTCAATGATTTCTTTTCCACAACAGAAACTCACAGACTTTTACCTACAACCTGATGGGGAAATGAAAATCAGACTAGTTTCCAAAACAATGAACAGTAATACATTTATTTCAATTTGAGGAAGTCATTATTAAAAGTTGACGTGAGCAAATCTCTAAAATCCAGCAACCTTATTAACCCATGGAACACAACATCATGGAAAACGACACCTCAAAGTTTTTGACTTTCCAGCGCTACCTCTTCACCCCTGTGTACAGCCTGGTCTTGTTTTTTGGACTGATAGGAAATCTTGGAGCTTTGTACTACTTCATCTTTAAAATCAAACAGAAATCTCCATCAAGCATATACATCATTAACCTGGCGGTGGCCGACACGCTTTTCTTATTCGCCTTGCCGTTTCGCATCCACTACCATCTGAACGACAGCAACTGGATATTTGGCGTCGCCATGTGTCGCATCACCGGCACGGTCTTCTTCGCCAACATCTACATCAGCATCACCTTCATGACCTGCATCTGTGTGGACCGCTACATCGCCACCGTCCACCCTCACACCTACCTGAAGCTCCGCAACACGAGTCTCACCGCACTGGTGAGTGCCGCCGTGTGGTTGGTCTCTGGGACGGCCATTTTGGCCTTCATGCTAACGTGCCCATTGACATCTAAAGAGAACATGTGCTTTGAGGGCTTCACTTCAAAAGACTGGGACGACTTGGCACCCTATAGCATATGCAGTCTCATTTTTGGGTCCCTTGTGCCTTCTGTGGTTATCCTGGTGTGTTACCCCATCGTGGCCCGCCGCATCGCCCGGATCAACAACTCCACCGCCCGCGGGGCACAGAGGGTCATCTACGCCATCCTGGCCATCACCGTTCTGTGTTTCCTGCCTTATCATGTCATGCATCTAGTGTACCTCCTGTCCCACTTGAAACAGAACAAACATGATGTCTTGATTTACATCCTCCGTAGGGTGACCATGGCTCTGGTCAGTCTAAACAGCCTCCTGGACCCGATATTGTACTATTTTGCAACCGGACACTACAAGTGGAGGTTCAAAAGACTGAGGCTGAAGAAGAAAAAGGGCATTTATTCTATTTCCAAGGGTTTTTAAGCTTCTGAAGGCTTCATTCTGACACAGCGGAGTGAGGTTTTGCACTGATACAATGCAAAAACAAACAAGAATGACTATTTTTTATTATATAGCGGCAAAATAACTGATAAATTGGCCAATATTTGGCCATTTTGAAATGATCTTGCCTGCTAGGCTGATCCCCAGTTGAGTCAGTGGTTTATGCAGTTTTGGTGTTTAGTAATATTGTGTGTAAATATCTGTATGTCTCATTTCATATCATTGACCTATTGCATTTATATCAGTAGATGTAGATATCAGTTTCACCATTGGAGAAGCAATATGAATGAAAAGACTGTATTTTTGTTTCAAATTCAAGAAATAAATATATTCTTCATAAATGACAGTCGTCTGAATTTTACTTCAAAACATTTTTTTTTTATTTTCAAACAAAGATAAACGTCAAATCAGTATCAGCAGTCAGGAAGGCAGACCTTTCTTCAACAGCGTAGACAAGAAACTGCCCAATTCTTCATCCTGAGGAAGACAAAGATAGTTTTAAATACTATGACAAACAGGTTAAAAGGGTAAATTTCAACATCTAAAATCTAAATAACTATCAAAAATAATTATTGTATGAATAACAGTAAATAAATTAGAATAAGAGTTAAGTTAATAACTTAGAGAGTATGGTATTGTAACGACTGAGACCAATCAGACACAATTATTTGTTATGATTGACAAATAATCTTCAAAGCTCACTCTGGGACCTGTGGCCCCATCCCCAAACAAGGGCAAGAAGGGTCTTTGGTTACCCTGACAACGATCAGATAAGTTGGTTTTATTGCTGTTAAAAATATGGTTACGTGATCAAGACAGAGAAGACAGAAACAGACATTAGAACAGACTTTCCTGCATTAATTTATCGACGAAATGATCTACAAATGAGCATGCATCCCATAACATTTTGTGAATGATTTACTGTCTTTTGTAATATCTTTTAACACTATTATTTTGTTGATGCTGTATATTTTACAATAGAATCAATTGTCACCTATACCATGTTTGGTCTCTATAAATTGGTACTTCGAAGATCGAAATGATTGTGTACATGATGTGTCGATAGCTGTGTAACATTAGTATTACAAGAATCTTTCTTAGTTAATCTTTCTTAATCCAGCTGCACATGCAAATGAGCACGCTTAAAACAAAGATTCATAAATCAATCACAAAGGATTTTTCCCGCTTGGAAATTCCACCCTTCTCATTGGTCAAAAAACCCCGGAGAGGTGGGGCCTTTCTCAGGCTTTATTAGAGATAAATTCACAGTGACCCTCTCTCTTGCTTCTGGCCTTCACTGCTGCTTCTTTGGGTGATGTCTGTGGAGACCCAAGGCCGGCAGGCATAATCTGTCGAACTAACCATGCATGTTCATCCTATCTTCTTCATCCAACGGAGAAGAAAACGATTGCAACTGCAACATTTGACACTCACGAACCATAAACAACTTCAATTTTCAACAACTTCAAGAATTGTTTCCGCTGCAAAGGCCATGCAAGTATCAATTCACTGAGGTGCTCTGAAAAAAGCTGATGGTTCCTTTCATAGTTAAATGGATCTGTTCCATAGTTTCATTTTCTGCTTCCGGTTCCATTCTGTCACTTTAACCATCTACCCATGTATGTGTAATTGTTTGTATGTTAGTTATGTGTTCGTGACTTAGTTAATAAAACTTGTGCACAATATGTATTTGGTTCTGATTCTCTGCTTGCAAACAAAGTCTATTTTGCGATCTTGATCTTGTTACATGCTCTTAAGCGCTGTACATGCTAAGAAATAATTATTTTTCTGTGGCCATGACAGATACCTCTTTCTTAGAATAAACTAATAATCAAAAGAGTTTGTTGGACGAACTGACTAATTGATTGTAATATTAATTGATAATGTTAATCCAATTAACTGATTTAACAAGTTATGAGTTATTATTAATATTTCCCCTTTGAGCTGACTCATTACAGTATATTACTATTATTGATTTCAAATCGATTAATCGTATCTAACATAAAAGTTAGAAAATATATGCATGTGTGTGTGTATATATATATACATATATGCATGTGTATACAGTATATACAGTATGCATGTGTATATATATATATATACACACACACAAACTTTTATGTTAGATGCGCTTAATGGTGATTTATAATAATTTCAAATATTATATAAATTATATAAAATATAATGATTTTATAATAATGAAATATGCTGATTTGCTGAGACCCATTTCACACTTTCCCCAGGATTCTTTGATGAATAGAAAGTTTAAAAGCGCAGCATTTATTTGAAATAGAAATCTGTTTTAGCATTGTAAATGTCTTTAAAGCCTTTTAATCAATTTAATGTTGAATAAAATCAAATGAATGAAAAAACAGGTCTATATTAAGCACTAAGCGTTTGTTGCAGTTCGAGGTGTTCTCTATAAGACGTGATATCGGAGAAGATGAAGTGATCCACGCGAGAAGATGACACCGCAAATTCACTTTCTCTACAGCATTTGTAGCCGTTTCATTCACAATCCAATTGCAGCATAATAGATGGTGACATTTATTGTGATATGTTTGTGTTGTGAGCTGGCGATACCCGGCCCTGAATGCAACCCATGTTTGTTTGGAAACATTAAAAAAAAAAATCCCCTGTGGGCTGCGAGATGCTGTAAATTCCACTAGACCAACTGTCTGACCACGTGCAGAGAAAACAAGTGAAGGTTTCCGCAAATGAAAACCCGAAAACATTTAACACTTCATTTATATTATTCCTCACCTTTAAAAATAAGTTAAAGTTGAACACAATCTAATCTCAATTCAATTAGTAAGGGCCTCAGTGGAGATGTGTTCACCTGATAGCTCCAAGAAAGCAGAATGGCTTTGAGGTTGGGCTCCTCAGTCGTGGACGTCACTTTAATAACGATGGATTCCACTATGACGGTGCCGTCTGGGACGTGCTGGATGCTGTAACTTTTTAATACGCTGAAAGAGATCATGGGAAAAAAAGACTTGACTTTTGATGAAACTTTTAGGAGAGCACAAACCTCATTCAAACATGACCTTGTCATGAAACAATGTTGAAAAACATGACCTTCAAGACTGAATTTTTCTGAAAGTTTGAAAGTTCTTCATTACAGAATATACATACCAGTGTTATTTTAGCATTATTTATATATTATAGTTGTATTCATATTTTTAAATAGTTTTTATTTTAACATTTTCAGTTTACTTTCTAAAATTCAAATTTAGTTTAATTTTTAGTCATTTTGTGCTTGACTAAGTGCTTTTGTAATTTTTATTACATGTTTAAATTACTATTTAGGTTGAACTCATTTTTATTTCAATTTTACTTTTAGATTTAGTTCAGTAGTAGTTTTTATTTATTTCCAGTTAGTTTTTTTTTAACTTATTTCTAACTTTTGTTTAATTTAATATTTATATTTTACTTTATTTAAATTCACAATTTTAAAAAAAAGTTTTTGTTTTATTTAACAATAATAACCCTGTTGCATATGGGTGATGGGGGGCATAATTAGCTGCATCAATTTAGCAAAAGGAAAGTGTATGTGTGTGTGGTATTGTTTGACCTCTGACCTCTTGAGGTGTGTGTAGATTCGGCTGAGTGTGTCGGTGTCACTGTGGGGGTCGTGGAGCTGGACGCGGCAGGTGAAGCGCAGCTGATGTTCACTGAGGCCCAGCTCTTTGAGAGCCTGCTCTGGAGAAACCAGCCGCAAACTCTACACACACACACACACACACACACACACACACACACACACACACACACACACACACACACACACAGAAAACGTAATTATTGACATCCAAAACCTCATAGCGTCAAATAAATGATGAAAACCAACCTAAAGAGCTATGTTGACTTACATTGTCCTTCATTATTAATGTCCCGTGCATGGTGCGAGGTCTTTTAGCATCAGGCAATGGACCTGTGAGAAAGTTTCGTTTTATATATTTATATCTATAGATAGAAAAGCAGAAACTACAAGATCCCATAACCACAGGACAGAAAAGTCATGATAATGGGTCTGTAACAGGTCAAATAAAGCATTCAGTGGTATGCGTGTCAATGATCACCTCCAAGAGCCATTTCTCTCTTCAGCAGGTTGAGCGAGATGTCCACGGGGACGCTGGGGTTCGTCACTATGGTCGTCGTCTCTCCATTGGCCGGCATATAGCAACTAACACCTGCATTGGGTAAAACAAAAGCAGTTTATTTCAGAAGAGAATATATATCAAACACTGAAAAGTAAACTATTTCATTGATCGTATGCTACAATATTGCGTTACTCCCTAAAATATTAATACTCCCTATTGTACAATACTCCCTATTGTACAATACTCCCTATTGTATTAAATTCCCTTTTTGTTACTTTTTCTCACCTGGGCTAGGCTTGGTAGCTTGTTTTTTTAAGAAAAATAAAAATAAAAGTTCTATATTTGTTAAATGTAAAGGCCCTTTCTCACCAGAAGTAAAATGAATAAGCCATTGGCTGAAGGAAATGCAAATTCACTCCTGTACACTAGAGGGCACAACTCAAACATTTCAGCTGTGCTGCTGTTATGGAACGCAGAAGAATAGGATGCAGGAGAAGAATATATTTTTAGCAATAAAAAAAAAGAAACACAAATGTGAAGGTAAAATAAGGTAATTTTTGCCTATTAGTATGGTCGAATTGGATCATCGAAGGTCAGCAGCAAAAACATTGGTTCATAAAGTGAGATTAAGTACATAAAGTATATTTTTGTGTTTTTAACATTTAATTAACATTTAATTATTGCAGGTTTGCGTAATATTGTGAGTTTGCATTTCACTTTTTATTCATTTTTGAGGAATACTGAATCTGTATTTGTGCAAGTGAGTAAATGAATGTTCACATTTAGACTAGAACTAAAATAACCATCATGTTTTCACCAAGCGGTAACCTTCCAGTCTCTAACCAACACGGAAGTGACTTAACCTGCAATTCATCGACAGGCTCCAAAAGAGAGTCGATCCCAAATACCCCCCCAATGTTCAAATGCCCAACTTTACAGCAGAAAAAGATATATGTTTACAGCCTGGTACAAAAAGTGGTTTTGGTCTATATAGCTAATTTCGCCCTTTATGACAACTTTGAGGGTGAATTTTTTTAATAGCTCATCCGTTTAAATTATATAAAACCTTAAAGTTCTGCATAATTAAGGGCGTGGCCACTTAAGTGACAGGTGGATTGCCTCCGCTGTCATTACTAGCCGTTTGTCTGCTATTTGTTAGCCGTCACGTCACTTTAGCTAATCCTGCTTCATTGCCCATTTTCGGTTTATCACAACACCATAAAATGACGCACGGCGTTGACGTGCTGCCAAGACGACCGGTTCCGAACACTTTGGGCTTCAAAAATGCTTTTCAGAAACCTACGGGTGATGTCACGGACACTACATCCATATTTTTTTACAGTCTCTATCGTTTACACACACAACACCTCTGCACTTACTCCTGATTTCTCTCAACATGGGGACAGGAGAGCTGTCAGTCAATTAATGGGAAAACAAAGTAACTTGCGTTACTTATTTGAAAAAGTAACTCAGATATTTTGTTGTAAGTTTTAAAGTAATGAGTTACTTTGCTAGTAACATGGAAAAAGTAATCTGATTACTCACAGCTATTGTAATGCATTACTTCCCCCAACAATGCCCATGAATAAATAAAAAAACTGGAAATAAGTGATAAAGCAATCTGCAGTTAAAAACAATCAGATACATTTTGAGAAGTTGTAGACTTACTGAACTCTTGTTCGATCTTGTCTTTGAGGAACTCCATTTTCTTGGCCTCTCCGTGCACCAGCAGAATGTTCCTGGGTTCTGCCATGCGGATCAACTGCATGATGCCTTTGGCGTCGGCGTGAGCACTGAAGGACATGTACTCCACCTGCAGCTTCACCTCCAACTAAATGCACACACACACACGAGACTAGGGCTTGCATAGACTAGTCGGGTAGTCGAATACTTCAACCACTAGACAGCGCCATCAGAAGCCATCAAGTACTCAAGAGTGCAATGTCGACCCACTCGTTTAGATTTTTTAACCCAAACCAGGAAGCCATGACTGAGTAAAGAAGAGTACGTCTTATTCTATATAATAAACTATTTTGAAACGGTTGAGTGAAGATCCAAGTGATACAGATCCATTATTGATTTTTTTGAAGATCTCTGAAAAGTTAAGAGAGGAGGCTAATGTTGTATAATACCCCTAGGCTTATTATACCATTTTATAATAATAATAAATATAAATATTATAATTTTATCACATATTTCTTGATGTCAAAGATATGGATATTAAGGTTTTAATATTGCGTGTCAAATAACATAAAATGAAACCTGTTACTTTAATAGTATGCAGATTTGACATATATAGATAATAAATGAAAAGAAGTATAGCTTATCGAACATTATATATATAAAAGACATCTATCCATAGATAATTGTAAAATGATGTATTCAATAATCCTCAGAGATTATTTATTATAGGTTTGTGAGCATGTGGTTGGGAGAGTGCGTCGAAAGTCCGGTTCCAGGTGACTGATTTATATGGAGATGAGTTATGAATGGTTTCCATATATCAAGAAATGTAGACATAATATTCGTATTAGTGTATGTTATACACTAATGTGTTTTTACTACACTAATTTTTCTAATGTGATGTATTCTGCAAGAATATAGTCTGTAAGAAAGTAGTTGACTTGTGGTAAGGTTTTCATTTTAACTGTAGCAATGCGACCGACAAGTGATAGTGGTAGGTTAGACCAGCGTTTTAAATCATCTCCAATCTTTTTTAAATGTGGGTTATAGTTGAGATTATACAACTCTGACAGTCTGGGGGAAATGTTGATACCCAAGCATGTAATATTGCCGGTGTGGAGTGGAAGAGAAGAATTATGAGTTGTGGAATCCCAGGCATCCTCAGAGAGGGGTAGTATTGTTGATTTAATCCAGTTTATTGTATAATCAGAAATTTTAGAAAACATAATAATTTTAAAGGTTTCTTCTAGTGACTTGTAGGGGTTTTGTAAACATAACAATAAATCATCTGCATAAAGACAAATCTTGTGTTGTGTATTGATGTTTTTTACCCCTTTGATATTATTGTTTTGTCGTATTGCTGCTGCAAGTGTTTCTATAAATATGGCAAATAAAGGAGAAAGTGGCCATCCTCGTCTGGTCCCTCTGCGAAGTGTGAAATTTTGTGATGTGATCCCATTTCACCCATCCCTGGGTGAAGTATATAATATTTTTATTCAATGCCTTTATTTACATTAACATAAACCACGAGTACTTAAGTTTCTTGAGTTATTGTTTTGACAAGTAACCGAACAGAGATTCAGACGTGAAATACACAGGTTTGACATAAGAATAAACTTCTGGTTTGGTCAAAGAAGGTAAAAATGGCAAATTTTTATGAAGATTAAGGGAAACGGTGGACAATGTAGAGACTGCAGTTCTACAGTTAGAGTACTCGTAAAGTTCCGTAAAAATCCGTGTTTGCTGCTAGTAATTACCGTTTGTCTTCCCTCTATCTCCAGTTTCTTCTGTCCATTCAGGATCTTGTGTCCCACAGTGCCTTGCACACAGTACCCTGGCATGATGACCTGAGAAGCAAATACATTAAACTCATATATTTTCTCTTTCGATGAAGCACTATGAGCTGGAACAGGCATTGAATGAGCTGAAGTGGTACGTAAGTGTTTAGCAGTAACATCTTCTGCTGTTTCATAAGGTTTCTTACCATGTTCTTTTCATTCCCGGCCCATTTCTTGAATATCTGTAAAGACTGCCCAGCATGCAACATTCCAGGGGTGGCGAACACAACCTGACGGAACAGATATCAAAGTCTCTGGCTGCTTTCTATAATACCATGCACTCATTTGATTCACTTCATAACAATCTATCAAGTCTTTTTGAATGCTATAACAACAGAAATGGCTACAAAGTTAACGTCTTCGTAAAAATAATCAGGTCTTCGATTCTGAGGCAGTTCTTGGGAATCGAGAGTCGAATCGAATCTCAAATCTTTTGATTCTGATCATTAAAAAGACTTGAGTTCAGATTTGTTCACCGATTTATTCTGTGATAGATGTGGAAAATCTTTTCAAATATTCCACAGTTATACGAACATATTTAATATTACATTTAAAATGTAATTATTGTATTAGATAAAGGAAAATAGGATTTAAAGAAATAAGATTTACATTTTTCATGTTAAATATTCTAAAAGGTTTCCGCATGTATCAGTTAATAATAATGCATACAGCTGTAGTCATAATAATAATAATAGTATATAAATTATCAAAGTACATCAATGATCAGATTAAAAAACACTTCTTGTTGATTAATATTAATTTTAGAATATTAACAATTGAATAATTAAAAAGAGAATATTAATTAATATCCTAAAAAGTTTCTACATGTGTCAGTGAATAATAAGAAATAATAATAGATAATAAAATGTTGCATAGTATAATATTACTATTATTAATTTAACAATAAAAGAAACCCATGAATATGCCACATAGAATTATATAAAAAATGTAATTATATTAGTTTTTAGAATACTCATTAATATCCTAAAAGGTTTCTATATGTGCAATTTAATAATGAGAAATAATTGATGTGATATATATTTTGCATAATAAAAATAATAATAATAAAAAATGCATGAATGCATCCTTATAGACTTATTACATAATTGTTTTTGTAGCGGCCTTACCATTGGTCCAGGGTTATCAGCATATGAGCGATCAAAGGCTTTGATGTGCTTGAACTCAAACATGTTTCTCTGTACAAAGGTCTTGCGGATCTTCTGATTGGTCCAGGTGATGAAGAGTTTGTAGTAGTGATTGGCTTTCTCCGTCAGCCCGGTGGAGAAATAAATGGGTGCTTTCAGATTCATTCTCTCCCTGTTAAAGTGAACAACCAGCAATTAGACACCGTTCTGTGCCAATATACAGTTTCCATTAGCTTTCTTACAGAATATATCATGCTTTTCAAGGTGATCAAGGTGAGCAGCAGCAATTTGACAAGCTCACCAGAATGTTTCCAACAAAATACAGAGTTCCTGTGCTCTTCCCAGAGCAAACACTGGTATCAAGACCTAAAACATAGAGACACCAAAATTAACAGGACATAAACACACACGTCTGAGAACATATGATTGAACTGACATTAAAAAATGGATAGTTAGCGCTCTAAAATCTGATTAGATGAGTCTTGTCTACCTTGCCTCCTCTTTCCACCGTTTCGTGAACCTTCTTCAGGAAATCTCTTTCCCTGCAGCGTTTGGAGTCTCTGATCGTAGTGGCATACGTGGATTCTGATATCAAAATATCTGGCCGGCATTTGTCAATCCAAGCAGCTCTGAGTATATAAAGTCAGATAATTTAATGGGTTAGTTCAGCCAGAAATTAAAATTCTGTAATTATTTATTCGAAGATTACATCTTCAGAACACAAATTAAATCTTTTCGATGATTTCTGAGAGCTTTCTGTTCCGCCATTGACAGTTACACAACTACCACTTTGACGCTTGAAAAAGTTCATAAAGAGATCATAAAACTAATCCATATGAATTGAGTGGGTTAGTCCAAATTTTCTGAAGAGATAAGATAAAAGTCTAAATTCAATCTGTTCATTATATAAAGCGATTGTGTCTCTTCAGAAAATTTGGACTAAACCTCTCAATTCATATGAATTAGTTTTACGATCTCTTTATGAACTTTTTGAAGCGTCAAAGTGGAAGTTGCGTAACTGTAAAATGGAGGGACAGAACTAGCCCAGGTTTTATTAAAAATATCTCAATTTGTGTTCTGAAGATGACAATTATAAATTTTGGGTGAACTATCCCTTTAAACATGACTTACACTTACAGTTGAAATATGTGACAAAAAAGAGATTTTACTCACCCCAAATGTCTGTCTGGCGTCATGTTGTAATCACCCTATACAAATTGATAGCAAATTAAGTCAATAGCTGGAACATCATAAATTTGAGAGTATGCAATAGTAATGTGTGACACTCACTGTGTAGACAACAGACTCCGAGCCAACTTTGATTTGAACCATGGCGGCTCCCAGCACATGCCCTGCATAGTACGCTTTTATCTCAAGCTCTTCATCTACCTTGATGGAGCAAAAAATAAAAAAATAAAAAAATATATAAGTCAGATAAAATTATCCACAAAAAAATGCAACCATTAGCAACATAAATACATATATTTGAAGCTTAAATAACATTTGATTTTAAACATTTAGAGAAATACATATAAATACATTTAATTCAACAATAAAAAAATACATACTAAATGACTATATTAATTATTTACTAAACCTGTTTAAATTAATTAATTATCTAAAATTAATTAAAATTAATTTAGACAATGAACTTTACCTGAACTGTTTGGTGGAGGTTGATCGGCACAACTTTCTTCATACAGTCTTTGATCATCTGTGAAGTGAAGAAGTTGGTCTCTCCCTTTTTGTCGACTGTGATCTTTCTGAAGTCCTCCAGCAGGATGGGACAGATGGCTTTGGTGGGGTGGGTCATGTAGATGGGCCCGTCGTAACCCACCATCTCGCTCATGTAGGGAAGAGCACCGCAGTGATCCAGATGGAAATGACTGAGAGGAACATAAAGGAGGAAAAATCACAATGAAGAGGAGGAAAACTCACACAACCGTCACATGATACAAATCAAGTATAAACTAACCTTATAATGACACAGTCCAAGAACTCAGTGAGGCGACCGTTCTGGGTAATGTAACTAAAATCTGGGAAACGTCTCTGAAATGAAACACAGAAAGTTAAGGGACTAGTAGACTACAGAATTATACTCAAAATACACATATGTGAACGTAGCAAGAGTTGTTGAGTTGAAACGCACATCATCGTTGTAGCCCATGTGCATCCCGCAGTCAAGCATAATGTTTTTGCCTCCGATGGAGACCAGAATACAGCTGCGGCCGACGTCCTGACCAGCCCCTGCGAGAAAACACATTCAGAAGAACTTGGTTTAGAATTACACCAATTTATATGATAAAATTAAAGACAAAATAATACATAATCACTTATATATATATATATATATATATATATATATATATATATATACATATATAGTTATTTTAATGTAGTTCTAATGTAGTTATTCACAATAGTATGAAACATGAACTCATATATATATATACCGGTATATGTGTGTGTGTGTGTGTGTGTATATATATATATATATATATATATATATAAATATATATATATAATACATACATATCACAAACACAAATGCATACATACAATACATATGCACGCAATATGGTATTATTATATGGTATATATGAAGTCTAATATACATTGTTTTAAGGTATAATAAGCAAATTAACATATAAACACTTGAACACATAAACACGCTGATTAATATATAATAATATTTGTATATATTACCGGATTTGTTAAGTATCACATGCTTGACAATCATGGCTTATTTATGAACGTTTTTTTTTTTTTTTTTTTTTAGAAATGTTACCTACAAAATTAAGCAGACGTCTTACCTAAAGGCGTGATTTTGATTTCAGGCATCCTCAGCTTTGAAAAGATCAGAAATGAGTTTTATGTTTAACGTTACAGGACACTGATAGTCAAACTCTAACTGTAGATTAGCTGGATATAAACACTTAGTGGGTGCATGTTAGTCATCTTGCACACTTTCAATGGATGTAAAACAACAGTGAAGATTGCATAAGTGTTCAAATTGTAAAACAGGTTAGCACAGCAGCTAAACTACTTTAGCCATGACGCCACAGCAGCACAGAAGCCATCAACCTCAGCCAAGCCCCTTTCTCTTATTTTAACTATTCACTGTGTATTTTCATTTTAATGGCTATTAAAGTCATTCACGGTTATTATTGAGGAGTAAATTATTATCTAGACCGCTACTAAACCAAAGCAAAAAAAGCCAGTTCACGTGGAAACTGCTACTTTTCAAAGCGATGGTGAGGTTGGACCAATCACGCTCGTTTGTGATTTTCTAGTCAGGACTTTTTAAAAGTAATTTTCATTCAGATTTCAGGGGCATATTTATGTTTTGCTATCAGGTAAAATCTGTGGAGGTCATAAATTAAAAATATTATAGTGTTCAGTGTATAAATGTCTCAATTAAGACTAACAACTTACAGATATTTTAATGCGGCTCAAGGGAGAATTCGACTTTCTGAGCCCTCAAGCGCCCCCTCACGGAGACAACTTTGTGCATTATAAAAAAGCTAGAAAGAAGTAAGAACAGAGTTGACGTCCAATGCTGGTCCAATATCACGTCATTGCGTGAATGCGTCATGTTTAAATTCCCTAGAACCAACGCCCAATCACATGGACATTCATATCATGTGACATAAAAAATGAGATTTGATTGGCCTAATGTTGCCTACGTTGCTTGTAGAATGCAGGAAATCGCAGAACAGAGGAGGATCAAAGGGAAAGCTAGGCATTTTAATGGTATGATCTTTCGTTTATTTCGTGGTGGAAAGAAATAACAAAAATGGCAGATACATTCAGTCTTCAGAGGGTTTTAGAAACATTCAGATCAAGCCTAACTGAGAATAAGGAGGTTTACATTAAATATTATATAGCAGGATGGAAAGAGCTGGTCAGGTGGGTACATGTTTTATTATTGTTAGATAATGGTCGTATAGGGTTACTCTGAAAAGGGTTGCCACGACTTTTGAAATATGAAGGAATTTTAATTTTATATTTAACTTGTATTATGATTTCAAGACCTGTACAATTCACATAAATCAATCTTAATTCATGGAAGAGTCGTATTGCCCATTTAAAAGTGTCTAACGCTCCGATATAGAAATATCTAATTACAAATGTCTGTAAAAGTAATGAAAGAATTAATTAGTACAAAACTGTATAAATACTGTCTAAATATGGATTGCCTAATAATGGATTGCCTGCTCTTTTTCCAAACCAGCTTCATGAACAGTTTAGGTAATGTGTTTTCCTTCATCTCCAAGGATGTGATCTGCAAAATCCAGATCCTAGAGAACTTCCTTTCAGGAGAAAACGAATCCCACTATGTCACCATCCAGTCCATGGTGAAGTATGAGCTGGAAAATGAGCTGGTGGACCTCACCAAAAGAGGCAGCCACCCAGAATCCGGTTGCAGGACTCTTCTGAGGCTCCATCGTGCTCTGCGCTGGCTGGAGCTCTTCCTTGAGAGACTGCGGACCAGCGCCGAGGACAGCAAGACCTCCGTCATGTGTTCGGATGCCTATAACGAGTCTCTGGCTCAGCACCACCCCTGGCTCATCCGGAAGGCTGTCGGCGTGGCCTTCTGTGCACTTCCAGGGCGAGACACCTTCTTTAATGTGATGAATGCGGGAGATCAGGTGCAGGTGGTGGCTCTGTTAGGAGAGTCTTTGCCCCTCATCACTGAAGTATACCAGATCACAGAAGACTTATATGCCAAGAACAACCTCCTGGAGTTACCATAGATTCCTTCCACTAATTAATACATAGTTCTTGTGGCACATACTCACTTAATCATTACAAACATAGACTTCTTTTGCTGTCTGGCTGTAAAAAGTTCATTCATTTGGTTTACTGAAGGCACATGCAATATGCAGATTTAATGCACATTTTAAGCAGGGGTCTTCTCATTTTACACGACCTTGTTGGCCGTGTGGGCATTAAACGCTGGGTTTATTTTAATATATTTGAGCATAGGGAACAATATAAATGTGTATTTAAAGCTACAAAATGTTTGATATATATTTTAGTTTTAATTTAAAGTGCTTTATATATGAATATATAGGTAATTTACTTTTTCCTTGTTCCTTGATTCCTTGAATGTTAATTATCTTATTGGTGATAATCTTATTTCACTTGAATTCATGTTGAATGTGTGTCTTTGCTGAAACTACAAAGGGGAATATTTGGTTGATATAATGTGCAATAATTAAATATAATAAAATCTGTGTTTTTGCCATGGTTATTCTTGTATCTAGCATTTAGGGGTATACAAACATTGTTTTTTTAAACTTGAGCTACTTCTTTTTAACTTTCCAGAAGATGAAATGCAATAATTTTTCATTTACAGTTTGACAAACATCACAGCTCTTAATAAGCCATACAATACTAATTATTTGACATTCAGTGTTCATTTCTGGTTATTATTGATAGTTAGCACAAAGCTTCCATCCAAAATACAATTGTTATTTGCAAACTTTAGTTTACCAGCATAGATACTTAATCATTCTGAAATTTTAATGCCAACATCCAGCTGCAATATGTTCACTTTAGAGGTAATCATTGTTATAATCATTGTTGAACTTTTGTTCACACCTTTTAAACTGCAATTATGGGCTGTAAAGGTGTTTAGGAAATGCAAATGTCTCTAAGGTAAAATTTGTACCAAGATGCACAATTATCTGGTTAAAAAGTCCCACATAATTCCACGAGTAAAATGAATAGAGCAGACTTTTCCACAGCAGCACCAGTGGACTCAAATGAGAAGCATATTAAAAAAAAGAAAACACTAAAAACAAATAAATGAATTCTTGAAACAGCACTGCATTGAAATACAAAAAAAAAAGGGAAAAAAAGAAAGGAGAGGTAACAACAAACAAACAGGTAATGGATGCCCAGTAAGAAAGATAAAAACATAATACTTAAGAAATGTGTTAGTCTTATTATTTATGTATGAGAAATCTGAGCTTAGACAAAGACTTATCTAGGCAGTATTAAGAAATTTGTTCTTGTGAAAAAAAAAAAGTTTAACAGCTTGGTTACTGCCAGAGAAATAAATAAATATATTTCAGAAAAAAGTAAATCACATTTTTAGAAGGAGATAGATAACATGAACTGTGCCAAAGGAGATGTAACGTATCTGACAGCACTGGTAAAATAAATGTTTACAGAATAGGCTACATATAAATTGGAAAAATCTGCAAACGGTAACCATTTGGGAGCTAGTAGGATATTATCAGGATATTATGCAGTATCTTATTTCTTTCCAGTGAATACTGTCACTTCCGCTTCCGACACGTTGCCACGGAGACGCCAGCGCGTCGCAACACTAGCACCTGAGGGGAAAATGCCTCCTCGCTTGATCTCTTCAACAACGACTGAAAGAAGCAAAACAAAATAAAGGTACGACATATCTAAGTTTTTACAATATAACGATTATATCTGGAATATTTGATCAACTTTAACCTATAACCAGAACCCTATATTTTAATTTATTTACAATGCACGTTAGTTGGTCTGATCAACAGTTGGTTGATCTGTCTGTCTATCTATCTGTCACCTAATCTATCTATCTATCTATCTATCTATCTATCTATCTATCTATCTATCTTATACCTGCCATCTATCTATCTGTCTGTCCGTCTTCTATCTATCTGTCTGTCTATCTGATCAGAATTCAATGTCCTCTGGAGACAGGATGCATGTGACCAGACCTAAGTCTTCTAAGGGCCGCAGCAGACCCATGATGGCTCAAACTTTGAGTCTGGATCCACCTTCTCAGCCCTCATCTCTCTCACCCCAACCTCCAACTGCCAAGGCCAATGACAGGTCAAACCAGAGCCTTCGATCCCGAGCCATTCTGAGATGCGGCAGTCAAACAAGTACAGACGTGCTCACTGACAGACTCCCGGATGAGCCTGTCTCACTCAACAAATACAGAGTTCTGCCATCCATAGAGAAAAAAACAGCTAATGACCGGAAGTTCAGTCAAGGTGACAGCAGCCACATGATATGTCAACACATGTCACATGTCCACACAAAGGCCCGGCAGGATGTGATGTCAGAGGGGACAGGAAGTGAGGCCGAGGACTCAGACCTGCTGCTTGCTATCAGAACTCCATGCAGTCAGAGATTCACATGCCGTTTCCGGCCAACAGACCAGCTCCGGGCGGTGCTATCAGCCGCAGAGGAGGAATTCGGGGAGAGGTTTGACAACTGTGTGATTGAGACCATGGATGTACCACGCAGGACTTTTACAAACCTTACAATGAGCTTGGCTCAATGTGGTGTCCTAAACAAATCAGTTTTATGCATTTCCCAAGACGACACGGATTTAACTTGAAACATTAATGCAGGGCAACTTTCTATGGACACTCCAATAACACAAAAATATAAATTTGCTGTCTGATAAACATTTCAAATTATGAATTACATACCTCATGATTAAATATTATTGTAAAATTTGTATATATCCAATCAGTTTTATTTAAAAGAGTTAAAGAGGATAACATTACAAATAATATCAGATTGAACTGAAGGTAAAAACATTTTTTGGGGGGTCATATTCATGCCAAAATTAGTTATTACAGTTATCTAGATAAATAGATAAAGTTGCTTAGATAAAATTAAACTTGTTTCTGAGACTATTAAAGACTTTTTGAACTGACATTATTTTCTTGATGATTAAAAACATTTCCCCTGTATATACACTGAATTTTTTTTTCTTTATGCAAAATAATGACAATGAATAATTCTGACAAACTGCACATCAGATGCATGTTAAAACATCTGCAAACTTTGTTAAAAGTGCTAAAAGTGTTTCTCACAATAGATGCAAGGAGTTGGAAAGACCAAAAAAAAGCAAAAACAAAATAATAAAGTATGAATTCACACTAAGATTATAACACGTTGCATTTAAGGCTTGCAAAGACGTGAAAATGATTGATAACACCACACAGAAATGAGCCATCTGGTAGTTTTATTAATATAAGAATATAGAGGAAACAACTATAAAACCCTAAATGCAGCAAAAGTACAAAGAAACCTGAAATGCTATATGCAAACGCAAATGGGTTTCATCAAAACAAAGTGCATTACTTTGAGCAGCAAAAATGTAAACAAACTAAAATAATTTTGCTTTTCGCAAATAAGAGCAGAGCAGCCATTCCTAACAATAGCTACAAAACAACAATCACTCTTCAGTAGCTCTTTGTACTTTGCAAAAGTGCTGCACTTCCTGTAACGGAACAGAACATGCTAGCAAATGTTCAAACAATTCAGTGCAACTTAAAACTCAAACTAATATTTGGTCTTTCTAAACAGAACAAAAACTCTTTCTTCCAAAAGGTTTTTGCAGTTCAAGTACAATGGCATCATTATCACAATAACACTCTATTGTGTGTTTACACAATAATTCTCATTACAAAATGTCTATTTATTCTGAAGTGCTCTTGAGGAATGTTAATGTTTCGAGTTGGTCTTAAGGAACTGTGTCATTTGTGCGCTTTATAATTTGGTGCGAATTTGTAGGCAAGCTGAAGTCTATGAAATCCCAATGTTTAATTATATTTACCTGAGATTCTCTTCCTTATTGACTTTTCTCTTCTCAGATACAATAAATACTTAAGTCTGTTATGATTCTATTCACACGTAAGACCAATAGGTAGTGCAACACTGCAAGATATGCTTCATTAGTCAAGGATGAAACGTAGGAATTAGTATTGCAATTCACTTCTAAATCAAAACACACTGTCAAATGCAAACGGACTCAAAAGGTCCTGTAATAACTAGAAGTTTAGAATCAAAACTATTTGGCATTAAGCTTGAGTCGAAGCGCATTCTTTTGATTATGCACTGATAATTGATGTAAACATCATAAGGTAACAGCAGAACTGATTTTTATGAAAATAATTTTGGATTTCGCTCTTCATCAATTCAATTGGCGATTTTTTCAATTTCATCGAGATCATCCGTGTCCAGCCTCATAATTTTCTTATCTGTTTGGAAAAACAAACAAATAAATTAATTAATTTTATAATTATTCATTATTTTGTAATTTATATACAGTAATATCCATTAATTAATTATTCATTAAAAATGTGCATTATATATATATACATATACACACACACAATATTATAATTAATAAAGTTATATACATATTTTGTTTATTATAGTTCACTAAAACAGAAACCATAACAAAGATTTGTTGCTTGAAATAAAATAAAAGTTCACTAAAATCAAATAAAATATACAAAAAAGGCAACATTTCTAATGTTCATTTAGTTTAAAAGAGTTTAAAATAAAAATGAAAAACTAAATCAACCAAAAACTTATTAAAAATGAAAAAAACCTTAAAATTAAATTTAAAAATAAAAACTGATTCAAAATATTAATAAACACTATAATAGTATTTCAATGATACTACAATAACACTGATATAAATTATAAAAAAAGATTAATAATTATAAAATTTATTAAAATTTATAATTACTATTTCTGTAATTCATTAAAAATAAAATAGTTATTGGGTGACCTTTTCTTTTAAGTGATAAACTAATAAACAGACTTACTAAAATGCCTCTCGTATGTCTTGAGAATCTCCATGCTGCGCGGACTGTCCACCATGTTGACAGCGAGTCCTCTCTTGCCAAAGCGTCCAGTCCTACCGATCCGGTGGAGGTATGTTTCGTTGTCTGGATTCCCATCTTTGTCCAGTGGAAGGTCAAAGTTGATCACCACTGACACTTGTTCAACATCAATACCTGTGGATGGACCGCTCGAGTATTTGAAGATGGCAGAATTTACACATTGGCCCTATTTACACCTTTTCCTCGGCCAAACCCCATTCCACAGCCTGTCACACACACAGTTTAAGAGCAGTTTCTTCTTCTTCTTGTAATTAGGAGTATAGTGAGTACATTCTTTACCTTCACAAATGAAATACTCAAATAACATTTGCATTTAAAGAAAGGCCATTTTGAACTGCGTCTCTATTATTTACACACTTTATGAAATTTCAATGTTTTCAATCAAATGCTTTTACAAGACTTGACTCTTTGTGATGTAGTCATAAAAATAATTAACCATTTGCATAACTTTAACACCAGTTTTTATTTCTCAAATAATAAAAGCCAACAGAGCTTTTACTGCGAAGTGAGATAATATCACAAACTATACATAATATAACATCTGTTTTTAACCTAGCCATTATAAATAACTAATATAATGTTATTTTATCTATGTAGATTATATGAAAAGTGAACAGCATGAGCAGGGCCATACGTAAATGTAAATGTGGCCATAGAGTAGTTATATTACAAATAATTAGAATAGCATATTCTATCAAGGATGTAAAAATCTGATTATATGTAAATGAGGTAGTGTACTTGCCTCTTGCACAGACATTAGTAGTGATGAGAACTTTCTCCTTGCCGTCTCTGAAACGTTCAATAACTGCTGCTCTCTGCTCAACCACCATTTCCCCGCTGAGGAGCGCCACCTGGTGGCCCTCTTTGGACAGCTGGCCGGAAAGCCAGTTGGCCATTTTTCGAGTCTGAGAAAAGACGATAACACAATATGATTGAGTGAAAGAAACAACAAAACACAGAAATATCAACCAGAGGCAAACACTCACATGACAGAAGATCATAGCTTGTGCGATAGTGATGGCTCCATAGATGTTACAGAGCGCACTAAACTTGTCCTCCTTGCAATTGCAGAGCACATAATACTGCTTGATTGTGTCCAGCGTCTCTTCTTCACGTTTTAGCTTGATGATGTTGGGATCCGGCACGACCCGCTCGGCAAACTTCCACACAGAGTCCTCAAAGGTGGCAGAGAAAAGTAACATCTGACAGCCTTTGGACAGCATTCTGTAAGAGACAGGAAATAAAGAACATTTATATTCAATCTAATGCTAAACCATGTTGTCACTTCTTTGCATTTTAAGTTGGTTTCAAAAGTCTTAAACAAAAAAGCCAGAGAAGCTTAAGGATAATTGTTATTTTTGTGGAAAATATGCAAAAAGGATTAGTGGGAAATAAGAATGTCAAGAAATGTTCTCTTTGTGTTCATATAAAAAAAAAAACCCAACAACAACAAAAGCTCAGATTTAATGACTAATTACATTTTTTTTATTATTCAAGTTGGGTAAGGAGGAAAATATTTTCCTAGCATCTCGAAAGCAAGTGTCCACGGAATCAATGAAAAATGTAAAAATTATTTACGACTACAAAAAAGTATTTATTTTACAAATATAATTTTAATCATGACTATCGTGATGTTTTCTTGGGGTTTGACCTAACAACTTTAAATGTCAAAAAAGGTCAAATGATGGGACATTTTTTAAAGATACATAATTTTGATACTTGACAGTCATTAGGGGTCTACATGTGAACTTGCAGTCATATCATCAATTCCTGTTTTGCCATTTTTATGTTACAACAACAAAATTACATCCTTTCATGTTGGATATAAACAATTCTCAAATACTAACAGTTTTTTAAAAGAAAAATGCCTCTCTGCCTAAGTAATAATAAAAGTAAAAGAAAAAATTACAATTATTATTTTTAAACTTTAAGCAAAGTTCTTTCAAGGATTTCAGCATCGTAACAAAGAAAATACACTTTTTCAAACAAATATCAAATCTGAAAATCATGCACATATTTAAAAAGGTGTTATCAAGTCATTATATGAAATGCATTTTTAATGTTTTAATAATAAATTAATTATTAGATCCAGACACACAAAAAAAGTTCATAATAGATCATGTAATCAGCAGTCTGTCTGTATGCATTTGCCTGGTTTGAAAGCCAGTTCTCCAAACACTAGGGACAGTTCACCTCTGAATGCGGATGCTCTGGTCTTGGTGTCCCTGTGTGGCGATCATGACATCAGCCTCGTCCAGAACAAACACTTTGATCTTTTTCGGGTCGATGAGCTTCAGCTTGACGCACCAGTCCAGAACTGTCCCAGGTGTGCCGATGACCATCTGCTCCTTGATCTTAACGCCACGCTCCACTGACAGAGGGACATTTAAACCATCATGCATTTAGATCTGGTTTAAATATGTTCACGCAATATTCGGAGGCTTAATTTAACCCACTTACTTTTATGTCCTCGAACAGCATATGCCAGTTTAACTTCAGGATAAAACTTGCCCATTTGCGCGATGACTTTACCCGTCTGCAGAGCGAGCTCATATGTAGGAGAAATGCACAAACACTGAAGAAAGACACAGATTGGACACCAAAGTATTAACTATTAAACAAGATGATAAATTATCATTATCATTATTATATAAATTACATATAGATTCATCTTTGTTAAAGCTGTGTTTTGTTGTTTGGTTAACATTAATTATAATAGGGTGCGTCTCAATCAGACCACTTGCTTACTAGGTCATGAATCAGTATATCATCATGTAGTGAGTTGACTCACACGATTAATGTTTCGTGCTTCAGAACTTCCTTAAGGGAACTTAGTGAGCATCGATGCTCCCTGAATTTCACAGTGCATTGAGGGACTTTTTTAGGGAGTGAAGTGAACGTTTCAGTGCACTGGTAGGATTTTGCGATTGAGACAGCCCTTAAAATGGCCGACTCCCCGATCAGTGACCTGACTAGTGAACTAGGGAGCTGATTCGAGACACCCATAGACAGCAGCAGGTATTTATAGGCTGCTGTCACTTTAAAACCTAATGCATGGATCCAATACAGGGTTGCCAACTTTGGGACTTTGGCTGGAGTGAGACTGTAAAATGTCAGTGCGTGCGCGGACAACATTTTTGGTAACCCTAATCATAATTTTAAAAATGTCAGTTCTTGTTTACTTAGTATAAACTCTGATTTATGCACACACACACACACACACACACACACACACACACACACACACACACACACACACACACACACACACACACACACACACACACACACACACACACACACACACACACACACAAAGTCCCGACTCTCCCGATTGCCACTCCGCCCCTAATACGCTGTGGTAGTCTAGTCATCAACAGAATATTAACGGATTCGATTGAGAGGGGAGAAAAATGGATTTTGGCGTGAAATTTCTTGCGTGTGCGTGAGAGCGTGAGATTGATGCTGAAAGCGTGAGTGTCACGCCAGATGCGTGAGAGTTGGCAACCCTGCCAATATAATGGTACACATCCGCTATCTTTCTCAATTGTTTACGTTCACTTAAAGGGTTAGTTCACCCATTTAAGACATGAAGTTGTATGCAATCCTTACCAGCACTATAGTGTATACACACTGCCCCACTCTGTTGTCACCCCCCTGGTCCGAGTTCTGACCGCTGGAAGTTTTTGAATGAAGTAATCCCGGCTACTTTCCGGGGCCACAAAACTGTGGGTTTTTACGTGAAAAAAAGATTTGCGTTTCAAAACTTGATTAATTTAACACACAAAAAACACGCCGGGCAAAATTCATACCTCAGTTTTAATGCGGCACTATTTTCCTTCCGTTTCTATCAATCCGCGCTGCTGTCAATGTCAACAGTGCGCATGTGACGATCAGCTCTTCCATAGTGTTTACACAATCGATCGACAACAAGGTAAAAAATATTAAATTAACAATGGTGCGAACTTGTAAATTCCCAGGCTGTGACAACAAGGATGTGCCGGGATCAAAATTCAAATTTCATCGTTTTCCTGTATCAAATATGAATATGAGACAGCTTTGGCTGGTTGCCATCGGTTACTCAGCGGGAGCTAAATTATCTCGAATAAAGGATTTTCGTGTGTGTAGTGCTCACTTCAGCGAAGACGATTACATCTCCAACCAAAGAGGAAAAGGAAAAAAAATGATTTTAAAGAGTTTTGCTGTACCAGTACCACGGGTAAGCTCTATTTACTAACTTTATGATCCCATGTCTAAACTGTACGGTAAACAAGATGATGTTTAGACTCCATTATAAAACACGTGAAAAGATGTGTAAAAAAAATAAATATATATATATATATATATATATATATATATATATATATTGTTACAATTTGCTGTGAAAAATATTTGATTGAACACACAATTGGCTTTATGCACAGCTGCACTACTTCCAGAACTTCAACCAGCTCCTTGTTTCCTGTCTGTCATTATTGTGCAAACTTGATTAATTCAGGTGTATCTGATTATTGTTTACATGACTACTGAGGTCAAGTATACCTGAATTAATCAATTTGTCCTATAATGGCTAATAGGAAACAAGGAGCTAGTTGAAGTTCTGGAAGTAGAGCAGCTGTGCATAAAGCCGTTGCAAATAAATAACATTTGATTTTATCTTGTCTAACAAGGTATGCATGCCTGCACCCAGTACGGAAGAAACAGCACTGACAGAGGCTAGCAGTGGTGACCCCGATTATGAAGTGTAGTCGGACATGTTGTCGGCGAGTCGCGCTATCAACAGCTAATCGTCACGTGCGCACTGTTGACATTGACAGCAGCGCGGATTGATAGAAACGGAAGGAAAATAGTGCCGCATTAAAACTGAGGTATGAATTTTGCCCGGCGTGTTTTTTGTGTGTTAAATTAATCAAGTTTTGAAACGCAAATCTTTTTTTCACGTAAAAACGCAGTTTTGTGGCCCCGGAAAGTAGCCGGGATTACTTCATTCAAAAACTTCCAGCGGTCAGAACTCGGACCAGGGGGGTGACAACAGAGTGGGGCAGTGTGTATACACTATAGTGCTGGTAAGGATTGCATACAACTTCATGTCTTAAATGGGCGAACTAACCCTTTAAGACATAACCGAGATGAGACTTGCTGAGACGGGCATTTTGACAATTTTGTGTGTCTGTGTCCGTTCAAGTGCAAGGAGACGTGAAAGAGGAATCAATTCGGTGTTGCGCTCTCTTTAGCGCTCTCTTTAAAGGAGTTCTCTTTAGCCTTTTATTGCGCTGGAATGGTTTAAAATAGTTTGAATGTGTGAATTGGCAAGACAAAACGCAGGCAAATGATCAAATTTCACTCTAGGACAGTTAAAATGTGCAATTAATCCTCAATTCACAAGCGTGCCGAACTGTGGGTACAGGTCTGTATAGATCACAGATCAACTATGACCCGTTCCACCCCCAGTTTAGGAAGACAAGAGGCCAGGCCTGGGACCAGGACACATGAATTGGGGGGCATTTATATTTCTCAGGGGCTGGCGATCGGAATTAAATTGCGTTCTGGGGGAGATGAAGCATTTTCTAATAAAATATGCACTAAAAGTCCAGAACAGAAATCTGAACATTGGATCAAGTCAGGTTCAAAAATATTGTTTCATTTTGTAGACCGAGTTTAAAAATTTTGAATATCTATTTGTATCACTCCATAAATCAGAAAATACTGTGAACAGCGAGGAAAAACTACCATATTTTTTAGGAATAAAATGTTAGAATAATCAGGCAATTTATATATAGGAATAAAACTGGAAAGTTTGGTGTATGAGAAAACGGCCTCTAAAAATATTTATCGTAATTGAAATCTACAGATGCATTTTGATGCAGACTACATGTAATAAAATAAACACTTAAATGTGCATTTTGGATGTTTTTCTTTCCAGTAGTCTAAAATAAGCCAAGTAATGTAAACAAAATGGCAATCTCAAAATTGATCAAAGCCTGAAGAAACAATAGTTTTGCCTGCAGTATCTTGCCTTAGGTCAGAATGAAAGGGAACATTACAGAGAATCTCAGTTTTCAAACTCACCTGAGGCCATTTTAAGCCTGGGTCCACATGACTGAGCATGGCCAGCACGAAGGCGGCTGTTTTACCAGTGCCAGACTGAGACTGAGCGATCAGATTCTGAGGTCTGCGAATGAAGGAAACAGTCCGTTCATATGAGAGTTATATTAAACTTACTTCTCACTTATGCTCTCAGAGATTTCACATAACAAACTGTATAATGGTCCAATATTGTGCATCAAATATCCAATCTGTGTCAATTACTGTACATTTATCCAGAACGCCCCACAAATCTAAGTCAGATAAACCACATATGTCTCTCTGCACAAGCTCTCTAATGACAAACCACACTTTTAGTTAAACAAAAAGAAATTAACTCCAATTGAGTATTATACACACACTCAAACAATGTTATCAGCACCTTTTACATCAAAACATTGTTATTTTTTTTTTTACTATGGAACCTGCCAGAAGTGATTTTGTTTAATACTGAGTGTTTAGAGACAAAGTGGCTAAAATGCAATTCACTTTTCGCTTCAAACCCTCAATATGACGTCTATATTCAACTAAAATTGAATGTATAAAATATATGTGGACTTACGGTTCGGCGAGCATCATGGGAAGGGCATTTTCTTGGATTTTAGAAGGTCTGTTGAAGCCCATTTCATAGACGCCTTTGAGCAACTGAGGTTTCCTGAGTTACAAAAATTGAAACTAATAAAATTGAAACATGCGAGCCCCTTGAGAAGTGTCAAAGATTCCAAATATAGTGCACTGTCTTATTTCATAATTTTAAATATTCAACAGTCATTGTTTTGAATGCTAGCAATACAAACTGAACTCCCATTCAAAAGTCTGAGGTTTGGCTCTAATATTCATCACAGCTGCATTTATTTGATAAAAAATACAGTAAAAACAGTATACAAAATATTATTACAATTTAAAATTAGTTACATTATCCTTCAGAAATCATTCTAATATGCTGATTCACTGCTCAAGAATAATTTCTTATTATTATCAATGTTGAAAACAGTTGTGCTGCTAAATATTTTGTGAAAAAGTTATTTGATGAATAGAGTTAAAACAGCATTTTTTTTTAAATAGATTTTTTTGTAACAAAGTAAAAAGTCTTTCACTTTTGATAAATATAATATATACTTGCTGAATAAATAAAAAAAGCAGAGTAAATTCAGTTCTTTTCTCTCAGATGTCATTACTTTAACACCATAGGAAGTACTCACAGCCTCAGCTCCTCAAAGGTCTTGACTGAATACAGTGGTGAGTTCGGGTCTCTCTGAAGAACCTCCACTTGGTTTGTGTTGTTGACCACATTGCTTCTGATTAATTTATTTAGGAGAGACTGTGTGGCTTTGTCCTCTGAAATAGTATATTTGCAAAGAAGCAGGCTTACAATGACGTTTTTTTTATTTATTTTTTACTGTCAATCAATAAAGCTTAAGTGTCATTTGAATAAATACCGTATGATGCAACCACACTCTTAGACTACTTAAATAGCTCAACAGTTTTAAAGTCAAATTATTCACGATAGCACTAAATGTGTATTAAGCAAATTAATTGGCTAAATTTTGATTTTATGTTGACTGTAATGGTTTAAAAATTAACCTTTTTCCTCTTCTTCGGGTTTGTCAACATCATCTACATGAGGGGAAAATAAATGACACATAAGAAAATGCAAAGAAATCTTTTAATGCAATAATTGTCAAAAAGTTGTCTTTTGTAACACAGCAACACATCTCTATACATCTTTAATAGTTCACACACAAAAATCATGTACTAACTTTCCAAACCTGTAAGTCTTTGTTGCTTAGAGGAACAAAAAAAATGACATTTTGAGAGAAAGACTGATTGTTTCTTCTACCAAGAACCAGATCATTTTAATTCAATCTTAAATCTGATTAAATCAAAATAGTGCACCAAGGAATGCCAAGGTTATTAGTGACCATAGACATAGCATCATTTTGGTCAGTTCCTCATAAAAAGCTGCTATACAGTATTGTGCTGGAGAAGACTTGAAATATAGCGCACAAGTCATATGGATGTATATATTTACTACTCAGCTATTTATTAGTTACTGTAGATGTATATTTTTCAATTGCATTTTTGTCTATTTGCACTTCTGGTAGATGCTAAACAGCATTTCGTTGCTGAGTACTTGTACTGTGCAATGACAATAAAATTCGATCTATTTTTTGACACTTCATAGTGCTTTTGCATACTTTTTGAAGCTTGAAAGCTTCAGTTACCATTCAGTAAAAACAAACATTTTTCAAAGCTTCTCTTTGTGCTCCGCAGAAGTCATACAGGTTTGGAACTAATTTACATAAATATTAATTTCTGGGTGAACTATTGTTTTAATGCAATATAATAATGTAAAATGTTACTACCATTAGTCCCATGTAAAGCTGTATCTCCCGCTTCCAAAATCCGCGAGTTCTTCATCTGTTCAAACAACAGAATTTACAGTTATAGAAAATAAATACCCCAGACAGAGTCAATATTCACTAATGAACATTCACAAACGTATTAAATTGATTAAACAACGGTCAATGATTTCAGTTAAATTAAATAACTGTAAACGTACAAACACGCTAGTTTAAGTGCTAGCTAGCCATAAATTATTACACCCAACACTCACTAGCTTTCAAACAGCACAGGCAGAAAGATGATGAAAGTAATGCCCACTAACTTAATAGGTAACTAAGTGGTTCAAAGTTAAACTGTAGTCCCTAAAACTGATATAGATTTAAAATCTAATACAGGCCGTATCTCAAAACCAAGTTAGAAAGCATTTTTATGGTCAAAACCGTGTTTGGACATTCATAAATGCCGTCTAGGTAGGAAGCTCACGTGGATTTGAGACGCAGCCCATCCCTGACTCACCGCCGCTAGTGCGCTAATCCGTTATAACACAATTAAAATCACATTTTCACTCACAGACTTGGGTGTAGACTCCTGTTCGTCCACAGCTAGAGCCCACGAATCGGTTGACATGGCTTCTGTCGCAGATATATGAACTATTAAACGGTCTTGATAAGTCTTCAAATGAGCTGTCCACTCAGATTCACGAGAACGCGCAAACCAAACTAACAGTCGGCGCGCGCTGAACGCTGTCCGGCCGGAAGTTAGCACGTTACCCAGTTCCAGTTTACCATTCACTGCAAACAATTTCATGTGTAAGTATCTGTGTTTTAGTCTAAACCAGTCTTAAGTATTAAACTAGGTTAGTCTATTTTTCTAAAAAAGCAATTTGTGCAGATAATTATCACGACATTTCCCACTGTCTGTTTAGCGTCTCAGAGGCCTATGGTAGACCAACCACATTTCCTTTTTTATTATGTATTTTTTATGCATTAGGTTTGGTCCTCCAAACTGCACACACAATAAATAAATAAACATTAATCATGGAAACACACACACACACACACACACACACACACACACACACACACACACACACACACACACACACACTAGATGTTAAATAACATAAAATAGTGTGTGTGTGTGTGTGTGTATGTGAGTTATTTCTGCCAAATTACATATGTCTGCCAAATTACAATTCCAGTATATTCATATGGAAATTATTATGGAAATTGATTTTCTAAAAAAAGCATTCAAACTTGCCAAATCTCCCCTGAATAAAATCACTTTTTTACTTTAAAATGTATGTTATTTATTTTAACACCGGGCAACTCCTGTAGTAACTGGTATTTTGGAAGAAATAGTAGATCCACACTATATAGGGATAGAATATGCACAATGTGTTTTGGCTACACATTTCTCGACTAATACCTTTGCTACCATTATATAGGAAGCCATAGTTGATGTAACCATGGTAATAAGGAGCAATGCAGTTTTTGTCAGTGGTTACTATGGTGTTCTGAGAAATTCCACAGTTAAATTATTGCTACTGTGGAAGTGATTTCCATTAAAATATTTAAAATCTTCTTCTGACCTAATTAAAACCCAGTATACAGATACTGTCAAATCTATCAAAAGCCCCTCATTTTGTACTAATAAGGAGCCATGTACTTCACATTTTTTAATTTAGCAGATGCTTTTTTTCCTAAGAAATGTTATCAACTAGAAATCTTGTATATTAAGTTCTCATAAACCTAAGAAAAGTCATGAAGCTTCAACCAGATACCTCATTTTTAGAAATTATTTATTAATTAACTAAGGTGATTTGTCTCAAATAAATGTTTGCATCACAGCCTATGGCTTTGTTTATTTGTACTTGCTTATTCATGAGGAAATTCATCATAATTGAGAATCGAATGCATGCGTTCAAAGAATCTTTATTATTTAAAAGATCACCATGTAGCTGATGTTTATGACTTCTATCCATAGCGTTCAGACGTGTAATACATCACTGTATTTTCAGCCGTTGGGTTTGACGTATTTTCTTCTTTATTGCAGATGAAATGATCAACAACCGCCGCAGCCCTCAGTCTGTCCCAGCAGATGAGATAAGACACATTCAGAGAGTGAGCGAGAGAGAGAACGAGAGACAGTAAATAGCACATGTTAATTGAATTGAGAAACAGAAGCTGAAAATTAAGCCAAGGCAGCACACATCACTAAACACATACACTTTCTCCAAACAACCTGTTGTTTTTTAAGAAGCCCTGGAGGCTCCATATTGATTGTCATGGTTACATCCTCTGCAAAAGCAGATTAATCGCACACGCCATGGTCATATTGAAATCAAGATAGTGAGCTTAGTAGTCACTGGAGGCAAAACATGAATGATGGAAGGACATACAAAGACAGAGAGGGAAATATTCATGATCTCCTTCCTCCCCTCGTTCCCCCATGCATGGTGTTCATTTCAGCCTGTGGTGCCCTGGCCATCAAATGGGATACATGAATGGGCTCTCGTCATTGATTACGGAGAGACAGAGAGGTAGAGGAGTGGGTAGGTGGGTGGTACAGATGCTGAGGGGAGAATTGAGGGTTGGCGGGGGGTGTGCTGGGGTTCCTGTTAATCTGTTGCACAGGACAGCTTCCAGCGCCTGTGTTTCTGCCACAGCTCCTATGAGCTTCATAACCACATGTTGCTGTGCTGATTGACTGCGTTAACGTTCCTCCAGCGGCTTCTATATCTGTCGGTCTCTCTACCTCCCTCCCATCTTCATTCTGCTCAGTTGTTGTGTTCACCTCCAAGAGGCAGAGAGCTTTCCGGAGTTGCAGACGATTATTTTTGACATCACCAAGGCAGGCATCGAGAGAGAATTGTGACCGCTGCAGATGTGAGGTAAGAGTCCTGCTTTGCAAAAAGTGCATGAGGAACTGAACTCTGAAATCTTATGGTGAAGTAGGAGGCATTTTGGTTTGGGTTTAAGGTGAATTTGGGAAGTGTTTTGAAAACCTCTAAAAGAGATATCACAACCTTGCAAAGTGATGCATTCTTAGTCAGCTGATGGAGATTCAGGATCAACAGGTGGTGGTTTCTGTGCCGCATCTCCCGCTGTGTGTGTGGTGGCAGCCGTGGAGTGCGTGTAGTGGGGGATTTGGCTCTTTTTCGTTGGGAGTGATTCACACTCCATTGAGGATGGATGGGAGGCGGGGGTTGATCATTGTCTGTCACTTTGGGTTCTCTTCATTTGGGTCCCCTTGAATAGAATATGGAAGAAGACCAGAAAGAAATATTTTTTTTCATGCATTTTCAAACAAAATCTGTCTCATCATTGGGGATGAAATTGATTTTGACCTTTACCTGGTCTTTTCGGTCTGCTAGGGTTTTAAAAAAAGCTCAAATGATTATTTTGTGGTTTTAATATCAACGTTTCTCAACGTTTTTTTTTGTTGCAGAGATCAGTTCGCTTAAAAGAACCATTTGTTTTCTTAGTGTGAAGAACATTTTAATAATCTAATCTTTGTTTCAACAATAAGGAACCTTGTGCAGTGGGAAGTTTCCAAAGATTCTTCATGGAACCATAGAAGAACCTTTATTTTAAATGCATGATTTATATCATGTTTTAAGATGATATTGACACCTTTGCTTTGTGCAGAAATGCCCGCTCCTCTCAGGACACATGATGGCAGTGTTCGACCGGTTTGCTGTGTGTGATGGCAGTCAGGGGCGAGGGGGAAATCTATTGTACTCGTCTGTCCACTCTCATGTTGTCACGAGGCACTGTGCCAAAACCTAATCCATTAGAGAGGGGGTGGCGTTCCTCTGTCTCTGAGTTATGGCCATGTGAACACCTCGATGAAAGCGTCTGTTTCTTTTCTGTAATATCGGGAAGCTGTTTAATCTCAGACATTTATGTCCTCTGAGAATAATTGCTCATAAATCTGGAAACAAGTGAAATTTCCAAAACACTGACCCTCTGTGGAAGTTAGATGGAAATTAGAGGATTGATATAAAGTTAAATCATACTGCAGTTTGCTTTTTTAAAATACTGTGGGATATTGTTGTTTGCTCAGACCTCAGGAGACTTAACGAAGTTGAGAGTTTGGGAAACCTGTTTGGAAACCATCATCATGTTCTTATAATTCTGTTTGATGACTTGTGCTTTGAATATAAGCTTTATCACAGATGTAAATACAGGAGAAACATCTGTGATAAAGCTTATATTCAAAACACAAGTCATCAAACAGAATTATGAGAAAAAAATGGTTTCAAATAAACAGAGACACAAATGTTGATGTTTAGTAGGACTATAACATTATAGCATTAATAGTTGTGTTAGCAGTCGATATTGGCTTTTTAATGCCTGATGCAATTTCTGTCACAAATGGCTGGACCAAATCGCAACAGTTGATTTTAATTAACACAAAATCAAAATAACACTCAGAACTCTAATAAAAAGCAAACAGAACAATCACTATATACTGACGAAATATGGATTAAGGACACTTCAAACTCAGGGAAATATATACAAAGGATACTTAGAGGGAGGAAACAAGAAACAGGTGTGGCAACTTAATCAAACAATAAGTAACCATAGCAACAAATGCAAACAAAGGAAACAATGAAAAACAACTCAAAGTCCATCTCAAACACAACATACATGATCTACCATGACAATTGCAAGGTGTCTGACAAATAATATGTTTATATATTATAATTAATAAAAAAGAGCAAATTAATATTAAATATATTAATGTTAAAAATACTGATATGAACACAATTTATACAATATACTTTACCGTTCAAACGTTTGGGGTCAGGTAGAATTATTTTTGAAAGAAAGAAATTAATACTTTTATTATCTCTGAATCATCATGGACCAATGCTAAATTTTCTATATATTGTAATTGTCACAGCTCCACCAGATCTGCACACTCCGCCCACTCGTTCACTCTCCCCTGATTACTGATTCACAACACCTGTACCTCATCACCTGCTCACTATATAACATTCACTTCCATTTCACCTCTTTGTCTGGTCTCGTCTTTTCATGAACACGCAGACACTTACACTACTCTCACCTGAACCACTTCCCTGTGATCCCTGTCATCCGACTTTGTTCCACGGACCTTCTGCCATCTTCAGTGACTCTCTCCAGTGTTTACCTTCCAGCTCGTTCTGATCCCCATCTGTAAAGGACCGTTCAGTTACTCGTCAGCTAAGTTCCATTCATCTTCATTGTATTCAACTCACCATTTACATCTGCTGGCTTCTGTTCAAATAAACATCTGTTGTATTTCACTCACCTGTCTGCCTCCTCACCATCTGTGACAGTAATCATTATGTTCACAACTTGTAATAAACACTTCAATGAGCTCATTGTTTCTGCCTTATTCAATTCATACATTGTTAGATAACTGATATATGTGTGTATGCATTAAATTGATCAATGTTGCAAAAGAGTTCTATTTCAAATAACTTTTTATTTTTTTATTTTTACTTTATTCAAAGAACCCTGCAAAGTATGACTTTCAAAAAAACATGAAGCAGTGCAACTGTTCAACATTCATAATAGCCAGAAATGCAAATGATCGTATTTGACCTCCTTTCTGAAGGACCATGTGACACTGAAGACTGGTGTAATGATGCTGAAAATTCAGCTTTGCATCACAGAAATATTTACATTTAAAAAAAAAAATAGAATTATTTTAAATTAACTCTTTTTACTATTTTCATCAAATAAATGCAGCCTTGGTGAGCATAAGATACTTAATTTAAAAAAATCTTACTGACCCCAAACTTTTTTTACGTTATAGTATAATATAATCTTAGAACGGCCAAATATTGTCTATACTCGACAGTATAACTCTTTGTGGAAAGATTTAAGAAAATGTTTGAGCTCATTGAATCTCATTTTGTAAACCTGAGCACAAGTGAGGCATTTTTGAAGTATTTTCTGAAACTATAGTGGTCTTAAGACAAATCTGAACTAAAGTCTTTTATTCTCTTTGCTGTGTACAATAAATAATTGAGATTTATGCATAAAATAGATCTCATTTGTGAAATTATTTCTTGGAGATTTCAGTTTTAGTCAACATCTCAGATATGTCTAGGAGAAAAAGACCAGACACAAATAAGACAATTGTTGACATGAGTATATAGATATAAATGAATGCGGATAACTGCTCGGATCATTTGGGCTTGGAAGAGGGTTTGAGTTCATACTGAGACCTTTGATTGCAGACTTTGTATTTTTGCAAATCTGAGCACAGTCATTATTCAGAGACATCTGTTCTGAGAATTATTGATGTCCTTTTCCAAGGAAAAAAAATCTGTGACGCATTTGCTTTCAATTTCAGTTCCATTACTGTCTGAGAATCACTTGAAAAGTTAAAGAGATCATTAAAGAGTTTTACATCATGTTAATCGCTTTTTCTGGAACAATCATTAAGAGAACTGAGACACAGACGCTGATCTGTATCGTATAACTCTTCTGGTTTTGTACAGTATTCCCATAGTCTGAAGTTCTCTGCGCTGACCTCAGGTAAAAACTGACGAGTCATGACATCAGCACTGCATCTGTAACAGTGCCAGTGGCTTTTTGATGTGCCAGAGGCTTCTGTTCCCTTTGATGGTGCTGAACCAGACCTGAGCGTTGTGTGCCACAAATCCACCCGTGGGACGGGGGGGTGGGGTGGACCTGTCAGAGGACACTAGAGAGGCATCCAGAGCGATGCGGATAATGATGTTGTCCTCCTCTTCATCACTGCTGTAGGACAATGATGAGTTATGATGTGTGACGTCTGTGGATATGAATGACTTATTTTTACAATGGCCACATAAATACTGGACACTTTCACACATAAATTGTATAAATGTCACTGCATTCGATATGAAATATCCAACCATCTGGCATTTATTAGAAGTGGCAGATTTGCACAAACACACTTTTCAAACAAAACTCCAGAGTTTGTATGTATGATAAAACAGGAGATGTTCTGTTCAAAATCTATTTTTAGGGATTTTCTGGTGCTCAAATGTTAGTCGAACATGTTCTGTTTTTTTTTTCTTCAGGTAATATATTTTGAATTAAGTTTATTATTTTTATTTTAAATGTTTAACTTAAACCTCACAAAAGTCTATTAAATTAATGATTAAAACAAAACACAATGCAATAAAAAAAATAGATATTATTATTCAGGTCCTTCATGTAAATTTAACTTGTTTTAATTATTAAAACAAGATATTTTATCTGGATGTTCATTCAATGTCCAAAAGCATAAATAAATATGCACATGCCCCAGGGAGGGAGGAAAGGATTGGTTGGTTCATTTATTAATTCATTCTGCAAGACATATTGTAAAATATGGTTTCAATCTTATCTAGCCTTTTTAGGGAAACATCACCTATCGCCGCCGCCTCTGCATGTGAGAAGCTGTTCTGGACAGAACCACCATCATGCCAGGCCTGATCAACAAGAGCAAACGGAGCGCTCTGCCTCTCAGCGTCTCTGACATCACTTCCTGTGTCAGGGGTTACACCCTGGCAATGACGGCCTCCTTGACCTATGAAAACATTGAAGATCACCCTGTCGAGGGTGAGTATGCTGTCTAATGGATGCATTACTACCTCTGATATTTCTGAAATTATGTCCATCATTAGTGGCTCTTCTTAAGACATTAGTATTTCACTCAAAAAATAAATTAAATTAAGTAAATAAAAATAAGATTTATGTACTGCATATAAAATTTGGATGACAGTTTTAACATAAATAATCTGATGCATGTTTGTCAGAGATAAATAAATGAAATGGGTACGATTTCTCTATAGTACTAATAAACTGAATGTGTTTTAAATGCACCATGACCAGGTTTATATATTTATCATTAATAAATCCAATTTGTTTCTATTTCATACATTTTGATCTAATTGAATATTGCTTGGTCCACAGCTAGCCATATTTGATCCATGTTTGTACTTTTTACTGAATAAATGTGATATTTTCACACAACAGTTGCATCCATTTTTTTGTTTTGACAACTTCGGGTGAAATTACGTTCAACCAGCAAGCTACATTGAGTTAGAAGAGCTTAATTTTTTGCATAAACAGAATCAAATTTGTTTTTTAAGTTGATTGCTCAAAAAATGAAGTCGCTCCAACTACTTGAGTTGTAACCATGGAACCAATAAATCTTATCTATTCCAGTTCAAATCCACAGCTATAGCACATGCTTAATGTAACTTATTTGGCATTTAACGAACGAGTAAGATATTACTTGTCACTGGCGTTTGCTCAGTCATTGCTTATAGAGTCAGTGTAGTGTTTACATTCATGTCGTCTACTCTTCAGCACAATGGTAACCATTGGTAACTTCAACATTATACAGAAACTACTTTAAATACCAAACATTATATCATTAAACTCTAACAGGAACCTAATAAAATAACACGTAATTTCAACATTTATTGTACTTATCCACTCCTACGCAAAGGATGCTGGGAACTACAAATCAACTGCCTAATTTTCTTAAACTTTATAAAAAATGAAAAAAATCAACTAATGTAGAAATTTGACTTTACATTACACACAATATTAATTTGATTCAATGATCAAAATGATTGTCAATAGAAGTCTTGAGTGAATAATGTTTGCAACTTAAGAGGTTTCATTAAAATAATAAATTAGAATTTTCGCAACCATGCATGTATTTAAAGGTATACGATAGATCACCCAAAAAACTTTTTGTCATCATTTACTCACCCTCAAGTTGTTTCAAACCTGTATACATTTCTTGCTCTGCATGAAACATGAAGGATGATATTTTGAAGAATGTTTGTAACCAAATAGTTGATGGGACACCATTGACTTCCATAGTATTTTTTTTTTCAATATTTCAACTATCCCTTTAAGTTATGGTAACAGGTCCCCTGAATTACATTTTAGAGAATATTTTATGGACAAATCTATTAAAAAATACAGCACTTCACTTTATCCATTTGATCAATGAGAAGAATCAAGAATTCATTTGTCATTTCTCAAAAGCAATTTGGGCCGAAATGCATCAAACTCTTTATAATCACAGTGATACTTTCTCAAAATTCCCTGAAGGGAAGAGAAACACCTGTCTTTCCCTCCCAACCTCATCAGCTATTTGTGTGAAGTCTAGAAATGTCACTGGCACATTGCTACTCTGCGGTCTCCAGTGTCGTATTGACTCCAACTGATTGGATTTTGCATTGGTCAATGCTGAAAGCACTAAAACGAAGGATTTAATCTGTCAAGTGCAATATTAGCTTTGTGGAAAGATGGCCTTTTGCTACTGTGCATTCCACTGTAAAATGCTTTTTTTCTAATCCTCTTCCTGTGATTCATGCAGGAATCTTTATATATCCTCTGGACGACTGCAGCGTGGTGGTCGGGTTCGAAGCGATGATTGGCAACCAGATAATAACGGTGCAGGTCAAAGACAAAGCGAAAATCGATGATTGTTACTTTGATTGCTGCAATGCCAATGGAACCCCGCAAAGCGGAGGTGGTAAGATTGCATGCTCATTTATAACGCTCATCGAAGATCTTAGTTAATCCCCAATTCAGAGCTTAAACGGAAGGCCTGTCACGGTGTCTGTTGAATCCAGTTAACACGCAAAATCCTATTAAGCTCTTTCATTGACGTTGACTGTACATTTCAGAGGCTTTACTGATGAATCATCTTGCTGCAGGACATATCGTTTTGGACGAGGATCAGGAGAGGACAGTGCTGGTGGTTAGTCTGGGGGTCATTCCCCCTCTGGAGACCATTAATATACTGGTCAGCACGTCCTCGGAGCTCAGCACACTCACTAACGGTGGAATCCGAGTAACCTCTCCGCCCGTCTGCTCTCCAAGAGTCCAACGTTCTGTCAAAGAGGAGCAGGCGTTTTCGCCCAGCACTGCTAGGAGGTTCGGATTCATTAGTGTTTCATTTTTGGATAATTGTAGAATTTAAATTGGCAATCCTTTATTTATAATCCTCAAACATTTATAATCCTCACACATTCTGGGTTTTGTTCTAAACTCCAAACACTAGTAGAAGTATTAAACTTTGCAATTCATTCAGCTTGAACTGCTTCACATACAGACTCCAATTTGAAGTCTCAAATTGTGTCTGGTTGATAATTTCAGCTTTATCTAGGCTGTCTATTTTCGGGTTTTCTAAACTTTAAAGTTTTTAGGAAATTTAAGATTAAAGTTTAAAAATCTACAATTGACTCACATTGATATTACAGATATTTAATGTTAAACATGTCCGTGTAATATCTGCATACTTGTGATTTGTGGTCTTTCTTGCATGTATTTGCATACAGATTTTTTTCCTTGCATCTATATTTAATCTCTATGTAGCTGCATTTAATTTATGCAGAATCACAACACCAACTCAAATGAAAATTCTGTCATTTACTTACACTGTGTTACTCACACAAAATGTCGTTTCTAATCTGTATGACTTTGTGTGGAACACAAAAGAAAATAATTTGAAGAACATCTTTGGACCCCATTGACTTCCATTGCATGAAAAAAAAAGGCAATACAAAATATATTTTTATATGTTCCACAGTATAAAGAAAGTTTGGAATGACAATTTTGGAATGACATGGGTAAATTATGACAGAATTTTCATTTTCCTTCAAGAATTTTAAATCTAATTGAATGTCATATAATACAGATATTCCTCAAAATCTCTTCAAAATACAGATACTCCTCAAAATATCTTATTTTATATTATACAGAAGAAAAATTTTTGTAAAATTTTGGAACAGCAAGAGTAAATGATGACAGATTTTTCAGTTCTGAATGAACTATTCCTTTAAATCATCGCTATTCTTTTACTGCCTTGTAAGCACTGCTTTTTCCTTTGAGCTCATCAAACAGTCATATTATTACCTCATAACTGAAAATGAAGCTTGAATGTGTATCTGCTGATTTGTCTCAGGAGGGATCAGCATCATTGTGCACAGGGAACACACGATCAGACGGCCTCAGGTGTGTGTTTGGCTGCTCTGATGGAGGAAGAGACCATCAACTCCATTGACTATGAGTTCAACTTCCATCTTGAGATCAGAGGACCGTATTTACTCGCAGGTCAGTTCCTCCATCCTCAAGCATGAGTCTTGAATTAAACATCCCTGATACCCATGATCATGGGCTTGATTTTCAGAGAACACAAATAAATATGTAACAAAAATACATGTGAAATATTAAAAATCACGAATGCACTGCAACTAATTTTGGATTAAATTACCTGGCAAATGCATGGAAGCTTAGTTACCCTATGGAGTAAAATAAAATAAAAAGGTAATTGGGAATTTCTTATAATTCTGACTTTTTTCTTACAGTGCGCAAAATTGGCAGCATATATTATACACTTATGTATTTATATGTGTAAGCTTATTTCTGCCACGGAATACAAGAATGCGACTATAATTGAACAATTCTCATTTTTTTTTCTCAATTCTTAAAAAGAAAAGTCAGAATTGTGAGATTTGAACTCGCAATTTTGAATAAAAAAAAAGTACGAATTGTGAGATTAAATGTTGCAATTACCTTTTTTATTTTTTTTATTCTGTGGATGAAACAAAAAATAAAACAAAATTGTGAGATATAAACTCAGAATTGCAAGAAAAAAGGGAGAATTGTGAAATTAAGTCACCATTTTTTTTTATTTTTATTCTGTGTCAGAAATAAGCTTCCATATAAATGCATAATTTTTTATAAACATATGCTGCCAGTTTTCTAGCCCAAATGATGTTTGATGTGTGGATAGTTTGAGTTTACTTTTCACACTGATAACATGTATATCTTGAATACACATCCAGTTGCGTTGGATAAAAGCTCCTGCCAAATTCATAAATGTAAAGTGCAGCATATGCTTGTCATTTCAGCTGGGACTCAAGCCCAAATGACGTTTAATGTGTTGATTGTCTAGCTGTAATACATAGTATGCATCGTCCTGCTGGAGTTGCGGAACGGTTTAGTCCTCGCATGTGGTCTAACGTCTGTTGCTCCTGCTTATTTTAGATGCTTTAGAAGTTTCTCTGTGCAGGTGTGGAAAGCCCCTCACATGCCATCCGTGCGGACGCGGACCCTTCGGCTCGCTCTGCCACCAGTATTGTGGTCACACTGGCAGACAAGTACACCTACGACTGCCCTGTGGAGATACTGATCTACCCCAGTGGTGTGTAACACACATCAATACAATAATTGTATATCATTATTTCAATCTACAGAAACAGATAATGCTGAGCTAGTTCTTTTAGTGAATCAAAAGTATACAGCGCAACTAAATAAACTGTTCAGGCAAACTAATGCATGCAGATTTTTAGGTTTTCTCAACTATTGTCTTAATAATTGTCCTAAGTAACACTAGTTTGTTTTGTCCATATGAATTTAATCATTCACTAAATGCAAAATGCCTTGTTCAGCCAATAAATGTATTAAGGCAACTACTGATTTCTTGTTGAGCATATTTTCAGTTAGTAACACAATAAATTGATCTCTCATTTCGAGAGTTTTGACAGAAGTATTTTATAAAAATAAATAAGTAATTGAAATAAATATGCATGTGTAATTTGTTTAGTTGATTATTGTGTATTATATAGTAAACACCAGTTTTTGGATTGCATTTATGCCACATGAAAAGATTGTGAAAAGTCATTCAAATATTTGTGTAACACATTTTGCAAGAATTTATTTTAAAAGTATTTATTATTACTGAAATGATACTGAAAAGAATCGTTAAGAAATCAGAGTTGCTCAAAGGAATCAGAATTCAATTCTTTATGACTGCCATTCCTAGAAATTCTTAAACAACACTTAAAACCACTTAGAGAACAACTTTGTAACCATATCTCCCTGGCAAACACCTAGTGGCGACAAACACCACACTCATTTTTAGTCCCTTTATGAAGCCGTTTTCTTTCTGGAACTTCCTAGCAATGTCATTTTCTGTCAGGGCATTTGGTCCCCATGGACAGACAAACAAGATCACAGTCACTCTGACCTGTGTTAACTGGACAATAGAGGCTGCCTTTTGAGAACAAGCTAGGGCTAATCTCTCCATGTGCCTGAAAGCTTGTCCAAACGAGAGGCTGTTTATTAAATCAGAGGCTATTGAAACATCATTCCCAGGCCCACAACCATATAACATAATTTCTTGCTCTATGAGCACTGTTTAGTTGAGCTCATTATTTCTTCACCCACCCCATCATGCATCTCAACCTCCATCGGTGTCTGGGAGGCACAAATGGATCTCACGATGCCTCATAAGATTGCCTCAGTCCGCAGGTGACCAGAGGCCAGTATTGTGCAATTGAATTCATTAGCAAGCTGAGTCAAGGGGGCAAACGTTCAGCGGTATTGATGGCCCACTAGGAGCCAACGCACTCTGTTCCCAATACTGCTGCTGTTTTTAAGAAATACTGCCACCATGGGAGTCCTTCATGTCTGGTAGTAATGTAACTCATTGTCTGCTGTCATAATTTACTGTTGTGCCTCCACACTGAGAGTATTTTATGCTGTACAAAGAGAGTAATTCTTCCTTTCTTTGCATAGAGCCCCATCTGCCACACGTTCTCATCGAGGACGGAGACATGACGCCGGAGGAATACGATGAGCATCTGAAAGGACGGAGCGACTACATAAAGGCCACGAAGAAGGACAGCAGTAATGAAAAGACAGTGAGTGCAAAACTGAGATGGGGGGGGGGACGAGAGAGTGAAGGAGTATGTGAGAACGAGGGATGTAGAAAACTGTTTGAGTGTGTTGTACAAGGACGAAAAGTGGCAAAACAAACTTGAGACTCTGAAGTAGTACAACACCGTGACGCACATATAATTGTTAAAGACATCTAGAAAAGACTATTGTTTTGTTTTGGCAGCCAGGATCATAAACTACATAGGAAGTGGTACTTATATTGAAATAATGCTCTCAAGTCGTGTTCTGGGGCAGAGAGGTCCATTAGCATGTAATAAAACAGATTAAAATACTTTTGAGGAATGATTTTGGTCACTGAAAAGTAGTACCTAAAAGTATTATGGTAATTTTTTTTACATTAGAACCTAGCTTTAAAATTTCCCACAATTAGATAACTAGATGTGTAAGCCTGAAGAGAAGCATAAAACTGTTAATAGAATATAATAAAATAATTTTAATTTATCTAATAATTTCCAACCATTCGATATTCGATATTTATTAAATGTTAATATTGATAAATGTAATAATTAATATATATATATTATGTATTGATATTGTATTGTATTGATTATGTATATGATAAATGTAATAATTAATATATATATATATATATATATATCAGTATATATTACATTGTGGCTTCATAAAGGGACAATATATATATATATAGACTCTCCCGACACTTTATTAGGTACATCTTGCAAGTACCATCTTACTTGCACCCTGTTTTGCCTTCAGAACTGCCTTAATTTTTCTTGGCAGAGATTCAACAAGGTGCTGGAAACATTTCTCTGAGATTTTGGTCCATATTGGCATGATAGCATCACGTAATTGCTGCATATTTGTCGGCTGCACATCCATGATGCGAACCTCCCATTCTAGCACATCCCAAATCTACTCTACTGTATTGAAATTTGCTGACTCATGATTTCTGGACATGATCAGCAACAATACTCAGGTAGCCTGTGGTGTTGAAGCGATTGTCAATTGGTACCGAGGGTCCTAAAGTGTGCCAAGAAAATATCCCACACACCATCATTACACCACCAGCACCCTGAACCTTTGATACAACGCAGGATGGTTTCATGCTTTCATGTTGTTTACACCAATTCTGACCCTACCATCTCAATGCCGCAGAATCATCAGAATATTGTACTATTCTAAAGACTATACTTTTTTACCCATTCTGATGTTCAGTTTGAACTTCAGAAAATCATCTTCACCATCGCTGTGTCCAAAATCGCGTAGAGTTTTATTAAAATTTTTGAATTTACTTTGCAACCATTAACACAAGTATGAATATTGGTAGTTTTAATGAAATTCAGACATACCGTATCCACCATGTTGTCTCTATCATGTGACCTACCAGCATCAGTTGCGTCGCTTCACTTTCATTCACAAATACCCTCCTGTGGCCTCATGGGATAGTAAAGTGTCCATCAAATGCACACTTCAGAATCTCGCCAGAAGTCCTTTTTATGCTTTATTTTTTTGCCTACTTTTTGAATATTATGTATTCAAACATACTTCTCTTTTGGCGTACTGTTTTTCGCACACTGTGTTTTAGGGAAGTATTTGATTTCGGACACAGCACATGTCTACCACCGAAAAGCATTGAGCTGCTGCCATGTGATTGGCTGATTAGATACAGTATTTGCCTTAATGAGCAGTTGAACAGGTCAAGTGTACCTAATAAAGTGGCCAGTGAGTGTCCTGTGTGTGTATATATTCATTTTATTAATGTATGTGTGTAATATTTTATTAATGATTAAATGTATCAATATTAATGTTAAAAAGTAAAAAAGTATTATTACTCCAGTCTTCAGTTTCACATTATCCTTCAAAAATTATTCTAATATGCTGATTTGCTGCTCAAGAAACTCTTCTCATTATTATCAATATTCCGTTTTTTTGTGGAAACCATGATAAAAAAAAAGTCAGGATTCATTGATATTTTTTTTTTAAATGATCAGCATTTCTAATTATGACTATCTTATCACTTTGGATCAGTATAATGCATCCTTGCTGAAAAAAAGCCTTTCAAAAAATAAAGTCAAATACAAATAAAGAGAGAATTTTCTGATCCCAAAGTTTTGTTGGTTGCAGTCATTTCCAAAGTATTCAGGGGTTTTTAACATCAAGCTAGATTTAGCCTAATGACAATCTTACTCAAAATCCAGTATGAAATCAAATTTAGTTAGGTTATCCAATTAATGTAAAATCTCTTGCTGATTCTTGCTAATCATCGCTTCAGGAAGTAGTTACATTAAGTGGAAATGCTGGCACAGATCCATGTTTCTCAGCAGCGCAAAGCTTCAGTTGCATCCTTAAGTGAGTGCTGTTCCTCAACAGGAGGGAGAGAACATTCAGCCCTAAAATGATCAGCAATGAATAGAGGTTTCTATGGAAACTGTCAAAGGTCTTCAGCTGAGTCCATAGTTTCTACCTATTGCATAGCGAAATAAGAGTTAACTTCACCACCTTTGGGAATTATTAAATCTTTAAAGCATGAGAGGGGAATCCATGACCCGTAAAAGATTTTCAAAAATCTGATCTTGGCTAACAGCTTCAATATTTGTCTCTATCAATCCTTTACTGAAGTGAGCTGAATAACATTGAATATCCTCAAAAAGATTGTTCACCCAAAAATGAAAATTCAGTTCAATCATTTATTCCCCCACGTTGTTCCAAACCTGAATTACATTTGCTCAGGTAATTTTTTTCCAAACAACAATGACAGTGATTGTACTTGAATCTGAACTTTGAAAATAGAAAATTTGGAAATGAAAATCCGTGCTTTGTGCCTTGCTTTGTGCACATCCACGCAAGCTCAGTTTTATACAGGATACGTTTATGTATGTAAAAGAAAGCCAAAAGAAAGGTTCATTTTGTAAATGAGCAGAGAAATGGCAGATTTCCAAGAAGTAATTTAATGTACAATGGACCAACCAATTGAACGGTGAAGTTAAGTGGTTGAAATACATTGCTAATCTGAAGTACTTTATTCAGAGAAGTACACAATAGGCTCATTGCCATCCTCTAAACGATCTTAAGCTCTGACAAGTGCACAGAACTGGAAAAATGTTTTTAGACTTTTTACAAATATATGTATATTCAGACAGTGCTTGAACAGACAAAAAATAAAGCAAAAATCTGAACCGTCTGACTGGGCCAATTAAAAGTTGTTATATATTTTAAAGCCTAATAAATGTTAATGTTACTGTAATGCTGAATGTCTATAATTAATGGGTAAAATTGAGAAAAAATCTATTTCATAGAGACAGTATTGGTTTTGGTGATACTGGCCTTCTTTCAAAGAAAGATGCCATTAGACAAATATTTAAAATATAGGCTACTGTCTTTGTTGTTTCTACATTCATTTAGAGATTAAATGAGAAATGATTACAATATAAAAATATATATAAAAAAACTTGAATGTTAGCCGCTATTAATCACAATTAATTACAGAAAAATGTACGATTAATTCATTTTTTAATCGATTGACAGCACTAATGTGTATTTATTTATTTATTATTAATTTAGATTATATAGACCATAAACTTTTGAATGGAACTATGTATTTTCTCTAAAACTCTTAGATTCAAAATAATTGATGCAAATGTTAAAAATTCTAAGTTAAATATTAAAATGTGTTTCTCACACTTGTCCATTAAATAAATACAAGGCAGAATTATATTTGTTTTTACTTATCTATATAGACCACACAAAAAACCACATGGGGACTTGAGTGAACATTAAGAGATACTATATTTAGTTTTAAAATGATTTGCATATTATTTATGTATTTTTCTCATATAATTAAGCACATTTTTCCAGTTTTGTATACAAAATATTGCATGAGAATAATATGCAAACAATCTCTTAATATTCCTAAAAATAGGCTTTATGAAAAGAAATAACTTGTTTTAGTTATGTTGTGTAATGTGTGACATGTTTTCATGAGATTCACTCTGTCACTGGCTGATGTGTGTTGTGTAGGTGGAGATCATTCGGAAGAGGCTTCATAAAGACATCCTCCACAACCCAGTAGTCATGCTCAACTTCTGCCCAGATCTCCGCTCTACGACCTCTGACCTGCGGAGCATCCAGAGGGAATTCATCTTCCTCATTGACCGCAGTGGAAGCATGAGCGGGGTCAACATCAATCAAGTTAAGGTAGGATGCTTCTGCTTCTGCGTCAAGCTAACTGTGCCCCTCATTCCCAACGTTCATTAACTTTTGAAGACATCCTAATTTATTCAATGGTTTAAAACCCCAAAGTGCTTCAGTCGTTTTAATGACCATTAATGGAAAAGGGTATTTATATACACACAGCGGTGCTTATTTACCGAAGAGACTCTTCTTCATAAGTCTCAGCCTCAGACGGATCGCCCACTTGTGTTCATAAGTTTCAATCTGATTGGATGGTTTTATGTAGATTACGGGAGTAAACAGATTTATAAATTATTTAAGGGGTGGTTGATTGATTTCCCTTTTGGATTTTCCTAACTTTAGTTAGTGTGTAATGTTGCTGTTTGAGCAAAAACAACATCTGCAAAGTTACAACGCTCTAAGTTCAAAGCAAAGGAAGATAGTTGCTTTTAAAGAAATCGTTTTTAAGGACTACAACAAATGGCTGATTGGGACTACATGACATTCCTCCTGGGTTGATGTCATCACTAACCCTAAAAGTTACATAAACCCCACCCCCGGAACACGCAGTCCATGTTGAGAAGAGGAAGAGTTGTTGTAGTCGAGCACATTTGATTCTGCTCAAGCTGTCGCATCCGTCTTTTCACATGCAATACAGTACGCAACACAAATGCAATAGCATGTCACTCTGTAGGCATCTTACAACAGTTCCTACACGAGCGATTTATAGATTATCATGACAGAATATGCTAATTAAAGATAGTTAACTCCACATCAGCAACATAAATTCATCAACTAATCATTCAGAAACGTCCTGTTGCATTCTACGTTGTCACTTCTTCTCGAGTCTCTTCATCATTGTCCGACTCCAGTTTAAACATTAAAAGCAAAACAGTTCCTGACACACACACACGCACGCGCACGCACACACACATACACGCACGCTCTTGAAGCTCCACCCTCTGTGCAGGGAACAGCAGCTCATTTTCATTTAAAGGGACACACACAAACTATGTTTTTACTCACCCTCAAAAAGTGGCAATTTTAAAATGCTGTAAAAAAAATATCTATGGGGTATTTTGAGCTAAAACTTCACATACACACTCTGGGGACAACAATTTTTTTTTTTTTTTTACACATTGTAAAAAGGGCCATTTTACCGCCCCTTTAAAGTAATAAAGTTGTTTATTGTTACATTTTGCAAAATTTAGCATGAGAGTTTATCATGAGGTTTATAGTACCATATAGGGCTAGGCATTATGTTTTTTGCTGAAGAACTTAAATGAAACTGCATTAGGGGCTTTCGCACCGGAGGAACATTTTTGTAGTTCCTATAACGATTGGCGGAAGTACCTCCTTTTTGCCGTGTTCACACCATAGGAACTGGGAACGATTTTAGTTATATTAATGCATTTTTGGGGGACTAAATTAGCTCCTACTTCAGAGTAGGGTCTAACCCATCAGTGACGTACTGTAAGTAGAACGATGACTATATATATATATTTAAACTAAAACATAGTCACATGTTTCTACAAAGTAGAATTATATTTGTTCAAATGTATCTTTATGTACCATACAAAAAGCCGTATGGGTACTTTTAGACCCATAACATTTAGAATATAACTGAGATTAGTTCGCTTTTTAGTTTTACTGAACATCGTGAACAAAATCAGACCATTTGAGCAGCCTGTTGAAGGGGTTCTGTAATGAAATAGGCAGCTTGTTGCATTGAATAGCTCAAGCAGCTACGATAATTGAACTTGGTAAGTCTCCATGCTGAGATTGGATGTGTGTGAATGAGTGTGTGCTCGTGTCCTCTGTGGATGGGGCTGTGCAGCGTGACGCACGAGGCAGCGATGACTCACTGTGGTTTTGATTGAGGATGCTCCCCTTCTGACCACAGACACCAAATGGCTCTAATGTAAAGGCTCAGGTCATTCTAGCGGTAATATCATCCCAGAATATCCTTGACCCTGCAGAAGACTTGCTCCATGCTGAAATGTCATATTTCCATTGTGGTGGGGTGCAAGAGGACAGCAGCAGATTTATCCGGTTACACTGTAATAAAATACATTTATTACAAGGAATAGTTCAACCAAATAATTTTTTTTCCAATATTTACTCACTCTCATGTGACTACATATTCCGTGTAACACAAAAGCAGAAATGTCGAAAAATTGTGCTTGTCATCTTTGCTGTAAATTGACAGTGAATGGCTGTCAAAATTCCAATAAAGATGCAAAAGCACCATCAACGTATCATAAAAGTATGTTAATACGAAGATCTGCTATATTCAAAGTCTTCTGAATTCATTCAATAGCTTTGTGTGAGGAACAAACTGAAATCTAAGTCGAAATTTAATTAGCTGAACTGGAGAAATGAATCAGTGCAATTTGTGAATGAATCATTCAGTCTGGTTTTGTGAACTGGATCATCTGATTAATTGAAAACCCAAATAGACATTCCCTCATCAACTCTTGTGAAAACATTTTAAGTGATTAACACAAAAAACTGTCGTATGACTTCAGAAGATTTAAAATATTGGTGGTTCTTTTGAGCCTTTGAAGCTTGAAAGCCACTCTTTAGTAATTGCATGGGGGGAAAATACAATTCTTTAAAAGTTCTCCTTTTCCACAGTAAATTACGATATTTTAATTTTCAAGTGAACTATTCCTTTAAGAACTAAAATCTTTTATAATTGTATTTCAAGTTCAATTTGAATGTGTAAGGAAGTGCTCTGAAAAGGTGGACTTGTTTTAATTATAGCAAAATTGGTGATTTTTTTTTTTATTCATTCAAAACAGTGAAAGACCACATTATTGTAAAAACTGCTAAAACATGGTGCTAAAACTCTTCTTTAATAATCACATTCATATTTACAAACTTAATTATAACCTCATGCTTATTACTCACTGCTGTGCTCGCTGTCAGTCTGTCGAGAAGCAGCGCTATAAATTATACCACTACTAGATGAGACACAATGGATGCCTGAATTCTTGTGTTCAATATGCAGTGCTGTCTATTGGCTTCAGGTCTGGATGACAAAGATTGCTGGTTCAATCCAAGCAAGGGCGACAGTTGAAAAGCCATTAGCGATCGACCACTAGTCTAAACATTTGTGGGAACATGCCACCCTCAGTGTCTATGATGGGCACAGTCCTGCCATCGAGCATGGCACTTAACACTGCAATTAGTTTAATGTGAGTTGCTTTCAATAATATGCAAATTAAACATGGCAAATTACTATAATGGCTGTAATGTATTATTAAAGCAATATGAACATGAAAAATGTAAACTCAGTGTGAACCTGATATTTTATATATCACTATATCAAAAAAAAAAAAACTTCAGTTGCTGCCTTAAATTATAATCAAATTGACCGGAGAAGTCATTTCAACTCATTTGTTTTTGAATCTTGTCTCGTTGAATATTAACTTAAAAAATGAAGTGGAAATACTTCTATTTAAAATACTTTTATTTACCACACACACACACATATATACATATAAAAACAGTTTTTTATTGTAATTTTGTATATAGTAAGTAATGCAAAATACAGAATCATGGAATCCCGTTACCTCTTCTTTTCACTCCTCCTCTATCGCTTGATCTCCATTATCTATCTAGATAAGATAACCTGCTCATCTGCCACCCTCATTCACGTTGACCTTCCCATTTTGTGTGTTCACAGGACGCAATGGTCGTGATTCTCAAAAGTCTTTTCCCAGCATGCTTATTCAACATAGTGGGCTTCGGATCCAAGTTCAAAACGCTGTTTGCCACCAGTCAGAGCTACGATGAGGTAGGTCACCCGCAGGGTCCCACAGTCAGCGTCCTCAATCCCTGCCCTCATTAGATCGCCAGTTACACTGAGACGCTCAAGATGCTCGATGTTTGTGTTTTTCTGCTGGGATCCAGCGGCAAAGGTCTGGGTTTACATGATGAATTTCTATTAAAGTTTCTTACTGATTTCATAATGCATAAAAACACTGCTTATTCAGAAGTCTCTGTGGCAAATAGTTTTTTTCTTTTCTTTTAATTCACTGTGGATATAATAGCAAACAATGTCAGTGTTGGTCAGAAGGTGCTCCCCGTTCCTCTTCTTTCAAATGTAACAAGACAAGTTGACACCATTGTTACTAAAAATTACTAAGTAGTATTTCCTACTCAAGCAAGGTAATATTTGACTGGTCAAGCCTATGCAATAGGAGCAGACTGGGAGCAGCCTTGGATGACAACATGCCCAGTGCATTATGGGTGTTGAAAGAGTTTTCACTAATTAGGTAGCAGAGATTTTAACAAAAAACAACAACTTTGTACCAGATAGGCAGCCATGTTTTATTGTAACCCCATTTTGCCAGTACTAAATAAACCTTTGACAAACCTCATTTATTTCACAGGAGAGTTTGGTGTTGGCTTACGAACACGTGAAGAAGATCCGGGCTGACATGGGCGGCACAAACATACTGGCTCCTCTCACCTGGATCCTACGGCAGCCCATGCAGAAAGGTCATCCTCGCCTGCTCTTCCTCCTGACCGACGGAGCCGTCAGTAACACAGGGAAGGTTATTGAGTTGCTCCGCAGCCACGCCAAGTTCACCAGGTCAATATTTGCACATTTACATTTATGCATTTGGCAGACACTTTTATCTAAAGTTACATTGCATTTAAAGTCCATTTCATATAGCACTCGCTAATGAGTTTGGAAGCCATCTCTTAATTTGGCAGGATGTATATTTAAAAATAATAATGTGGCACATCAAAAAATGATATTTATTAATATTTTCAAATACTTTTTTTATATTTTCACTTTTCATTTTAGTTTAAGGTTTAGCTTTTTTGTTTTGTTTTAGCCTTTTTATTTTGCTTTCATTTATTTTTATTTCCAATTTTGCCTTGGCAACTAACTGAAATAAAATAAAGATAAAATAAAGTTTTTAATCTAATATTTATATCTAATATTTTCTTTCATTTCAGCTTTTTTCAATTTATGAAAACAATTTTTACTCATTTTAATTTTAGTTAATAATAATAACACTGATTGCGAACTCTTAAATTGAGTCATTCCACTTAAATATTTAAAATAAAGTAAAGGCTTTACATTACACTATGGATCCAATAAAGAAGGATAATATGTTGGCAAACTAATGCAAACAGACAAAGGGACAATAAATGAACATTCTGTTATTATTTACTTAACCTCATAAAAGATATTTTCAATAGTTGTGTACTTGAATAGATCAAATTTAATAGGATACAGTATCATTACTTGGAATATAGTGCTCAAGTCATACAGACATTAAACAATGTCTTTTTTGTGGTAATCATCCCCTGATCACAATATGTTTTCATTTATATGCAAAAGAGCAACTCCGACAGTCTTCAGTTCAAAATATCCCATTTTATTTCCTGCAGATGAAAGCCGTACCGGTATGCATTTGGAATGATTTGCTGATTAAATGACTGATGATTCCAGTTTTTCATTTTCGGATGAACTAATCCTTTAATATCACAGGTTCAAGGATACAGAGCTGCAGAGCTATTCAGGTAATAAGATCACAATCAGATCAGCGCAGACGCTAGCGACAGTAAATTGATGTCTCTGTCTAATCCTCCTAGATCCGCACTAGCCGTAACACTGCTGGTATTCACAGGCTTTGTTTCTGCAGTCCGTTGCTTCCTAGAGGCTTCCGTCTCCCACCTCCAGTCAATTTGTCACATGCCGAGATGTTCACCTGAGAGGAACACTTCTTTTCTTCCTCGTCCTCCTAGAGCACATGCAACAATAGCTTTCTTTCAAAAGAATGGAAGAAACCGTAGGTTTTCACAGCCGTTCCTGCAGTACAATAGACACAAGCAGAGGTCAGACACAAAGACGATGGCTGGGAAATGACACTGCAGTGTAATGTACTGCCTTAAGCAACACTTGCCCTCCTCAGATGATCGAGAATAATCACAATTGTGTCTTACTGCGCTTCATTTCTCTGCTGTGGGGACATGACTCTGCTGTCTTTGCTTGTTAGGGAAGAATGTTTCCCAGTAAACTGATCAGACGCAGAGATCGCCAGTCCACACTATAGTAAATGGACAGATGTTTTCGGTGCACTGTTCAAGCAGTGCACCTTGTATCTCAAACGCAGTGAGCCACAGATGTTGCTGCCTATGCTGAAGGTCACTCAATTACTTCAGGTACTTTGAGTGTGCATTAGATCTGGTGTTTTACAGACCCCACCCCAGTTAGGCCAAAATCTAGAGATTGTTGAGAAAAATCTAAAATAATATATCTTCAAAATATTAGTTTGGTTACAAAACCTAGAGCACTGCCTAGACAAAATCCTTCGCACTGCAGAAGAACACAGCATATCTTCATGCCTGAAAGTAGGATCAACACTGACATTACCTTATGCACATTTCAGAACACAATGACATGTAATATTAAGTTTGCTTAATTAGAAGCATTTGACCAAATTGTAAGGTAATCACAAAATGCATTTGGACAAGCTCACTGAAAAAATCCAACATGATCGATGAGTATTTATTTGATGTATATCCATTACTTATATACTTGGATATTTAAATTAATTTAAATAGATTTATTTAAAAAAAAAAGGGTCTAATGACTGTTGTTCCCATCACTGGCTCTATATATATATATATATATATATATATATATATATATATATATATACATATACACACACACACACGTTTTTTATCATATATATATATATATATATATATATATATATATATATATATATATATATACATATACACACACACACACACGTTTTTTTATCATATATATATATATATACATACATACAGTGGGTATAGAAAATAATCACCCCTTGCTTTGCAGCCTGAAATGAAGATGGACACAGTTTTTGTTTTATCCAGTTTTTGTTTTATAAAACAGAATGGAAAAAGCCCCCCCCCCCCCCCCCAAACTCAATCGGGTGTAGCTAATCACCTTCTCAATGGCACACAAAGCCATTTGAGTTACAACTGTGATCAGCTGTCATTTTGATGAGCTCAGCATGAGATGAGCTTTCCTGGAGAGTTTTAGTCCTTGGTAGTGCAACTGAAGCAAACAATCAACTACGGGTGGCAAGGCACTGTCAAACGTTTTTTTTAAATGCAATTTTTTAAATGATTAAATGCATTTTATCTGGAAGAGCATCACCGATTTGAGATGCAGCTTCTTCATTATGTGATGCTCTTCTGATGTTTTCATAGACTCACCGCACCTGTCCTGTCTGTGTGTGTGTTTGCATCATGGCAGGTGTTACACGTTCGGCATAGGTCAGGATGCGTGCAGGAGGCTGGTTTTAGGACTGTCTGCGGTTTCCAGAGGCACAGCTGAGTTCCTGGCAGAAGGGGAACGACTGCAGCCCAAGGTCCTCGTTTCCTCTGACGTGTTTATCTTCCACCGCAACAGCCTGTTATTTTGAATGTCACTGCAAAGCAATTACAGCAGCCACGGAAATTGTAGAGTGCCCAAATGTATTAGCAATTAACAATTTGTTTTGTTTAATCAAATATAAATTAGGATAATAATCAAAGCTGACAGCACATTTAATGTTTGTTCCTTTTCTCCCTGCTGTTTAAGACTAGCATCTACTGTATATTTTCCTGTTTTATTTATAGAGTATATTTACAGATGGTGCTCCCTTGATTAAGTTCAATAGGTGGTATTTGAGCGGGCTGTTATTTGTGTCATTGGCAGATGATTAAGTCGCTGAAGAAGTCCATGACATCAGTTCTGACTGACATCTCCATTGAGTGGCTGTATCCAGAGACGAAAGAGATCCTGCTCTCTCCAGTGGGAGCGACCTGTCTGTTCCCCGGTGACCGGCTGATTGGATACAGTGTGGTGTGTGATGCATCCCGATATCACTCCAACCCCAAATCAGTAGGTCATCCGTTGTCTGACCATAATTATTCAATTCTTTTTTTATATTATTTAATAATTAAACTTATTATTAATATTTAGATAGATAATATTGTTATTATTTTAACATATAATACATTTCTATATAGTATAATATGAAATATACAATCTGGGATTATTAATCAATTTTTATATTAATAACAAAAATTATAATATTATTTTAATATATAATCTATTTTGATTTAATATTGAATATACACAACTTATTATTATTATTATTATTTATATAATATTATTCATTTAAAATATACTGTATTTTAATATAATATTTAATATAAACCAAACAAAATACAGTATATTTTAAATGAATAAATTATCTATCTAAATAATAATTGTTTTGTGTACATGTAATATTATATCAAAATACAAATTTTGTATTTAGTTTATTAATTAGATTAACCATTGCTGTTAATTGTATATTTTATATTATATCACAATTTTATATTTTTCAATATTTATAATAATATTGTCTATTTAAATAATAGTAATAATCTGTTTTGTGTATATTCAATATTATATTAAGATTAAAATATACTAAATTTTGATATGTTATAATGGAGGAGCGAGGGAGTGTTGAACCTTATATATCAGACAGGTCGTTGTCAAATTGATCATATTTTGAAAATCCAATAGTCTGTTTTTTAGAACATGACAGTAGTGGTGGGATAGCATTTTTTTTATCAAGTATTTTTAATGCCTTTTTACAGAGACTTTCTATGGTTTCAAGTGTTGTGGGGAAAGCAAGAGACCAGGTAGTCAAACAATAATCAAAATGAGAAATAATCATTGAATAAAAATGTTTTAGCTGCACCCATGGTTAAATTATTTCGAATATACCGGAAATTTTGAAGATTAAATTTGACTATCTGTGCTACTTTTTTTACGTGACTTTTAAAACAAAGTGTGAATCGAGGACTACCCCAAGGTATTTAAATTCTGAAGCCAGGTCATGTTCCACTCCATTCAGAAAGACATTTGATCTGGTTATTTTGACATGAGAAGTACATTGAGAAGTACATGCACACAGTTTTTTTTTTAATATATATTATATATATTGATATTTTACATTATATACCAATATTATATAGATATAGATATTATATAGCATATAATGTTTGTTAATGTAAATTTAGATTGTAGGCCGAAATAAAAAGCTCTCAACTTCTAAAACCTCTTTTGTCTGTTGTCACAGGACAAACGCAGACGATACAGCATGATGCGTTCCAACGAGTCCACCAGTTCTGTGTTCTATCACTCTCAAGAGGAGGATGCTGGGAAGGTTTACTGTGACGCTCAGGGGCCACACAGGGACAATCAAGTCGGCTCGCTGTTTGACGGTTGCCAGGAGACCGTGTCTGAGAGCAGTCCTATTGCCACGGAGCAAGACGTTATGGGTAAATTACAGCACTATAAGAAGTAAAATTGTTCCATACGGTTTCAAACGACTTGAGTGTTACAGAATTTTCATTTTTGGATGAACTATTCTTTAAAGTCTCTTGATGAAAGAGAATAAAGGAATATAGTCAGCAAACTACTATATAAGAGAGGAAATGAAAGAGAAAATGTGTTAAATTAGTTTTTTTTTCTTCTTTTGCACAGGAACTGACACGAGCACCTCTCCGAGAAGACGTGCTTATAGCACCAATCAGATCATAGATTACAACCCCATGAAGAAGGCCTACACCCCCAGTGACCCCAGCTCCGTGGTGGGGAAAAACCCTCTTAGACGAGCAAAAGTCCAGGAGCTCGTCGGTCAGACTCAACCTGACTACGGAGCTCAGTGGAAAATGGACTACCAGGTTAGTCATTGCTACAGCACAAGTCCTGAAGCATGTGCTATGCAAATATGTGAACGCAAAGGCTTCTTGCTATGCGAGTTTGATTTTGTGTGCCATTGCATTGAAAAATGTGTCTAAAGCATTAGCATTGGTGAAGCTACTTTGCAAAGTAATTTTAACAATTTAAAGTAGTCAAACTACTGTACACTACAAACTACAAACAATTTGCTATGTACAAAGTATTTGATAAAAAAGTTGCTAAGTACACTCAAGCTACATTGATTAAATTGGACCATATTTTTAAGTAACCTGAGCTGATTTTTTTAAATGAGGGAGTTTGTATTAATGAACACACAATTAGGAACTTGAACAGGCAAATTTATACTAAGTACAACCAAAACACCCGAATCGTTTGAATTTTAGCGATTCCTATTCTGCTTATCGATTCCAATTCTTATCAATTGCCAGTTTCGATTCCAATAAGGTAGAAACATTTATATCAAACATGTTTATTCTGTGTCTTTTGGTAAAAAAATTAGCAGCCTAAAGAACACTAACATTTACCATAGCAAAAAACAACTGGACTAACTAATATAAAATTCAAACATTATTGAAGACAAGTAAACAGTGATAAATGTAAAGGCCCTTTGAATATGTGAATAAGTCATAGGCTGAAGGAAATGCAAATTCACAACTCGGAAAGAAAATAAACTCTTACTTCAGTAATACAAATAAAAACAAATGTGATGTTTGTGTAAAGTCATTTTTGTTTATTAAAATGGTTGAATTGTATCTTCGAAGGTCAGCTGCAAAGACATTGGTTAATAAAGTAAAAGTATTTGCACCTTTCTCCTAATTTTCTCTTCATAAGGGGACAGGTGAGGTGCATTCACTAAACGGGGAAAACAAGTAACTTGCGTTACTTATTTGAAAAAGTAACTTGTAAATTCAATAATAATGCGGTACTTTTCTAGTTACTTAAAAAGTAATCTGATTACATACTGTAACTCACGTTAACTATACCCCCAACACTGCTTATGATACACATCCTGAGAATGCAATAAACATTATACTTGGAAATGATCAGAAAACATCTGTATCTGTAATCTCCTTTGTGCATGTGTGTTTTGACAAAGCAGACGGTTTATTGTTTTCTTTAGAAGAAATATCTGTAGGCAGCCGTCACCATGCCATCTGCTATAGCCGAAGCATCTGCTACGATATAAAAAGAGCCCCATGGATTCATTTGTTCGTTCTAAAGGGTTATTTGAACTCATTTTTGAGCTCGGTGATGAGAATGTAATTCATAATTCAATGTTCTTACCGTCACATCCACACAAATAGAATTTAGATGGAACAGCCAGTGGAAGATGAATTACAGTTTCCTGGACATTTAAGTAATGGAAGAATGTGCAAAAAGGAAAAATGCTGTCTAAGAACTGAGGTAGAACTCTGAATTAGAAATGCACCTTTGAAGTGCAGTGGGAGAAAAAAAGGTTGTTGGCTGAAATGAGGCCAAAAATATCCCTGACCTAGAGACAGGTTAGTATGTAATCAAGACCACAACGGAGAGGTGTGCTTCCTTTGTGTCTCATAATGATGGCCGTACTCATTTCATGCATGACAACTGAGCTGAATGGCCAGGGAAAACTCTTTCGATTCACAGCAGGCCTTCTGATGAGACTTAAAGATGCTTGTATGCTTCTGGTATGTCGGCTTTCCTAATAAACTACAGTACTTTTATTGCTTTTTGTTTATTAATTTAAGCATTGCTCAACATTAATTTTAAGCATTGCTCAACATTTTGGATACCCTGTAACATTTTTGTGAGGTTACCTAAAATTTGTACTTTAAGTTAAACTGGTTTTATTCAAGTCAAAAATATTATTTATTATTTAAATATTATTATTTATTTAATATTATTGACATTTAAATAATATAAATAATTTAAATATTTTTAAATGCCATGTTGGTAACCTTATTCCTCAAGCCAGTAATAATATTGTTTATTATTTAAATATGAACATATTTAAATAATATAAACAATAAATATTTAAATATAAGTTAATAAGAATTATGTTTCAATGTTAGTAATTGCATTCCTGAACATTTTGGGTACCCTGTAACATTTTTGTCAGGTTTCTTAAAAATTTGCTTCATGTGGTAACACAAGTTAAACTGGTTTTATTAAAGTCATAAATATTACTATTTAATGTTTAAATAAAAACCACTACTGATATTTTTTTTCTGAGAGTGTTGCTGACAACTTTTTACTGCTATTTCATGACATTGTGTTTCGTATTCAGTGAGTTCAGTCATACTCCCGCATTGCCGACACCCTGCCAAGAGACATATCGATCACCCAGCCACTCATGTTCATCTTCCGGGGTACAATTAGTTCTGACAACTGTGACAAAACCCTTGATGGCCCTGATCAAATTTCCAATGTCACACTCTCTGAATGGGGAGCAGATATCAATAATCCAGCCGACACTTTGCACTGCAAGCAATTGGCCATGGAAGTTTTATCAAAAAGAGAGTGAGTAATATTTCAGACAGGCAATAATAGTCCTTGATTTGCCCTCAATGGATGCAATAATGACTTTAATAATCCTTATTACTGTAGCTGTTTAGCAGGCATACATTTCTCATAATCCATATTACCATTAGACCCAGGTAAACAGAGAGCCACGGCTATAGGAGCTGGCATGGTTAAGGCGTCTCAAAGAGTCATTGTGTTCATAAACTCCCTCTACACAAGGTGAAATAAATTAGATTTCCTTTTGTTATGCCCTGCCTTCATGTTGGAAATTACCAGGGGAAACTGCATGCTCAATGGGAGCATGGAAACACAGACTTGCCAGCATTAGCGTCAACATTAGCACCACTACTTTGGCATTGTGGTATTTTTCATAAGTTCAAGAAACGTACAAAACAGCTGTTTTGATTGACCACTGGAACTGAAGCTGTCCTAATGCCCACTAGGTAAAACATTTTATTTTATTTTATAGTTATTAATTTAAATATTAAATATTTAATTTTAAACAGTTATTTAAGTCAAATATAATTATTTAATATTTCAATATTATTATTTAAATGTTGACATATTTAATTATTTATTTGTTATACAATTTATTTTAAGATTTTTGACAATATTTAAATATGGTAACATTTAAATATATTTAAATAATAGTATTTACATTTTAATATTGTGTATATTCTTTTTTTTAAATATTAATATGCCTATTTTAGTATTATAATTTAATATACCTATATTTATAATTAAGTTATGACTGATAAATGTTTGATATTATAAATGTATATTTTAGTTGTGTGTGGTCTACAGATTTCAAAGTAAAATGTAAAATGAATAAAGATTGTACTTTTCCCAATACATTTACGGTAAAACTTTACTTAAATCCTTTATATATAATGCATTCTGAAAGTATTTTTAAAGCATTAATTATGCCTTGTAATGCACCTTATGTATTATCTCATGAATAACTGTAACCACAGTTATAATTCATTATAATGTTTATCTATTTATTAAATACACCTTTAGAAAGTATAATGCATTAAAACACATGACAAACAACCAATTTCAGATGCAACAAGGAATCTGCTTATATATTTTCATAATTGTAACTAAAGCTAAAACACATAATATAATGCATTATAATGTACATTATGAATACCTTTCTTAATGCAGTATACATAAAGGCTTTAAGTAAAGTGTTACAGTACCAAATTAACGTTTGTACATAAATGCACAAAGCTCTGCTCTTAAAGGGAAAGCACTCTTTTAGAGAAATCTGAGTGCTCTTAAAGTGGTAAATATTTCCCATAATCTGACACTGTGAGTTATTGCTAGATGATCTAAATATTAAAAAACATTTAAATACAGATAAATAGATACATGTAGTGGATGGCCGTCTTGTACTTCAGTTAAGCATTTGTAATAGTTTTGGACATTTTTGTTCCATTCGAGTACAGTGGCCTTGCCAAGATGCAGAGTGAGAGTGAACAAAACGACTAATGAACTGTTGCTCATTTCTCCAAAAGCCACAGCTGGCCAGCCTGTGTGCCACATCCTCAAGAGGACGTCCCATCCCTGCTCACAAACCTCCAGTGCAGCAACACGAGGGTCTCCAGGGGGAGTCTAAGGTGGATCAGACCCACCCTGGCCCCTCTGCACAGGGTCCCGTGGTGGAAGACGGCTCCAGGTCTTCAACGGACAGCCCTTCTCTAGGCAGCACCGGCGATGCAGGTTAGTCCTTCACTACAGTGCTTAAGTGCAAGGACAAAGACGTCAATTTCTGATGCATATCAATCGTAGCGCTGCTGGCGCACGCAAATCATGGCGATTTCTGTGGTCAAGGCTCCTAAATGGTGGTCCTATGTCGTACAGTGATAGAGTTTCAAAGATGGCCGTTGTCATGGTCTTACGACCAAAGATAATCTGTGATCATTTTCTAAGCATGATCATCTCACAGTGTGTTTGCTGCTACGACCTACATCTACTGACTAGACAATAAAAATGCAACAAGAAATTGCGTATTGTTCAGCGTGACATTACTTAAGCTCCATTTGCAAAGTTGGAGTTTATTCTCTAGCCTTGACCGCGTCCATATTGGCTTCCACCTCTTTTTTTTCAATGCTCATAAAAACCACAATTGCCAAAGTGTGATTGATCTTGCTCTATATGTTTTCCACTAGCGCATGCTGATGACGTGTTGTCTTAACTATTAGCTATACTAACTTGCGTCGTGGCCTACGAATTAATAATCATCGTACAGTCTGCATACATGTTGTACCCAAGTTTAATAGATCCATGTCGTACAGTGTGATTTGTAATGATCTTATAGGATTGCCAAAACCGCACAGCCTGTAGCGGGCATAACCCTGCAAGTAGATCTACAGGAAAAGGATTGGGCAAGGATTTAGACAAACCATAAACTAGTCGATTTTGAGAATATCCATCCATCCTTTAGCCAGACCTAGCACTGTAAAGCACAACAAGCAATGCTTTATTTTTACAGTTTTAACGTAAGCTCATTGAAGATGTTTGTGTCGAGCAGGACGAGGCCGAGGGCCGTGAGAGAATGGCGTGACGCCGGTGGCGTGATTGCTGATGAGCGGCACCTGTCTCGTATCTCTCATGGAGGAGCGGAAGCATAAAAGGAGCGACGACAGTGGAGATCGAGAGACCGGTGCGTCGTGCAGGTCTCGCTCATCAGCAATCACGCCATTCTCTCACGGCCCTCGGCCTCGTCCTGCTCGCCACAACGTTAATGAGCTCAACCAACTGGTTTATGATGTTTTTCATCAGGGAATGCATCTGTTAATACTCTGAATATTATGTTTAATATCAAACAGATGGCTACACGCATCAGCTTTGCGAAGTCGAAACGCCCCAAGATCCTCACGCACCAGAATTCTGGGCCAGTCATGGAAAGGGAGATTGCAAAGCGGTCGTGTCGGGACTGCTGTGCGGGAAACCCATGAAATGGGAGGTGATCTTTGACATTCAACCCTACCTAAAAGGTCGAGAGCGGGAGGAAAAAGTTCACGAGGACCTGTGGAACGAAACCTTCCATCACCTGGCGGGACGTTGCATTATTCAAGACTTTGAACATATGGTGGACAAAGAGTGTGAGATTGAGCATGGTGAGGAACTTGACTCGTAATTACTCGAAGTTATTTAGCTGATCAATTCTAATCATTTGTGGGATGTGAATGTCCAGTGTTCAAAACATTACTCGCATACTGTATCTGACAAAATCCCTCAACTATGCCGTTTCTTGTAGGTTCTGGGAGAAGGTACCAGCTTTATGCTATCCACACGAGTAAAGCCTGCAACATCTTGAGCAAATACACAGCATTTGTACCTATTGATCTGGACAGCAATGAATATTTACCCACCTGCGTTGAGTATAGCCACCCTGGTAAGTCATTCTTCGAATTCATCTGAGCTTACAAGGCCTGGTATTTGCAATCATTGTCAAAGGTACTGTTCTCAGGAAGAGGAAAACAAAGGAGAGCGCAGGAAAACAGATGAAGCAGTCGCTCCTGGCTTAAACACACAATTAGATTATGGTAATGACTCTTTGTATATCTGTTTATCTCCAGGGGAGGATCATAAACGAAGTTCGCACTGCAGTTCTCGTTCCGGCAGCAGGAAGAACCGTGGCTACTCTGTAGGTCTGGGTCGGTCACAGTCAGGAGGTTTGTCTGGGCAAGATGACGCAGCACTCTCTCACAGTAAGACTGAAGACAAAATACTGAATGTTGGGCTTATTTACAAGTGAGGAATTATGGGAACATTATCTGCTGTATATATTGCATGGTTTCATCCTCTGGGATCAAACCATGGAATATAAAATATGGTAAAAAGTTATTAAATTTGGCACACTTATTAAATAATCTCAACTTTTATCATAACCAATTTAGGGACTCTATTTTAAACTCTCTAGTGCAACCAACAATTTAAAGTTCACATAGACTTTGTTTTATAACTTAAGCAGTCATTAGACTTCGGGTCAGATAATCTTGAAAATATGTTGGCATTGTGATGAAAAGACTTGATATATCAAACTGCTTAAAGCGTTAACAAATTTGATGTTGAGGATGTAGTTTTCCATTGCTTTGGTCGATTGAAAGGAAATGTAATAATTGTTATTGCCACCATGCTGAGGTAGCCAGTGTGTGTGTGTGTGTGTGTGTGTGCGTGCTGTATGCATGTATGTGATAAAGTTTGGTCAAAATATACACTATACAGTTCAAAAGTATAAAATAAATAAAATAAAAAAAAGTCTGGGACCAATAAGAAGAAATTAATACTTTTAATGATCAAGGACACAAAAGTGACTGTAAAGACATTTATAATGTTACTCAAGATTTCTATTTCAAATATATGTTGTTCTTTTGTACTTTCTATTCATTAAGAACAGAAATATTATGTGGCACAATGTTTCATGAGCAGCAACTCAAATTATTAGAATGATTTCTGAAGGACACTGAAGACTGGAGTAACGATGCTTAAAATTCAACTTTGTATCACAGGAATAAATTACATTTAAGAAAAAAATATTCAAATAGAAAAGTGTAGCAATGTTCAGGGAAGAAGGAGGCGGGAACCGGCGAACAATCAAAATATAATTTATTTAAAATAAAACAAACAAACGAAAATACCGCCAGCAGCCCCTCGCGGACGACTGCTGGCTACCGAAAATAAATATAACTGCCAGCAGCCCCTCGCGGACGACTGCTGGCTAAAGTAAAATACAAAAACAAAACAACTAAAATACAGGCCTGTTCCTCTCTCGATCATCAACGTCGTCGCTCCTCCTTTATGCTTCCGCTCCTCCGTGAGAGATGCGAGACCGGTGTGCTTCACATGTGTTGCTCATTAGCAATCGCACCACCGGCCTCGCGCCGTTCTCTCACGTCCCTCGGCCGTTCTGTTCGCCACAAAAAGGTATTTTAAATTATTTTTTTTAGTTGAACCAGAATTTTGTGTTATATAACCGATCATTACCTGTTAACCGACAAAATTGTTTAATTATTAATTATAATTAATTATGTTAGAATTAAGTTAGAATGGACAAGTGTCTGTGACCCATTAAAAATATCAACATTTGTTTTATTCAGTTTGGTCAAGGAATAAATATACACAAAATATATTTCACTTGAATACAGATACACAAAACTAATGAAAAAACTGGTGACAAGTAGTGGCCTATACGCTTATAGTTTCGATTAATTTTTGTGAAGAGCTCCACAAAACGTAATGTTGTTTTAATTTTTTTTGTTTTCAATCAAAATAGACCCTTTACGGTTTCAAATGATGTCTTACTCTGTATGACCATAAATTATGGAGTCTTTTAAATTTCCCCTGTAATAATGAGACAAAGTAATTTGGCATTGTGTCGAAGTCTCACCACAGTCCAGTGATGAAATATCACTGATGCATTGCACTACAGTTGTAAACTGTACTAAAATCTTCAGCTCAGACCTATTTACAAATGCACGTAGATTCCTTGGGTCACATTCAGAAAACAGTTTTCAGTGTAAACTCTGACGTCAAAAGGACTCATGTCTGCACCCTAAAACTCTTCTTTGATCTACAGATGTCGACGATGGATCCCAAACCCTCTGCAAAACTCCCTCCTCCTCCAGTTGGGAACGATGTAGCTCTTCTGAAGGTACTTTTTTTCTATCTGGCTGTATTCCAGTGGTTACTTCAGTTATTACAGACTTGCAGGACAAACAAACACAGCAGCATTAATCACTCAAGCTTATAGCTGCTGAATTCATTCATTAGATTTGACCTAAAGGAGCATGGGTGAGTTAGTGCTCTTTGCCTTAGAGTGCCGTGTATTTGTTTGTGTGTGTTTGTGTGTGTGTTGGGCAATAGAAATGATAAGAATACCAACCTATTCTCTCTCTCAGCCTCTCAAAGGAGTCCGTCGGTGACCTCCGACCACTCGCAGAGATCAGTCGAGAGCCTTTTCTCTGCCAGGTGGGTGTCGATAGAGGGAACGAATTGGGGAAAAGAGCAAACCACGTCCACAAATCAAGTTTTACAATTACAAACACTGTAATTCACAGAACACAAATGAATAATTCAGCAGTTTGCATCACTCATGCCCATTGTTTTAAATCATGAGTCGAATTTGCATTTTGATTGCTTTTGGTATTCTGTTGGGTGCATGTAATGAGTTTAACTCTCACCGAAGACAGACATTCATTAGTCATTAAAAAATGAGTACAGGAGATGTGGACTGAAAACACAACAAAGTTCTGTGCAGGTATTTAGCCTCTTTTACCAATCATTTCACCATTACAGTTTGATGTTAAGTGCTTTCTTACAATGAGTCAGTATGAAAATTATCTTTAGGCAATGAGTGTTTGTTCTATTGACTTCGCTATTAGCAATTTCCTTTTTAAAAATCTTTAAAAAAAAAAGCTTTAAGTTAAATTGAGTTTAAGTGAATGTATGAAGTAAAGAATACTCTAGCTTGAAGAAGTGTGAAAATTAGAGGATATTAGTCACACAAATTCATTTTCAGTATTAATAATTTTAAAACGTTGACATCATAGAAAGAGGGTGTTTAACCTGCAGGGTAAAGCTGTGGGGGTGGGGCTCTGGTTGTGATGTCACACAATACTGTAGGCTTGGCTCATGAATATTTATTAGGATATGCAAGAAATGGATTTACTTGATCTTTGATAAATAAATAGTTTATTTAATGCATTAATCTTTGATAACTTAATTTGATTTTGACTGGTTCAAATCCGGCCTGGATCTTATCTTAATCCAATTCAAATTCCCATGTGTGAAGCAAATAAAACCAATATTTATGACAAAAGAGGGATGGTACTCCAGACACCAAAATAAACACTTCCCTTTCGTGTCTGGAATCTCCATCCCAGTTTTAGCTCTCTCTGTCACTTGAAATGTCAGCCAAACTAATGACCAAAACGTGAGGAGCGACGCCATCGGGGATGTGTACATGCTTCGCAAATTAATGAATGTGAAGGGGCACATTTCAGAAAGCACTTTAGACGTGCATGTGCATTTAATGATGATAGTGAGGCACCGGAGTAAAAGGTGTTGTTTCTTTTTGCCTCTAGCAAGCTGAGCCTGAGCAGGACGCGTCTGCTGACGAAGGCGGCCAGGGGCTTCATGAGCCGGTCACAGAGCAAATTCAGCAACTCCGTGGGAGAGAGCGAAAATGACAACAAGGACTACATCCCTCTGGTTTCTGTCGATATATTCTGCTTTTAGGATGTTAATCCTCTGTGGCTTCAATCAGAACTTATTTAAAGTCAACATGAAATTGCCCATATTTACCTTTTTCATGAATGGTATTATAATATATAACAATTCAGCAATAACAAACAATATATGTTGAAAGGTCAGCATAAACTTATTCAAAAAATGCCTGACGTCATTGAGTGAATTGCACCCACGCACCTCTATAAATGGCCGGTCAATACTCACCTTACAAGCAAAGAAGTTTTTAAGTATGAGTAATAGATCTGGTGACATTTAACAAACACCGATCAATATCTCATGATTGCTAGGTCTGGTTAAATGAGATGTTCTATTTGAGTAGAACATATATGGGTCATGGGAATTACTCTAGGTAAATGGTGATGAGGTGTAACAAAATCAGTAGAGCTTATTTTTGAGGCTAACATAACTGACAATGCTTAAAGACTTTAAACTGCTCCTTGAAGTTCAATCTCTGACCTAGTTTATATGATTAAAACTGATTAAATAGACAGCATTTCTACTTCCTGTTTCAGGTGTCATTGCAGCTGTCCTGTGGGGCGTTCATGTTGGACAGTGCCTTGTGTGACGCCATCAACGTGCCCATAGACAAGCTAAAGTGGACGTCACCCTTCACCAGCCACAGAATCAGCCTTACCCACGTATCCTACTCCGGGTCCCGGCGCTCTGAGAGCCTGGAGGTCCACCGCGGCTCCTCGCCTCCTCCAAAAGACTCAGACTTGAACTCTGAATGTGAGGAGCTCGCTTCCCCGCACGTCCTCGTCTTCTTTCCAGGTCCGAAGCCCTCGGATGGAGGGCGAGCCCTCGCTGCTGGCCAGCTTCTCGTCTATGTCGACCGAAGCCCCACCGTCGCCCATCAACTCATTGTGCGACAGCGGGCGAGGGTCTGAGTCTGAAATCACAGGGACGCTGTCTGGCTCGCTCGGGAGCCTGCGAAGGGGTGTGCAAGACACCGAGGGGATGGTGTGGGCCACTGCTGTAGCTCTGGCCTGGCTGGAACACAGTTCAGCCAGTTATTTCATTGAGTGGGAGCTGATCGCGGCCAAAGCAAGCATGTGGCTAAATGAACAGATCATCCCAGAGGGCCGAGACCTGGCATCGGTCAAAGCCGCAGCCAATCAACTCTTCATCATCCTCAGACACTGGGATGAAAACCTGCAGCTCAACATGCTCTGCTACAACCCCAACAGCATGTAAGTCCTTATGGGGTAGGGACTACACTTCAAACTATGCTAAACGAGGATTTTACTCTACGATTTCTATTCATAAAACTAAAACAAAACCCACACAATAAACATTCAAACAAATCAAGGATTTCATTACCATCCATCCAGAGGCCAGAAACATACTTTGCACAGATATGTAGGCGACAATTAATGTAACTTGCGTTACTATGGCAGCAACAAACCTGTAAAAGACTGTCTCCACCTAAGAGAAAAGCCCGGTTCAAAGCAACATGATCCCATTCATTTCAATGGAGAGCTAGCAGTTTCTGGCAACACCAGCGATAGTGACCGTTCGCGACAGGATGTATGCATGTCCAGTGTCAAGGCATAGTTGAGATATGTTTAACTTTATGCCAATTAGGAGCAACTTTCAAGAGCGACAACCAATAGGAGTGAAGTCTGTGGTGTAGGGCTGCTCGAAAACCATAATCACAATTATTTTGGTCAATATTTCATGACTTAGTCATTTTAAATATCAGTGAAATTTCACAATTATCGATACTTCAGCAAAAACTAAAACTAGGTTTACTATAATGTTAAGGTCCTCAAAACAGTTAAAGACAAGTAAACAGTCAGCAACACAATAAAAACAAAGAAACTGATCCCCCCCCAAAAAAACCTGACAAATAAATACAACACAACAAAAATACAAATGAAATCAACTTTTCTTTAGGTACTAACAGTAGAATTCAAGTAATAGCCTACAACAGAAACTGAATAAAGTAATAAAATGTTTAACAACGCTGCTGTATACATTAAATATAGACTAATCCTTATTAAAACTAAATGTTATTCATTCAAGAGCAGTGTGTGATTTTTATCTTTGTCTTTTGTTGTTAGATTAACATTAATCACTGCAGCAGATTTATTAGGCTGCTGTCACTTTAAGAGCTGCACAGGTCCAATATACTGTTACACACGCGCTTTCTTTCTAAAGGTGCGTTTTACCTTGATTATCTTGTTTTCATAAACATTGAAAGCCAAAATCGAATTACAATAAATCTCACAGTACTAGTGCATGTGATCCGTCACTACATCCGGTTGCCTAATGTAGGGCCGGCGGAAAGTTACTTTTAGAAGTCAGCAACTTTATGTTCGATTATATTCCTATAATTTATGATATTGTATGTCTCTGTGTATATTCCCAAAAAATTGTGTGAACCCAGATAGACCGGTGCTTACGCTTTCACCGCAGATAAATAGCCACAATGGCACAGAGCACTTGTTGTTTCTCGTTCATCTTTATTATTAAGCATTTTGTGTACTGATTCCATTTATATTTAGTCCTTTCATTCCAAAATATTTGTTTTTAGTGGCAACTGATTTTTTGTCTACAACATGGAACAACATCCGTTCATCCGTAATTCAATCGCAGTACTATCGAAAAAAGTAACGGGAGTAGTATATAGCTGCTATTGCAATGTTGGCAATGCAACCCATTCTTGTTTAATTCTGAATTGACACATTTCAAAATTGTGAAATCGAGTTTGCATGCTGTAGCTAAAAGTGTTTGCGATCACATGTTTGTGTAGAGTATATTCTAGGCCGTCACCACCCAAAATATTTGCATGTCTCCACATTTCTTGTCCGTAAAATGGAGAGATTGGTTGTATTTTTAAGCTTGTCTCTGAAATAATAATGTGCATTTGGTTTAATGAACTGTCTGGTTGCTGCTTTGGAAGATTTTGTTCCATAAACATTTAATCGTACAAAGCCGTATAGTGACTTTGGTTCATTAGTTGATGTGGTTGATACAGTCTGTACATGTGGCATTTTAGGCTGTTTTTGCGATCTGAGGATCCAGTCACTTGATAAGGTGCAGTTACATGTACTATAACAACATACAATGTACATTAGTTTGCCTTTACGATCATTAAAGATGTCAAATCGTGGCTGGAACGACACTTTCTACACGCTCTCCAGTCTTAAGTGCCTAACCCTGGACTGTTTCTGGACTGTTGACATGAACGTTATACTGTTACTGCAATGCGGAAGCTAATTGATTCTTTTTTTCAATTGTTATTACTTTGCTGATTATATTTATGGCTGTGTATGTATTATTATAGTATTTTTTGACGTCAGTTGAAAAATTGTACAGAATAAGTATAATAGAGTGGCTGTAAATATGTTAAAAAAGTAAAAGTTGCCTAAAAAAGAATATACAAAAGCTAACATTCTCTTGTTATATCGCAGCGTTTATTTTATTATTATATGTATTACTCCTCAGGTATTGGTCTTTAGTACTGTTGTAGATGCATGAGTGGTTTGTGGAAAGATCTTTCATCTCAAGGTTCTTTACTGATTTAAACCTCTCCTATGCGCTTGTGACGGTGGCAGCTGCTGTGTGTCAATCAACTGTACTTTGTACTTAAGTGTGGATTTCTGTTTAAGTTGTGCGTAAGTTCTAGTGCAAATCTGGACTGTGTAACTGCATGCAATAAAGTTTATTGGATGAAAAAAGGGGTGTCATTTTGCCATCACGATTTCCACCAAAATGCAAAATATTAAAAACATAACATTGCAGGATTTTTGGCTGCGTTCACACGACAGTATGAAGGCCCATTTCTGCCACATATGAAAAAAAACAACATGATTTTGTAAATCAAAATACCGGTATCATGACTTATTGTCATAATTTAAACTTTCCCATGATTCTTTTTATGTCATAATTATAACTTAATCAATTTTGACTTTGTCACAATTATAACTTGTTAGGTCATAATTTTAACTTTTCATCTCATAAATATGACTTAGTATGTCATAGTTTTGAATTTGGTCAATTATGACTTTGTAGTTCAGAATTTTGACTAATTTCAACTTTTTATCTCGAATATATAAATGCATTACCTTTATTTAATATATAACGAATATCATCATTTAAACTTGTCACAATTATGACTTTTTAGGTCATACTTTTGAATTTGTAATGTTAGTATTTTATTCTGTCAATTTCAACTTTTGATCTAATAATGACTTATTTAAAAAAAAAAAATTAATTTCGACAGTCATAATTATGTCTTTTTAATATAAACTTTTCATCTCATAATTGACTTTGCCTATGTCATAATTTTGTCATGTCACAATTATGGCTTTTTAGGTCATATATTTTACTTTTTTATGCTATAATTTCGATTTATGTCATGAATATGACTTTTTGTGTCAAATTTGGGCAGGGCTTCCATAGTATTGTCCATTCACAGAGAGCTTTTTTTTTTTCTTTTTTTTGTGTTGTGCTTACCTTACCAAAGGCAATACATTTTGCAGCCAGTAGATGTTGCACCACACTTTCAAAATCAAGAAAGAAAGGGTGCTGTTTTTTTTGCCGCATTTACCAACCGTACGACAGCCTCTCTCTCTCTCTCTCTCTCTCTCTCTCTCTCTCTCTCTCTCTCTCTCTCTCTCTCTCTCTCTCTCTCTCTCTCTCTCTCTCTCTCTCTCTCTCTCTCTCTCTCTCTCTCAATGCATCGTATAGTTTAAGCTTATTAGTCAGGCATTCATCAGGGAATTGAACTGCAACTATAGCTGTCATCATATTTGTGTAACTCAAAACAATGAAATCTAGCGTCTCTTTGTTACTCCTGAAATCTCTCTCTTTTATGAGTCATGCTAATGTCTGTCCTGCAGCAGACGCCACGCTTTAATTATATCAGTTATCACTCAGTGGGGTAAAAATGGCTTCAGGCACAAAGTCAGCATCAAAATGAGGACAATGATAGTATGCTTTTGATGATGATATAATGCACAATTACATGAAAGAAAGAGACAGTGCAAAAGTTGAGAGGGCTGCTAATTAGGGTTATTTTTAAAAATACCAGAACCAAATATTTTTCCTGACATTACCGATAAGAGTTCTTGAACGTTTGCACTGTGCTAAAATAATATGACAGTGTTTCTTGGAATCAGCAGTGCAGTGAATCTATGGTGACGCAGCACAAGAAATTGTTTATGTCCAATAATACGTCTTAGTAAGATTATATTTAAATGATTAGTTTTATGATTAAAGGGGGACAACATTTTGGGGGACAAAACATAATTTGATACTTATATCATTTTTTAGAAAAATCATGTTAAAATATATGAATATAATCTACTAAACCGAAGTTGCTTCAGTCCAGTAAATGTTATTCTTATGTTTACTTAACATTTCACAGCAAAAACATGCCACATGTACCATTTTTAGTTACTAAAAGGCCTTGTTTAAAAATTATGAACTGTCAATCAAATGACAAAGCATGTAGTAGATTGTGTAGGTTTTTCAGCTATCATGATCATGGTAATAATTTAGAAAGTCGTGTATCCAATATGATATAGCTTTAAAGTAAAATGTTACCAAAGTATGTCTGTGGCATCAGTGTGAAACCCCCCTTTTGGAACCTTAAGTAATTTGAGATGTATTCATAAATGAGAAATGACATACCTATGCACAATTCTTTGTGGTCAGTGTAGGCTGTTTGTTTCTTGCAGTGATTATGGCTTTGTCTCAGCCTTGCATTCACAATCATAATGGGTTTCCATTGGCGTGTATTCTTGAAGTCTACAGACATTAGCATAATTAAATTTCCTCGGCCCTCACGCACAACCAACTACAGGTCTCATTAAATGACGCAGCAGGTTTGAGACACTGCCAAAATACCCTGTAGAGGGAGAACATACTGAAAAAAGGGGAATATACTCATTTTAAAGGGGAAAAAGCTCATTTCGAAAGGAAACTCCTGGACTTACTGGATGGAACTTCTGCTTCCTTAACCATTACATTAACCATTCTTTTAGTACTTGACTCTTAAAAGATAATAAAGGTTCCAAAATGGGGTTTTCACACTGATACCACAGAAGAATATTCTGTGAACAGTTCTCAAAAGAACCATTTTTTCTTAAAGGGATAGTTCACCCAAAAACGAAAATTCTTTCATCATTTACTCACCTTCAAGTTGTTCCAAACCTGTATGAATTACTTTCTTCTGTTGAACACGAAGATATTTTGAAGAAGGTTGGAACCATACAGTTGATGGACCCCATTGATTTCCATAGTAGGAAAAAAAAAAACACTATGGAAGTCAATGGGGTCCATCAAATGTTACAAATGTTTGTTAGTTCATGTTAGTTAATACATTTAATTAATGTTAACAAATAATACATTGTAAAGTGATTCCAAAAAATTAGATCTCAATTGTATCTTAATTGTTTTTCCTAGTTATTCTCAGTTATGAGATAAAATAGAGAAAATTAAGATTTTATTAGAATTAAGAAAAAAAACCTGACAAAGTCATTTATTTACAAAGCCCTATATACAATACAGATTGTTTCAATGCATCTTCACAGTAATAAACAAGAAAATAACAGTATAAATGTTGCAATGCAATTCATTATAAAGCAAATACAATTTTGTTTGTAGAAGCCCTAAAAGACAAATGTGTTATAATTCAGCTCAATTCAGTTCAATAACAGTGTGAATGTTGCAAAGTTCGTTTAGTTATGAAGTGAACTCAGTTCTCTACTGAAGATGTGTCATTCCTCTCAAATCAGTTCAGTTCAATAATAGCGCAAAGTGCCACAAATGATGAAACCAGCTTAATTCAGCAATAATCAGCTCTTGAAGACAATAGAGGAATTATTTAGCTCAAGTCAGTTCAGTGTTGACTCAGTTCATGTCGATGTTACAGAGTTCATCAATTCTGAAACTAATTTGATCTAGCTAAACATCAGACAACTATCATTATACAGATATCAAAAAAGTTTCAGAAGAGATCTCAGTAATGATTTCAACTGTGATCAGATTTCCAATCAAAAGTCAGAAACATTTCCCAACCAATTTCTCAAATGATCTGCGCATTTACAGCTCAATAATTGTCTCATTTTATTTCTTCTAGCCAATGATAATACCATCTGATATCCCCACTGGTGATGTAACGTGTTATCTCATTTGCATACAGGAAGTTAGGTTTACAGTTCAGAATTCCTCAGTCATCAAACATTCATGGACTGTGCAGATATCATCTATAAAGCACTGATCAGTAGGAGGATGTCACTGACGGGACCTTTTGATGTGTTGTACTGATAGTCCCTGATGTATTACCCAACACTTTCACACGAGGAACGGATTCGCCCTTGTGCTTCATTGCTTATATTCTTCTCTTATGTAAAGACTCTTGTTTCGGAAAATTGTGTGGAACGGGCGCACACCTTTTTACATGACATCTTTCACACTTTTGCACACAGCGGCGAGGTGTTATTTGATGTTTTGATAATGACTGCCGAGCACGCGCCGAAACAACTGAAGCAGAATCCTGATGACAGGGCTGTAGTTGGCACATAAGACATTAGGGACAGCACTTTTAATGCTGCACAAAAACAAGAGAGATTTTATGCTGTACTTCGCTTGTTTCTATGGCAACTGTAAGCATTGTTAAACAGGCCTTGAATAATGTACTTGACATAAGAGCTAAAATAAATGAAAAGTTTTGGTAATTTGAAGTCATGTTCAAACTTATTAGTGGTGCATCACAACTACTATTGCCCATGCTTTGGTGTAACAGAGAATAAATCCTGTTTTTAGTTTATAAGACCTGGTGGACAATTGTTTATAAATGTTTTTCATATGATAATATTTAAAGTAAATTTTAACTTTTTATTTTAGTACAGCATGATCTGGCTAAGCTTGCTATTTTTTTCTTCTCATTGACAGAGCGAAGTTCCCTTCAATGGTCAGTCAGCAGTGAACTGTGATGGATCACTTTGAAATACCCAAACTGATTATGCACAGTATTTTGGGCATTACTGTCATGGCTGGTGATAAAATCAATGTCTGACGAGTTCTGACCTACATCACTGCGTCGCTGTGCATCTTGTCTATAATATACAGAGATTACCAGAAACAGCCGTCTTATCTTCCAAACATTGCCTTGGAACATTATTTCATTCAAAATTGAGTTAAAGAACTATTAGCATCTCGTCAACAGTTCCGTCCTGAAATAGACGCCTGTTTGTGCTTTCCAACAATTGATGTCATTGAAACGCCGTAATTGAGCTTGTGCATGATGTTCGGTTTTTCCGAAAAGCACTGAAAAATGTCATCCGTCCCATTAGGTGAAGCTCAATTAGGGGAAATTTTCTCTGCGGTTTCCTCATCATGACAATACGAGTAATCTCAAACAGCTTTCTTTTTGGACTCTTGTCCTCGTCGGGGGATCCGAGAGAATCTTAGCTTTTAATTAGCTGCGCTTCTTTCAGTGCAGTGAGACGGACGCCTCAACTGAGAGACATACAGAGAGCTTTAATGATGTCCGACAAGTTTGTTTCCACTGGGGTCCAGGGCTGGTTAATTGCTGCGTACCAGCGCTTCATTAAAACACTGAGGTTTGATTAAAAGCAAAGCCACAGAGAAAACATTCTTGCCCTAAATGACTCTCAATTAGCCCACCTTCACACCTGTAAATAACAGTAATGGTAGACTTCACTTACTTTTCTTTGCCATAACCTCCAACGCCACCTCTGAAGCTTTGCCTGATCTGATGTATTAAGTAGGCTAGTGCTTAAAAGTTAAGTTCTATAGAAGTGAGGTTTTAAAATCTGTGGCATAATGTCAGTTCACAAGGAAAATAATTTGGACTTTTTTATATATATGTTCTTATTGTTAAAGGTACTCTACATAACTTTTGGTCCTCTTGAAGTAAAAAAAAAAAACTGCATGCATTTTGCAGAAAAACATTGTTTTGGTTGTGCTTGCAGATAAATATGACCCTTCACAATAATGCTCTACAATGAACTCTGTTAGAGAGCTACATATGGCAATTTATCAGTTCAATGAAATACCTGTCACCTGTTGAGTAATAAAAATGCCATCTCTGCGTCGCTTTTACATTTCAAATCCCTCAGTTTTCGCCATCTTCAAAAAGCCAGGCTGATGTTGATTCAGGTTTTATTACGAGCTCTATCGTGTTCTCTTTTTGCCAGCAGACTCTCCTCTGTTCGATGTTTGTTTTAAACGGATGATTCTCCGGAGGTTGGGCATTTATCTGCTCCATGTCAACCTTTCTAACTCGTTGTGACAACTAACATATGTTACTCACACACCATACACACATCAAAGGAGCCGGAGCAACTTTACTATATTTACAGATATGACGAGACACGGAAAGGCGAGTGACGTACTGTATGCATGCAATTCCCCACGAAAATCATCCCGACAGGCCTAAAATATATTCACTTTATATAACAGGCTTTCCATAGTGAATCAAGACAAAAACAAGTTTTGGAAGATGAATTGATGTATTGACTAATAAACCTAATAAAATCATTTTCATTATTGAAATAAAGCTAAATTAAAACAAAATATATAATAGCCTATATGTATATAAGACAGATAGTATATATACTTTATAAGATATAAAATAAAATATAGATGAACTATGTATATATATATATATATATATATATATATATATATATATATATATATATATATATATAAATGAAAATATATAATTTACCTGGCTCAGGAAATTCTTAGTTGAATGACGAGTGACGAGACAAGAAACATTTTTTTTGTTGCATATTTGGCATATGGTTAAGAGTGAATTTGTGCATATTTTAAAATAAAACATTATTTGCAAACAATTGTAAATGTATAACAAAAATTCTAGTTAGCAATTTTATTATTTTTCTTTCTTCCATTAATCCCTCTAAATGCTTTATATTGTTTAAAACAAATAAACAAAAACATTCTCAATGTTGAGTTATAGTGCCATTTTAAATATTTCATTCTCAAACTGTAGACTACTCAAAAGTAATAGTTTGCAAGCAACATATACAGTAGATCTAAAAAAGTATATTTCAGCAGCACCAGTTTTTTAGAGGGCTTAGCAGCTGGAAATAGTCGACGAATGGAAATGCTTTTACCAGATATTGTAGACCTGCTTGATTGAAATGTACATGACTGACAGCGTTTCAAATTTAAAAACACATTGGTGAACGCAGGGGTGACTGCAATGTGATGTTCTTTATTCATAATTAACGGAACCCTTTTCCTTTCACAGTTGGGATCTTGCTGTTAATAACGATTGCCATGGCTGAATTTTTTAGTGGTTTGTGACAAAAAAAACTTGTATACTTCACTGATTTATGGAAGATCTGACCTGCCTAAACAGCTCAATACTTTGACCGAAGAGTTATTCAGTCTGATAAGAGAGCTAAGAGGCTGTGCTGTACGCAGTGCACTGGCTGATGTCAGTTTTTTTAGCTCCATGTATCGTTTAGTAAATATATACAAGCAAACAGCTTTATCTTTAAATGGATATGCTACTGACATTTTTATCTTGTTTCTAGGCAACCATTTTATGTGGAAGAGCTAAAGCCTTTTTTGACAGAACACTTTGAAGAGCCCTTTCCTTTTAAGCGAGTTCTCTCAATAGCCTATATGTATCATGTCTTTGAGGAAACATTCACATGGGTTATGACACCAATGAAACTTAGATATTTGATTTGTCCCATTGATCCAAAGGACATTTTTGGTCCAGCAGTTATCTAATAGTGACGTAATGTCAGGTCAGGGTGAAAGTTGTGGAGAACCAGAGATGAAGCGTGATTTGGCTGACAAGGATAAAAAAGATTTAACAGTCGAATGTTTCAGAAGGACCATTTTCTAGCCAGCGTTCATTCTGATTCTTCATTCTGGAGCTTTATGTTCCAGTACTTATTTACTTTTATTAGATTAAGAAGACCATCTTCATGAAAATCACATGAAGGAAAATAAATCTGCACTTTGTAATAAACCCCTCAGATTAAGAAAACCATTACAATTATTACTAAAAGTGAAGGTGTTATTAACTTTAGGGTTCGCTGCGAAGTGCAAATTTATTCAACTTCATGTGATTTTCAAGTGGTTGAAGCACTATACTTCAAGTCTTCTGAAATAATATGATAGCTTTCTATGAAGAATGGAACAAAATTCAAGTTGTTAACCACAGAAAACAGCCCTAGATCTCCTTGATGAAAAGCACCGTAGTGAAAAATACTACAAATACATTTCCATATTAATGTACTTTATATAAATACCCTGCATTATATAAATACCAAACTGTACTGTATTACTATACTTAAAGTCTGCTAAATTGGAACAACTAATTTTGAACTTAATGCACTTTAGTTTAGGAAATAGTCCTGAGGTCCAACTAAAGATAGTTAAGTAAATGTTAATGGGTTTGTAGTATACTTGGTATGAAATAAATGCATTTTGGTATAGGGTTTTTTCACTAGGGCAGTGATGTCTGAACCATTTTGTTGGATTGAATCTTTTGAACATCTGGTATTTTGCATAATAATTTTTGAATAAATTAATTTGAATAATTTGGACTGATTTGGTTCTTGTGTTCACAATGGCTAACAGCCCACTGGTTTGGAAGATGAACAATGCCTCAAATAAAAAAAATTCTGTTCAGCTATCGTATACTTTAGAAAACTTGAAATATAACACGTCGAGGCAACTTTGATCAAAACTTTTGCTCAAGCTTTTTGAAGGCCTCAGTCCCTATTGTAATTTTGAACAAAATTTTTCCTTTTGTGTTCCACGAAGAAGCTTGATGTTTTGAGAAAGCTCTTTCCATGTTTTGTGTGCAACATGTTCAGATGGTTCAGGAATGGTTTGTGGGCGGTACGTGGGCATCGCCTGAGGCTGAGACTGGCTCCAGGTCTTCTAAGAAACTGTAAAACTACATTTCTAGAACCATTCTGAAAAAAAAAAATTAGGGCATATTCAAGGCTAAAGTAGATTTGAGGTAACACGTATTTGCTTTATACCAATACCAGCTTATCGGTATCCGGTATGTTTATCGCGTGTCTCCCATGAGCCAGAGCCGTGTCAGTCCATTAACACTGAATGTCTGACGGATTAGATGGGCCACAGGAAGGCTCTAAATGAATTATGTTGGACTCATGAATGAATACATTGGGCTTTATTCTTGCAGTGGCTGAGGATCAAGTGTCCGTATGCTGCTTTTTAAGAATGCTGATTATTTTACGACCTAAACAAATCTGATTATGCTTCATTAAACTGTACTAATCTACTAAGACTCAAAAAGAGTTTAACATTGTAATAGTTTTTCCACCAAGTAAGGAATAATTGACGACGGCCGTTGAATTATTAAATAAATAATGCACATCACAATGCAATGCGAATGATCGGTCGGGTCGGGATGAAAATCCTTCTAAATCTGGGGCCACACCAAAAGATATTTAAAATCTTATAAGACCACAGACATCAGGACAAAACAATCCTATTTTGCTCCTATAGCGTGTGTGGTGTGCCGCGATGTGAAGAAGTTTGGGTGAAGCCGTGAAGACTGCGGGAGCATGGACTTTACATTCTTATGCTTCCCTCCTCTGTCAGTTCGCTTTCTGATTGGGTATCGTTTCGTTCCACCTGACAATCAACAGAGTACGTGCGCTTTTGTCCTCGGGGGTTCCCCCCACACATCAGATTTCTGATCTTAAATATTCAACATTTTTATTATTTACGATTCATTATCGGGCGACTCCAACGTTCTTCCGAGCAGGTTCGGTCACTCTTAACACACCTCACACCACAGGAGAATCTGATAAGATAATCTGTAGTAACATCAAGATAATCGGGACTTCACTTCGGGGAGAAATCGGCCCGGACATCTTGTGGCGTTACCCCAGCTTAAGCAGTGTTACATCCAGTGATTGTCTGTATTTCTGTATTTCTCCTGTTCTATGTTTTCGTGTCTTGTTGTTATCCTAGGTTACTTCCTGTGCTTAATGATGGGGATGCTGACGCGCGAGGCGTGTCCCAGCTGATGGCATAAAGAGGGCTTGGGTGTGGCGAGAGGACGCGGGAGAGACCGGCTTTGTTCGGTGTTTGAATTGTTGTTTGGATGCAAGTGTAAACTTTTGGAGTTAACAAATAAATCCTTAGACATTTGTTTGCCGAACTTTCTCCTGCCTTTCTTTGTTACTATCTGAGAGCCAGTGGTAACAAAGTGGGGGCTCGTCCGGGAGTTAATTCAAGAGGCCTATCGGCAGCGATTCAGAGGTATGCGAAGACGTTTCAATCAAACGAATGTGGAGTTTGCGAGAGACTTGCGGTTACAATACCAACGCTGGTGCGTCGCCTCTAATGTTCAAACAGTTGATAACATGACAGACTTAATAGTCTTAGAACAATTTAAGAACACATTGCCGGAGCGGGTTGCGATATATATTGCTGAAAAACAGGCAACAAATGAGGCAGATGCTGCTGTGTTGGTGGATGAGTACGAACTAACGCATAAAGCTCATTCTGGCGAACGAGGGCGTTCAGTAAGTGGACAAAGAGACGCGTTTTTTTTCGCAATACTCCAAACGTCAGTCCTCTGCCGGTAAATCAGGATTGCTCAAGTGTAACTTTTGATGCAGAGCAAACTTGCCGTTATTGCCAAGGGAAATGTCATTGGAAAAGAAGTTGTCCAGTGCTAAAATCAAAAGCTAAGACTTGTTTTTCGTTTGTGAAACCTGCTGCTTTGGCGGTGTCGCCTAGTGATTCAGATGTTGTGTTTAGTAAGCTGAAGCCTAATTATCTTCCGTTGATTTCAGATGGCTTTGTTTCACTACTTGGCAATGAGGATAAGTTTCCTGTAAAAATCTTGCGTGATACAGGAGCATCAGAGTCCTTTATTTTGGAGTCTGTGTTGCCGTTTTCTTCTTCCTCAAGGTCCGGGAGGTCACTTTTGGTGAGAGGTATTGATCTTAGTACTTTAGAAGTCCCTTTACATAAGGTTGTGCTCTACTCTGAGTTGGTAGAGGGGGAAGTCGAGTTGGGAGTACGCCCGGCCCTCCCTGTTGATGGGGTGTCTGTTATATTAGGGAATAATCTGGCTGGGGGCCGTGTTTGGCAGACTAGTCCTATTCCTGTGGTGACTGATTCTCCTCAGCTAGGGAATGAATTTGATGCTGATTTTAGAGAATTTCCTCAGGTGGTTGCTGCTTGTGCGGTGACTCGTGCTGCTAGTCGTGCTGATGTGGAGGACCTGGAGGTTAAGGCTGCTGCAAGAAAGGTTAGCTTTGCTTTAACAGATTTTTTCTTGTCTCTTTCTCAAGAAGAGCTAGTTAAGGAACAGCATACAGATCAATCTCTGTCTTCGTTGTTTGAGCGAGCTGTTCCTGCTGACTATTTTGAGAGTGTGGATCATGGTTATGGTGTTGTTGATGGCCTGTTAATGAGGAAATGGACACCCGCAACGAACATTTCACTGGGGGAACCATGGGTTCAGGTTGTTGTGCCTGTCACTATTCGACAGCTGGTGTTAAAGACTGCTCATGACATGTTGGGGCATTTAGGGGTGAGAAAGACATATGATCGTATTATGCGTCATTTCTATTGGCCAAAATTAAAGAAAGAAGTTGCGACCTGCATTAAAACCTGCCACATTTGTCAGATGACTGGAAAGCCCAATCAGGTTATAAAGCCTGCACCTCTGCATCCAATACCTGTTGTAGCTGGTCCTTTTGAGCATTTGCAGTTGGACTGTGTAGGGCCATTAGTTGGTGCTAAATCTGGCTCTAGGTATTTGCTGACCGTAATGTGTCAGGTAACCCGTTATCCTGCTGCCGACCCATTACGCTCTATTACTACCAGGGCCATTGTAAGAGCTCTTACGCAGTTTTTTTCTATATCTGGTATACCAAAAGTTGTCCAGACTGACCAAGGCTCAAATTTTATGTCTCGTGTTTTTGCTCAGGTCTTACGCCAGCTTCATATTAAACACAACAAAGCCTAGGCGTACCATCCTCAGAGTCAAGGTGTTCTAGAACGTTTCCACCAGACACTGAAGTTGCTTCTCCGTGCATATTGCATGGAGTTGGGACGTGACTGGGAGGAGGGTTTGCCATGGCTGTTGCTTGCCTCTAGGGAAGTCATTCAAGAGAGTACAGGGTTCAGTCCTAATGAGTGCTGAGATAATTAATTTAATTAATGACTTTCCAACTCTCTTCTCAGATACTCCGACTCAGACGCATCTCTTGGAACATGATATAAATGTTGGTGAGGCTTCTCCAATTAGGCAGCGTTTTTATCGTGCTTCTCAAGAAAAGCGGAAGTACATCAACATCGAGGTAGAGTATCTTCTTGACACTGGGCTGGCTGAACCTTCGGCATCGGCCTGGGCATCACCATGCCTTCTGGTTAACAAGCCAGATGGTACCTTTAGGTTTTGCACCGATTATCGGAAACTTAATGCGGTCACAAAGCCAGATAGTTTTCCTTTACCTCGTATAGAGGATTGTGTAGACCAGGTTAGTGCTGCGACATTTGTTAGAAAATTTGACCTCCTTAAGAGCTACTGGCAGGTGAGGTGAGGCAAAAGAGGTGTCCAGCTTTATCACTTTACAAGGGTTGTTCTCGTATAAGGTAATGAGTTTTGGGTTGCGAAATGCTCCTGCCACCTTCCAGCGACTGATGAACACTGTGGTCGCTGGTCTAGAGGGTTGTGCAGTGTACTTAGACGATGTGGTGGTCTTTAGTAACAGTTGGGGTGAACACTTGGACTCTAGTAGAGCTCTGTTCCAACGCCTTGCCCAGGCTCACTTAACTGTCAATCTCGCAAAGTGTGAGTTTGCGCGGGTGACAGTAACTTACCTGGGAAAGGTGGTGGGCCAAGGACAAGTGTGTCCCCTTCGTGCTAAGATTTTGGCCATAGATCAATATCCGTCACCTACGAATAAAAAGGAGTTGATGAGGTTCTTCGGTATGGCGGGGTTTTATCGTTGTTTCTGCCCAGATTTCTCTTCGGTTGTTGCTCCTCTAACTGATCTACTTAAGTCCGGTGTTAAGTATACCTGGACACCTGTTTGCCAGTCTTTGTTTGAATCCGTTAAAGCTCTCTTAACCTCCTCTCCTGTCCTTGCCGCACCGCAGTTGAACCGGGCGTTCAAGCTGCAAGTTGACGCTAGTCAGGTAGGAGTTGGAGCTGTTTTGCTCCAGGAAGATGAACACGGTGTTGATCGTCCGGTTTCTTTTTTTTTCTTGAAAGTTTCTTTCTTATCAGGCACATTATGCTGTCATTGAAAAAGAGGCTTTGGCATTAATCTGGGTACTTCAACATTTTGATGTAGCTGGTGCTTTTTCTTTGGTGGTCTTCTGTGACCATAATCCGTTAACGTTCTTGCACTCACTTCAGAATCCAAATCAGCGCCTAATGAGATGGGCTCTTTTTCTGCAACCATACCATTTGGATATTCGTCATATTAAAGGCACAGATAATGTGATTGCAGATGCCTTATCTCGTTCCCCCGCTTTTTAATGTTTTTCTGTTGTTACCCTATGTCTTCTTTCCTGTCTCTTCTGTAATTCCAGGGCCCGGATTACAGAAGTTGGACAGTTGTGAGTTGCGTTTGAATAAAGGGGTTACAAATTTGTATAGAGTATAGTGTGTTTTGGTATATATCTTTTGGATGTGTTTCGGCACTAAATTTTCACTCTTAACACCAGGGTACTAAGTTTCCTGTAGTGTTATTCACATTATTGGGGTGGTGTAGCAATGCCTCCAAGACCCGTTTTTTAAGGAGGGGGGGGGGGGGTGTTACATCCAGTGATTGTCTGTATTTCTGTATTTCTCCTGTTCGTTTTCGTGTCTTGTTGTTATCCTAGGTTACTTCCTGTGCTTAATGATGAGGATGCCGGCGCGCGAGGCGTGTCCCAGCTGATGGCATAAAGAGGGCTTGGGTGTGGCGAGAGGACGCGGGAGAGACCGGCTTTGTTCGGTGTTTGAATTGTTGTTTGGATGCAAGTGTAAACTTTTGGAGTTAACAAATAAATGCTTAGACATTTGTTTGCCGAACTTTCTCCTGCCATTCTTTGTTACTATCTGAGAGCCAGTGGTAACAGCAGACAATGGGAGAACACAGAGTGAATTTTAAGAGGGAGCGGGCAGGTGCATAATAGTCCTCTAGTGTTCGTTCAGTGGGTCTAACCAATGAAATGCTCCTAGTTGACTTTCTGCACCCAAATGTTATTGGTTTTGCTACCGGCAATATTTGACAAGTAACACATTTTTTCACGAATGAAAAACCATTATAATCTAATATCTATAACCTCAGTGGCAATGAATAAATATTAATGCATAAAAACGAAAGATAATTCAACTTTTATTCATTTTAATTCATAGCTTTAGAAAGGATTTTAAGATTATCCTAGATAATCTTCACAGTGGGCTGTAAATACCTCAATGTGGGCTGTAATTGGGATAGTGAGAACTGGACTTACCTGATGTCGATCTGCAATAGCTGAGTGTATGTACAAAAGAAACGTGGTGAGTACCAACAAGGTCACCGAGGGCAAAACATAAGAGGCAATTGGTATCACTTCAGGCGTTCACAGTAGGTGGAGGAACAGAAATAAGATTCAAGAGCAGTAGGGACCAATGGGTCTACAGGAGGGACCAATGGGTCTACAGGAGGGAGGAACAATACAGAAGGTGCAATGGTGGAACCCAAACTTGCGTAGGTTTAAGCAGTGGCACGGTGACCTGAGCAGCAACTGCAAGTCAATTTGGAGCAGCAATTTTCTTTCTACACTAAAGAAGATGGGATAGAAAGGGAGCAATATTTCAGACAGGAAGGCTAAAGCGTCCCGCTGAGAGCTGCATTGGTTTTAGAATGAGAGGAACAAAAGATAGAGATGTCAGAGTCTCAAGTAGTGGGGCAAACCGCAGTTTCATGTGATTCTCATCTTAGCTCAGCAAATTGGTGCAGCTCCAAAGTGGCAAAGAGGTTTACGACATGCAGACCTATGGGTGGGCGGCTGGAGTTTGCAAAAAGCAATGAAGCTAATTCTAAAGTTGAGCTCTTTGGCCTGAAAATGAAAAGTATTATGTACCATATGTAGTCAACAGTTAGGTAATATTCTCCAAAATACCAAGCAAAGCAGAGGCAGCATTATTTTAAAAGTCCATTTAGAGGGGTATTCAGAAGTTTGCATCTAACTCTTAAGAGTAGAACCAGTATCAGTCGTCGACTGGTGAATATCCACTTTCTAGATCAATGACCTGAAGCACAAAGCAAAATCATATAAGAGTGGCTTTGGAAAAGTAAGCACAAAAAGAGCTCTTAATGTAAATCCAAAGTATGAAAATTGCTGTCAACTGGCTCGAGCGGAACTGTAAAAGGTGGCTACTGTTTGTTTGTGGCTCTCAGTGACTGACGTCTGTCTAAGGAACGGGCAGTGGAATGAGGAAAAAAACGTTTTAACTTGAGCGGCGTGCTTTTAAAACGCAGTGTAATGCGCAAAACATCACATGTCCGTCTAGAGCGTGTTTACATTGAAAAACAGTGGAATGGAAAAACACGTTCTGTGTGAACGGCCCCTAACTCTTCATAGCATGAAACGCGCTGGGTGGGTGAAGGTATGGAAATACATATGTTGACAGGCAGGTAGGACATCCTATCTTTGCATTCGGTCCGAATCCAATGATTGGACGAACATTTTATGGTCCTATGCCTTCCAAACAAGATATATATACACATATAAATACATTTAGACCATTTACCCTAGTTATTGCTATCAAAAAGTGAAGAGACTTTCAACCAGCATAACAAAAAAACGTTTCTGGAAAAAATCGCCTACCCTGCCTTTAAGTTGTCTTCTTTTTGCAACAAGCTACGAGTCACGAGTGCACCTATGCTTTCTTAAAATACTGCCTCCGTAGGCAGCACACTAGGTTTCGTAACAGCTTATATCTCCCATATACACCGTTAGTGTTCAGATTTGGAAATAGCTGCTCCACTGTGAAGACTTGCATGACCTTTTTCATGACAAACTCTGAGCTATAAACTTTATTGTTGGTGCAAAATTATGTAACAGAAGACAGCAGAACGATCTTTAGATAATACATGAACGCGAACGGAAACAGAGTCTAATCTGGATCTTGCATGACTACATTAGCTGCACTGTCACGGTAAGTCAAAATAAAAACAAGGAGGGTGAAAAAAATCACAGAATACATGTCTGCGAGACACATGCTTCATGCTTTGTGTGGGAGACTCACTGAGCCAATAAAAAAATAAACACGGCCTCATCTTCCCGGCACAGGCTGTTGCTGAAGGTGAGAGGCTGTGGGGTTACTATGGAAACAGTGCTGGCAATCCATGTTTTGTTACCCTTTTTTACAGCTATCATGCCAAGAGTATGTCACCATGTGTTATCAGAGCTTCCTAAGGGACAGAGTCACAAACACAGGTTCTGTAGAAAAATGCATGAGGGATCATCAAGCAAAGGTGAGCTTGGATGATGAGTCTTTTATGGTTGAATGAACAGATGTTATTAAGTAATTATAAATATTTGGAAAAACTGTAGGTACCCCCACGTATATTTTTTTGTGCTGATTCGCAGGGTTAGCTAACCATGCTTAAGACAGGAGAACTGTGCTGGTGTGACGACTAAGGTGACGGGTGTTTCTGGGTAGCTAGCTAAATGAGTTCATATTTAGTTCAAATGAATAAAAATCACCCATAGCTGGTCATTAGTTTGTTTGTTTCTTTTAACCAATGAATACATTTTTGAGCCTTGCATCAGAAGTTTTCAAGCTTGTTATACTTTATTATTGTTATGATTATGCAAGGAGATGAACCCAAATGCAGACAGTGTTCAATGAACACAAGGTTTATTGGTACAAAAACAGGAAAACAAAACCCACGAGGGGGCGAAACACGAACAGGACAAGGACTCTTAGGCTGACGACTAAACTATGACTTCACAATAAACAAACAATAATTCTAATAAATGCTCACAATGACAAGAATTTCCACAAGGTACTCACAGGTACGATTTAGCAATGAACCGACACAGGACAGCAAACACAAGGGGATAAGTAGGGAACACTAATGACTAGGACAGGTGAAACTGACTAGACAATAAAGACAAGACGAGAGATAACAAGGGGGCGGGGTAACGTAACAGACAACACAAGCACATGGCCCAAAACAACAGACCATGCGCTTGTACACAAAACATGGGTCTGTCATGATCCTGCTACAAAAATCTGCCACAAAAATCAAGGACATGATGGCAGAATCATGACAATTATACTATATTAATATTTTGGTCACACTTTAGAATAGGGTCCAATTCTCACTATTAACTACGACTTTTGTCTCAATAAACTGTTTATTAATAGTAAGGTAGTAGTTAAGTTTAAGTATTGGTAGGATTAAGGCATGTAGAATTTGATCATGCAGAATAAGGCATTAATATGTGCTTTTTTAAGTACTACTAAACAGCCAATATCCTAGTAATTATGCATGCTAATAAGCAACTAGTTAATAGTGAGAATTGGACCCTAAACTAAAGTGTTACCAATATTTTTAATGAACGTTTATTTTTATTTTTTTGTTCTATATTTTTGTTTTAATTTTAGTTTAGATTTAAGGAATTTTTGTCTCGTGTTTTTTATGCAACCTCATTTCCAGAAAAGTTGGGACATTTGGTAAAATGCAATAAAATCCAGAATCTGTGATTTGTTAATTCACTCAAACCTTTATTAAACTGATAAAAGTATAAAGAAAATATTTCCAATGTTTTCACTGACCAATTTAATTGTGGTTTTAATGGCTGCAACACACTCCAAAAAAGTTGGAACATTCAGTCGAATAAGTGCGTGCTGCAAAATACTGATAGTGAGATAGTGACAAATTACAATTGTAGTGATTAAATATGCACTTAGTTATCACCGAAGCTCTCTCTATTTTGCTGTAGAAACAGTTACACTGCCTCAGAAGTCTGTCCAAAGTCAGCTTCGTGAGGTACCTTCGTGCGCAGGAAACACATCAGCTGCATACGTTCTCGGACACAGTTGCTGACTTGATCTGAAAGGGAAGCTTGACACAGGTTCTCCTATAATGATTGGTAATTGAGTTGTAAAACAGATATAATTATGTCACAACATGTGCTGAAGGGGGTGACTCACCTCTTTACTGCCTTTAAAAAATACCTCTTGAATTGAATCAGGGATCCATGAAGTCACTGGACATAATGAATTAAATTCCACCTTCATTCTCTCATTCTCTTCATTCTCTGTTGCTGAAACACATCTCCCAGAGCCAATTACAGTCACATTCTGTGCTCCCTTCAAACCTAAAGCCTGTTTTTATCCTAATGAAGACAAGCAGAGGGTCTTACAGGTAGGAATAAATGACTTTTGACACATTATCTGTAAAGATTCTCAGTGTCTCAGAAATCTCACTTGTGTCTAAATATATATTTAGTCATAAATACTATTTTTAAATGCTGTAATGTTTAATTATTCCTGTTTTAAAATGTTTCTTTATTTAAATAAAATGTCAATGTGCAAAACAACTCAATTATATACAGTAAATTCTTAAGAATAAATAAACTAAAGAGTTAATACCGTATATAATTTAAGAGTTATTATAAATGCATAGGTTGTTTCAACCCATGTTTGGGTCAAATATGAACAAACCCAACCATTACATTTTTAAATTACATTTTCAAACCAACGGTTGGGTTTGCCCATATTTGACCTAAACATGGGTTGAAACATCCCAGCATTTTTAGAGTCTATGTTTATTCTTAAATTATATATTGGGACAATTAAATACTCAAATACTTTAACAAAGAGTTTAGTCTGTTTGTTTACACATTAAAGAGTTCTTTCAAATCCTTTAACAGGACATCGTTCAAAGCAAACGGGGTTATGATGTCACATTTCAATCAAGCACAAAGAGAAAGCATGAGTGTGAATCAAAATAATCTTCTGTTTGATCAAATCCAATTAAAAACTCTTATGCTGATCACTCGCTCAACCTCTGACATCTGTATAATGATGAATGTTCAGCTTAGATTTTGAAAGAGTTTTTGTTTTGGCTTCATAGTGTGATTTTTACCCTTTCAAAAAGCACTATGATGGTATCTGATCATAATACCATGGCATTTTGATATATATAAGGTGACTTCAGGTTGATTGGGACATTTTTCCCAGTCATCTCATTGGCAAAGAAGTATCCTAATAAGCCTGAATTCACCCAACATGGTAGTATCATCTTCACATACCATGATATTTACAGTATATGGTACCTTAAAGTATTTCAAAGTACTTCATGATTGTGTAAAAAATTGCATGTCCATGCTTTTTCCAGTGTGCATTTCATATGTACATTTTCAAATTCTGAGACCATGGTACTTTATATTAAGGTCAATAAAAGTTTTAAATGGGATTAGCACATTGTAATATCTTGTACCTGCAGAAACGAATCATTTAAGTCAGTCTTTATGTTAACGTGTCTGCTGTAGTAGAATAGATGGGTTCAAATGACTTTAGTTGCTCAAAGAACCACACAAAATGTATTAACCTTGAATTTATATTGTGAACTTAATCAGTATTCATGCATCACATGCACATATTGAATATTACATTTTGAGTGTAACTCATCCCACAACGTTTTGCTACAGACATGAATGGTGTGCTTTAACATTTTTTAAGGGTGTTTTCACAACAACAATGTACTAAAAACAGAAAAGTTTATCCCTTGCGATTTCCCTGCATTCATATGGATCTGTGAAAAATGACTAAAAACCTGTATCATTCATGCCAGGCCAGTAGTTGGGGATGTCACTTTGTAAAGAAACACTACGCTCTTATAGACTGAACATATAATACGCATGCACATGACGTCACTGTTTCCACAAATGAACGTTTTTGTAGTTTACACAGAGACTATAACGGTATCATTTTTAAAAACGTGCACTTTGAAACCCGTTTTCAAAAGGTTGCATTTTAAGGCCCCTAAAACGCTGTTGACGTGTAAATGAACGGTCAAAATGCATGATTTTTGGTGTCGTGAAAGCACATCTAAGCACAAAAATATCATTGACACATCATTACCTCGGTAAAATAGGAGGTGATTAGAAGTTAAGATACTAATGAATGTGTTTCAAGAAACCAATTAAATGTAATGCTACTTTTAAGGCGGTAGCCTCCATTCAGTTTTATTGCCATAAGGCAATGACACATGAAATCTAAAAGGGTGTAATACAGCATGATCAATTTGGCTTTAGTGCACTGCAGCAACCAGAGAAATCATCTCATCTCAAAACCAGAGTTTTATCTGTTTTTTATGTATATTGGTGAAAATGCCAATTCTGAGATGGTTTTTTCCAATTATTTTCAGCCAAACAGTTCAAGATGCTGGAACCAGGCACACATACAGTCTGCCGTCACGTAATACCTGGTTAGATCAAACAGGCTCATTTGCAAATATCTGACATGACTTTAGAATCATTGACATTTTTACCTTTTTAAAAGAGGCAGAGAGGTGAGCAGACAATCTGTAGAGTGGGTGGAGAGTGTTTAACTGTGCAACCCTCTCAGAAACAAATGGGAAAATTATGATTTTTATCACAATAGCACTCTAGTTATTGTGTGATGACCTGTGCTGTTGTTGGAAATGCATCAAGGAGAATTAATGATATGACAGGAGCATCATTTTGATACCTCCTACGGATCACTGCCAACAAAAACGGTGCACTAACTAGGACAACTTCCCTTCTCAACACACATTTCCATAGCAACCACTGTGGAATTTTCAGATAAATATGGTCCCAAAGCAAAAATCAGTCTTTTACTCCAATTAGTGGCATGATTTTAACCAGAATTTAACCTTTTCATCAGTATTTGAAAGAGAAAGATATATGGTAATTAAGTAACAAGTGTATCAGTTTCTCCAGGGAGCAAAAATGTAAGACCGTTTTAAGTTGAGCAAGTCAAGAAACAATTTACTTACCCTCATGTAAGTCTAAACCCATATGATTTTCTCTCTTTTGTAGAAGGTGAATTTAAAGAATATCATGGCCACTATTTTTAATTTCATGAAAGTGAATGAGGACTGTGGGGCTGGCAAGATCCAAGATAAAAATAAAAGTAGCCAACATTAAAAAGCACCATAAAAGACGTCCATACAGGTTGTATGCTATATTCCAACTTTTGACTTGGCTCTAAAACGCTATAAAATAGACTACAAAAGTCATATTCACTACAAAAATAGCTGCCGACTGTAACGTAAATGAAGGTTTTCAACATAATGAACGCTGTGGCCATCTAGAGGTCAAAACTAATCACAAAACTTCTGTGGCCTGTCACAGCCACTGGTTTCAAGTCTGGTTCTTGATTAAGCTAATGATTCATTTTACTTAAGAAAAGTCATTTTCGAAATCGTTTGGGTATATTGACACTAAAATACGTAAAATAAGTAAAACATGAATTCATCCTCATTCTGTATATTTTAATCTTCGACTGTTATTTTACAGGCATGTGTAAAGGAGATCAGCTAGCAAGAGCTGTGCGAGTAAGACCTCACTCCCCTCTCCTTACCTTGTTAGCGCCTGCCTCGCATGCAGTAAACACTGGTTCGAATCCCACTCAAAGCAGTGTGAGTAGAACCGGAGGGGTTCCGCTGGTGCCTTGACCTGAACGGGAGTGAGGTTTAGGGAGGTGAATGACCCGGACGGCAGTGAGGTTTAGGGAGGTGAGTGTAACAGAGGCCAGCTAGTAAAGAACATTGCTGGTAAACCTCACTCCCCTGGTCTCAAGAGTCACATTATCGATTGGTGTTAGTGGTTTGTGACCAGCTGAGCCTCAAGGACGATCTCAGCATAGCCTGAACCACGGCACTTATGGTTAGTGTTCCTGCCGAGGTAGTTCATGGCAGTATAGAACTGCCCTGGGAGGACTAGGTGGTGCTTGTACTTCTCCGGGAACTTCCAGACAAGTGGCAGAGCCCAGATTGAAGGTGTTGATGGTGTACTTCTGACCGACCTCAGCTGTAGCCTCCTCAGACTGTCCTAATGTCCTTTAGTCCTCAAAAGTCCTGTTTGCTAGCATGAGTCATAGGAGTCAACCGCCATGTCTCTACTATGTTCTGATCTAGAGATATAGGTCTTGCTAAACGGTAGCTAGGGTACTGTTTGGTTGCTAGGGAGTGGCTTGATAGCTTCATGGTGATCCTGAGAGACCACCCCCTTGTCTCTATGACACTGTGATCCAGAGTTATGTTGAAAACAAAATTCCTATGCAAGTTTCCATAGTAAATATGTATGCACAATCCCTGTTTCATGGGTTGTCACCATATTATGTCTATGGGGCAAATTTGGGCAGCTCTTGCCCCCCAGGGGTAGAACTTACATCCCATTGTGAGGTATGTTCTTACAGAGTTTGAATTCTTCAAATGTTGTAACCCATATGTTTCTACTAAATCCTCACTCAGAGCGATGACTCGCCAAAGGCTGTTGTAATGTTAAGTCTATGGGATTTTTTACCAAATGTTTTGCTCGCCGGGCGAACATCGTATGCCTGATCGCTTATAAAAGATATAGCACACCTCTCCTCAATAATCCGCACGATTCTACGCCTCATTCCTGGGTCTATGACAAACAGGACTAATGCAGGAAACTATTGCGAAACAAAATAGCAAAAGTTACATCGTTATGAGCCTAAAATGTGTTATTTGCCTGTTTTTCACCAATAAAGAGTGGTTGTACCATGTCAATGACCTACCCATTTGATTCCTGGTGTCAGAATTATATGAAAAAGTGGGTTCATTTGTCTCTGTATGTTGTGTGGTTCAGGAGATATGAAAATCTGTAATTTTCGCCACTAGTGTTGACATCACTTCAAGATGGCCGCCAAACGAACCCATGGGACATTAGTTGACCTCTGCAACATCAATTATTCTTAACTAGACACAATTAGGGTCCCAAAAACGGATTACAAAACACTACCAAGCGAGGTATGTACATGGGAACCTGTTTCTCCTGCTAGACTAATATATTTACCAGAATATAAATGAAATTAAAACAGGTTTGGAACAACATAAGGGTGAGTAAATGATTTTACATTTTTGGTGAACTATTCCTTTAAAGATGCATTCCTGTTGTCCTTTATCCAATAGTAACACGCAGTTAGCAAAAAACAAACAAAAAAAAGGTTTCATTCAAAGGCTCTTGAGAGCAATATCATTCAGAGCTGAGGCTCGTGAGGCTGTCTGCTTAAGTGGAGAATAATTAAAACACATGGCTTTGATGCAAAGCTGAATTATTTGCATAGAGAAAAGGTACCAATTGGGGCTTTTGCTCACATCTCTGCCTCAAGATAACACTGAGCGCATCTGTTGCCATGGCAGCCAACTGTACCGTTAGCACTTTTATGTCTACAGAGTGGCCAAAATAATGAAGGAGAAGTGGATGCCCGGCTGCCACACACGCCGTTCACGCTTCAGACCCACTGAGCAGCTAAACATCATCTGCTTGTGCCCTAATGAGATGCCCACACACAATAACACTTGTTTTTTTGATTTTTGTCCCCCAATGTGTTCATTTTCTGTAATGCTTGAGGCCTGGGAGATGCACTGCATTGTTATAATGGACTCTTTTCACATTTCAGAAGCAAAAGTCGTCATAGTTGGGTAAATTTCTAAACCGGTGAACAGGAGATGACAGCAAATATAATTTTTGTGTTTCCATTTGCTCCAATAGCAAAAGAAAAAGAAAGACTGTGATTGTGTTTTGACGCCTTTCTTTCCAAAAGAGGGGGAAAATATCGAGAGATTGATTATGGCAGTCAGAAGAGAGAAAAATGTAATTTCCGTCACTCCCTCAGCCAATGTAAAGACTATGTAGCTCTGCCTCTTTTACATGGAGAGTTGTCTTCTGTCTTCCGGGTTTGTATTTCCACAGCATGAAGGTAAGATCTTACGGATTTATGAATGAACCGCTGTTTTAAAATCTTCCCGGTCTACTAACATTTGTTATGACATCCGCTTCAAACATTACAAAGCTCATAATAACTTTCGTGAACTCTACAAGTAGTAAATCCACTTCACCAGCTAATCACTCTTTCACAGCGTTGCCATAGAAATACAGAGTATTCATACAAAAGCATTTTTTCCATTCATTTCTCCCATAGGGATTTTTAAAAAGTCTTTGTTAAAGAGTTATAAGCCATGAACCAAACCAATCAGCTATGAGGTGAATCACAACATTACAAACTTTGATTTGAAGCAAAAAGTATTTGAAAATACCATTAACAACCCTGTAGCTCACAGTATGTTTGTCTTTAAAGGTTTAAAAGTTATCATTCAAAATCGATCTCTATGAAAATGAATGGAGTTTTTACTTCTGGAACCAGACCGTTGCACTCAATAGAGAATGTGAAACTGACATCAGTTACACTTATCTGGGTAACCGTTTTGTTTAGACGCTATATTAGGAGATAATGCTGCCTTTTTGCTATAGTGAGTTAAGGCAGTGTTTTGATTTTCTGTTATGATTGTGAAATACTGTATGTCACCACTGCAAGTCATTCCTGCTGCATCAAGAATTATTCAGGGAGAAAACTGGACAATGTGATATATGTTTTTTCACCTTTTCCATGTGTACAAACACTAAGTGAAGCAGGTTGAGGAGGGTGATGAGAAGACGCCGTATAGAAAATCTATTAATAATGTCACTAATTAAACCACTACTCAATAAAATGTTTGGTTTAATGATTAAAATTACCTTTGCTATGCAAGTTTGTTGGCTTGTGAATCAGCAGAACTTGCATACAGCCACTACAAAACTGTTCAAAAGCTTCAAGGGATTTGTTGTCTGTGCTTTCTGCTGATTGTGATCCACAATCTCTGATCCCTTTCTGTGGCCACTTGAATGACAACAATAAAACTTTCCCAACAAAGAAATAGATCGGCATGTTGTGTAAGTGTTATGAGAGATCTTCAGAGAAAGAACAGCACATTCCTGCTCCTAATGCACTGCAGTTTAAAATAAAAATGAAAGTAAATAAATCCTGAACTCAGTTTGCAAAGTCATTAGTGCTTTCAAAATGCATTCAGCTCACTTCTGACTGTAGAGAGTTCAGTAATGTGGGAGAGAGAGCAAATAGTACCATACTGTATTTCAACGCAAATACTTTACTTTCTTCATAGATTTCCTCACGATTTCCCCTGCAGCCTCATGTTTTCTATAAACCGCTCATTTGAGCAGCTCTGCTTCATTTCCTTTGACAAAATAGGGTGGGAATGTTATAGTTTCTCTCACCTGATTACCTGCTCATCCAGGGGGTCCTAATGAGCTGGAGGGGAATTCCCAAACTTTCATCCTGCATGACAGGTTGCTTTCAGCAGAATCTGGACATTGTAACGAGGATACATTTGAATGTTCAATCTGAGCACATTTACAATAAAAGTCTGTATTCGGGCAAGGTAGTCCAGAGGTTTAAAAACAAAAATGTGAAGCATAAATTTTCATTACAGCAAGACTTTAATGTTTTTGAACTCGAATGCTCACTAAGGCTGCATTTATTTGATCAAAAATACAGTAAAATATTAATACAATTTAAAAGAATGTTTCCTGTGATGGCAATACATTACTCCAGTCTTCAGTGTGACATGATCCTTCAGAAATTAATATTCCGATTTGCTGCTCAAGATACATTTCTGATTATTAGCAATCTTGAAAACAGGTTTTCTGCTTACATTTTTTTTGTGGAAACCGTGATACTTTTTTTTAAGGATTCTTTGATGAATAGAAAGTTCAAAAGAACAGCATTTATTTAAAATAGAAATATTTCATAACAATATAAAAATCGTTGTACATTTTGATCAGTTTAATGCTTCCTTGCTGAACAATAGCATTCATTTCTTTGTTTAAAAAAAAATCTTACTGACCTCAAACTTTTGAATGGTGTGTATTAATCCTGTTCCGAAATAAATAGCCGTAAAGTTTAGCATCATGACTATTGTTTTAGCTAAAGAAACGTCCGGTTATAATATTGACGTTGCGCTTGCTCCATGCATACCAGGTTTACTTGCTTTATATGGTCGTGATAGTAGTTGAAAGATGAGATGTAACTTTGCCCAGACAAGTCTTGTCACTAATCTCATTCTAATGTTTAAATCTTGATGATGTATATTTAGAAAAAGTGTGCTTTAACATCTACTTAAGTGCAGTTCCTTGCTTTATATACGTTAGCCTACTTTTGCTGCAAAAGCATTCATTGTTTAAAAAAAAAAAAAAACTTAAAGGGATAGTTCAGCCAAAAGTGAAAATTCTGTCATTAATTGCTCACCCTCATGTCGTTCCAAACCCTAAGACTTTCATTGATCTTCTGATCATAAAGGAAGATCTTTTTAATGAAACCGAGAGCTTTATTGACCCTCTATTGACAGCTAGGCCTACACACAACTGACACTTTGACGCTTCAACAGTTCATAAAGAGATTGTAAAACTAATCCATATGAACTAAGCGGTTTAGTCCAAAACTTCTGAAGAGACAGAATCGCTTTATAAGATGAACAGATTGAATTTAGGCTTTTATTCACATATAAACAGTCATCAACTCACACATCAGTTGTGGTTTATGGAAGCCCAAGCATGTTCGTTCGATGTATGAGATTTGGTTAAACAACTGAAATGCATTCCTCATTATTGACCAGAACGCTCTTGTGATCAAGAACAACTCTGTTTGTAATATCCGAACATGCCTGTTTTAATGGGAAAGCATTTGTTTTAGAAAAGTGCCACCGTACAATTGATAAAACAACCAACGTACAGTAAGGGGGTAGAGTTCTGTTATGTAATGGCATTTTATTGGTCATACATTTCGTTGCAAATATAGCCCTGTTTAACAGTATAGAGAAGTGCAACATACACGATATTCAAGAGTCTGAGGTTCGTCATTCAAAGTAACATTACAGTAAACATTAGTAATTCACTGCCACAGAAGGAGGCATTTGTGCCATTCTCATGCAAAAAAGCCATTAGAAAAGCCCTGAAACATATATGAGAGGCAGGCCTGGAAAACTTCACATTACTCGGGTGAACGGAAACACAAGTCGACTGGCATATTTTTGCTAAATTTTGGCACAAAAGTGATCAAAATGCATTTAGCTGACAACCACGTTTGAAAGTGCTATGACTATTACCCAAATAAGCATTTTTATCCTCTTCAGAAATAGCTCCTTGATATAAAAATAAGCTTTTGAACTCAGGCTTAGCAGGCAGTTTGCAGCCACATCAACAACAACAAAAAATTACAATATTCAACATAAAATCGTCTTTCCTTTCTCATCCTATAAAAAAACATTTGCTCTGTCCATCATCTCTGCCAAAAGAACACAAAATGTATCCAAGAGATCATAATAAGGATATTTAAAGTGAAAAACACTTTCATTGTGCACAAAAAGAAACGAAAAGTGCTCAGTCTCACGGCAAAAATAATGAACAAAAGTTGCCAGATTTGTGCTTGTGATTTATATCAATGCATTCCTCTCACAATATAAACTGAATCTGGACCACTACACACCAACTCCACATGTATTTTAAACAACATGTCCAGTGTAAGATGTCACTTTAAAAGAAGGGATATGAAACATGCCCTTAAAGAGAGAAAGCAGACAGAGCCCCGCTTCCTCGGTTCGGATGCCCGCAGCAGGGACTCTCTCCTCGCCTGCTGCCGCACAGTGAAATTCAACCCATACTAAGAGGGACTGCAAAGTGCTTTTGATGCAGAATGCACGTAACCCACGATTTCCTGCCGCTTTAACGTCGTCCTTGAGCGTTACACTCCCGCCGATGACTTCTCTGCTGTGTTGTTCAGAACTTCATCAATTCTGTCATCTTCTATGACAACTGAAAGAGAAATCACATGAGGCACACGGGGTCAAACATGCTGCCCTTGGAGAAATGACAAGATTTTAGTTTTATTGACAAGAATAGGACAGTCAGGCTTTGCAGACTGTAGAAGAAGAAAAAAGAAAGAAGAGAAACTGACTAATGTAAATAAATACGATAGAATAAAATTCCTTTAAAACTTTATACGTTCTGGTATAATAATTATGCATGCCGTTTTGCATGACCTGATAATACTGGATAGATGCACATTAAAAAATAATATCACAATGCTGGACTAATTAACTGCAAAAAGTTAAATGGTGATTACAAATTTTGAAAAATCCACATCTTTTTTTTTTAGTTATCTGTGGATTAAAATAGAAATGAATTAAAATAAAGAAAAAGAAAATAAAATATCTGAAAAAATGTTCATGCTGCTGTCAAGCTAAAAAAAACAACAACAAAAACACAGCAAGCCAAATGTTGGCCTGCCATTTCAAATCTCATTTTCTGAAGTCTGAGATTTCAGAGTTTCAAGAACATTATCAGTTAATTTCAGTCCCTTTCAGAAAGCTATCATATGAGTAATTATTGAAGAATCATCCGGCTCAGAGCTTTTAAGCTTTAAAAAGAACATAAATTACACAATATATGTATTTTATATCTTATTTGGTATATTTTTGATAGCTGTTGTCAGGAACATGTGTTTTGTGTGTCTGTGAGTATGTGTGTGCTCTTTTTGGAGCTTGATTCTGGACTATTCCATCCTCAGTGATAATATACATAGCCTATGCTTTTATATTTAAGAACGGAAACGTTTCTATTTGTCAATTTGCCATCAACAAACAGCAAAACCAATAGGACGTAAGATGAAATCTAATTAAAACAGGCAGACAAGTAAATACAAACGCATCACGCTGACATCATCACGTGATGCCACAAATTAGCATATTTAAGTAATGGTATATTAAAGGTAATGGAAACGAGGCATTGCATTACTTAGCTATTTATGTAGTTTGTTGGATATCAGAACATTAATATATACTATAACCCGCACTTATTTTTATTTCACCTACGACTCAACGACAATTGGGGGGGGGGGGGGGGGGGGGGGGTCGTTTTCTTACCTCTCTTGCTGCGCCCGATCTGTCCGAGTTTCGGAGCTCGTTTGTTCTGCGCAGAATTGAAGAAGTTACTGTTGTTGTTCTGCAGGCGACAGGTGAGGGATATCTGCTCTTCATCTCCATCATCACCGTAAGGAGAGATGCTCTCGTCGTAAGGCAGCACTTCTGACATGATTCCGTTCACTATAATCGATCAGGATAATAAGACACTCGGTAACCGACGAGCGAGGGCTCTGCAAGCAAACGGCGCGCGAGAATCTCAACTGTCACGATACGATGCAGCCTTATTTTACTATGGGAGCCACTTTCACTTTTCCTGTCGTTACTTACAGGCGATGAGCTGAAGTCAATCGGAAAAACTGATGTAGATGCAAAACGGGAGCGATGCAACAACACACGGATCCTCAGAGAGAAGAGAGACGTCACTCAGACTGCACGGCACGCGCAGAAGCTCCTCCACCCCCCTACCTACACACGTACTGTGGTGTAGTGGTCAGTGTCCAAAAGGATGTGGGTTTGAATCCCACTAGGGTTGAACATCATTGCCAACCCAGAAGCTTGTCTCATTCTTGTCTTTGCACATGGGTACTGTGGCTTAGTGGTGAAAGATAGGGGTTTTAATACATATAGGGTTGATTCATATCATCATGTTGTCTGAAGCTTCCCTGCCCAAATCATTTTGCAAATGTATTTATTTACAGGGGTAGTGCACAGTAATGAACATGGCTGTAAATGTTCCATGAATTAGCCAAAAAGGCTATTTTTCATCTGTAGACACTTGACAGAATGTGATGTCCCCCTAAGAACAAATCATCTTATATGAATACAAAAAACAAAACAACAACAATATAATATACTAATTAAAATGGCACGACATGGTCTAGGTTATAGGTTTGAAACACAAAAGGGCAAATTCATGAACTGAGAGACTGTTGTGTTTGGTAGAGAAGCATTTTCTGTTCAGTTTAGAAAAAAAAATTCTACTCCAAAACTTGCATATTAAGATTATAGGACTAGATTGCATGAGTTATTTAGCTAGTAATCTGAGCTATTAAAATCTATACTCCACCCATAAAAAAAAAGAAATAAAAAAGTTAACCTTTTTTTTACAGTAAAATTAGAAATTACATACAGAAGGTACATTAGTTTTTTTTACATATACATGAAGATCTTTTTCATGAAATCTGAAATCTTTCATGAAATCTAAAGAGACTCATTCCCTTTATAAGATGAACAGATTGAATTCATGCTTTTATTCACATTTAAACATTCATCAGCAAACATAAATAGAAGCTCAACCGAACTAACCAAATCGAACTCAACTGAACTATTAGTTTTACGATCTCTTTATGAACTTTTGAAGCGTCAAAGTGATAGTTGCATAGGCTGTCAATGGAGGGACAGAAAGCTCTAAGATTTCATCAAAAAGATCTTCATTTGTGTTCTGAAGATGAGTGAAAGTCTTGTGATTTGGAACAACATGAGGATGAGTAATGCATGACAGAATTTTCATTTTTGGGTGAACTATCCCTTTAAGAGCATCACCTACCATTATATAATGCTAAACAGAATATCATTTGTTATTCAACAGGCATATAATTTGACTCATATACTTGTTATACTCGTATAACAATATACTTACTAGATTACAATCTTAAAATAAATGATTGGTTTAGTAGTGATTTATGTGATTTAATCTGTATTTATTACTCAATCTTTTGAACATTGCTGGTGGTTTTAATGGTTTAAAGGCATTATAATAATAGTTCTGCATGGTATCTGGCTCTATTAGTGTCATAATTATGTAACTTACACAATTGGCTGATCTCAGTACTTGACAACTCAGTGATCCTTCTAGATTGAACTGTGATGGTAAAGCTAGACAGGTATTTATCTCCATCTACTGGTCGGACAGTAATACTCTCTGCTTACATGTATAATTAATGCAAAATGAAGAAATCTACATGTTTCTTAATCGTTTACATTTTTATACTATTGTTTGTTAAATATGCATAACCAATACAGCTTTTCTTAATCGCAATATAAATAATAATAATTAAATGAAAACAAAGAAACATCCCCTCAACCCTTCTGAACCAGGAGCATCTAAAATCTAATTCATATCTTCATTTATATCTTCTCTGACAGATTGTATTATTCTAAAGAGCTCCTGTATGTGCCTGAACTTCCTAACTCTTCTCCTCGGTTTCACGCACAGCATGTAGAGAAAGATGGCCATGCGGTCGGGCCAAGCATCACCTTCAGCAAGACCCTGCAGAGCCACAGATCTCTCTCCTGCTTCTTCAGAAGAGTGAGGACGTGCTGGAGGTCCAGAGGTGGGACACTAACCAGGCGGCTGTCTTGCATCTCGCACACAACACCAGTCAAGCTGTCAAAAGTCATAGCAGCATCAAACAAGGCAAGCAGAGCAAAACAAGTTACATTTTAACATTGTAAAAACATCTAACATTGTAAAATAAGTAACATTTTAAAAATGTGATTATAAAACGGATAGTTCCAGTCCTTGATTCTGATTGGTCGAGCCTTGTTTGAAGCCGTTGTAAATTACTCTACAAACATACACCTGTGAAAACAAATATTTTTATGGGTTAATCGTTTCACATAAGCAAGGTTTATAGTGAATTTAGAAGAGCTAAAGGGGGAATCTTGAACCGTATTTACACTACTGTTCAAAAGTTTGGGATTGGTATGATATTTTGAAAAGGTTTTTTGAAAGGAGTCTCTTATTCTCACAAAGGCTGCATTTATTTGATACAAATAAAAATATATAGTAAAAACAGTAATATTGTGAAATATTATTACCATGTAAAATAACTGTTTTCTATTTGAATATATTTTAAAATGTATTTTATTCCTGTGATCAAAGCTGAATTTAATGATAATTTAATGAATCAATAATTTCTTTCCAAAAAAATATTTTGAACAATAGTGTCATACTAGTATTTTCAAACCAGTGTTATTATCATTATATTTTCAAATCTTCTTATATCATTCATATTTACTTGAAATTTTCCATCATGAGAGTGATACATAACTGTTACATTTTAGTGATGGTTTGTGTTTTGCATAAAGGAAGTCATTGACTTCATTGATGTACATTTTTATTGTGTGGTGGAAACAAGTTTCCATAGAAGAGTGATATGCAAACAATCTCAACAATTTGCATCACGCTTGATATGAACAGTTTGAGTGTGAAAACCTGTTGCCAATTGTGTGTACGTACACACACACACACACACACACACACACACACACACACACACACACACACACAAGGTAGCACTTTATTTTAAAGTCCCCATGTTCATACTATGCACTATTACAGTAATCACAATAACTGGGTGCTAATCCTGAACCTTCCCCTAAACCTAACCCATGTAGTTACCTTATAGTATCCAGTACTTCCTTAGGCAAGTACACTGTAAGTACACATACTGTAAAATAAAGTGCAACCTATAATTTGAATATTAATGGGCATATACAAATTTAGAATATTTACCAGACATCCATTCGTGATTCAGCACCCTCTTCTCTTTCAGGACCCTGTTGCAGTTGTCGACAAAAAGGCTGTTCAAGGTTTCCTTGACTTTCTGCAAAACACACGGAAACTGGACAAGCACAAATTGAATGGAAACGTGCAGAGGTAATTGAGACGGCATCTGGTGAGGCTTATCTCTGCTCCTTGTGCTGGACAAAATGACTGTTTTCTTCATTAGGTAACACCTCAGATGTGCTCCCTCTCCATCCAAGACAATCAATAACTATAAATAATAGTAAACAACAAGGTGGTGTAATTTAAAAGCAGGATGATGACAGAATGTGTTTAGGCTGGAAGACTAAAATGGTTAGACCAAAATGTGTGTAGGCTGGAAATATTTGGAAAAACTGATATACAAAAGGATGCAAATTACAGTTAGTTCAGAGACCAGGTAGACGCCAGTCAGATAAATAGTGGTTAAAAAAGCTTAGTGGTTGAAAATCTGTTTTTTTTTTTTTACATAAAAATATATATATATATTTTTTTTTTATAAGCTTCCACCTTCATTTTGCCCTTTAGGAAACACATATAGTTACAATATGTAATTATAAATAGTTGGTGGTTTAATTCTGTTTGGCTTTACTTTTAGTACTTCATTGTGGCCTTCTAAAGTTAAACTAGTATATATTTATCTCCTGTTGTGTAAAGTAATGTCACTCTCACACACACACAACTGGTACGTGGAAGTAAAAATCCACAATTGGCAAATTCAGATCACACAGACTGATCCACTACAGAAAAACATTATTCTTTATATCATTATAATATTATTTGTAAATTATGCATAGCTAATATTAAACCATACTGAAGAACAAAAGAAGAACAAACTGATTAGGTTCAACAAATTCCCATTTAATAAATCAGATTAAAGCTTTAAATCTCCCGCCACCCTTTTCTTACAACCACAAAAAAAAAAAAAACGACAACAAATAAAGACAATTAAAATGAAAAGTAAAAATAATGATAGGACACCACAAAACTGGCATCCAACTAACGCCTTAAAGTGAGCTTGTCAATATTTAACCTCCAAATGAAACTTTATTTTACATAAAGGAAAATGAATCCTGTTTTTAGGACCATTAGTTACCATGACAACTAAGCACAAACCTTATATACTTGCAAAGTATAAATGTTGAGTAAAAAAAAAAATCCAATGTATTGCGTTTACCTTTTTTAATACAAGATAAAATCTGTATTATAGTAGTTTTTACTGTAATCAAAAAATACTATATTACAAAAAATATTCGCAAGGCAAAAATCCTAATGGTCCTAAAATAAGCGCTTTTATTATTTTTTTCTCTTTTTTATAGAAGAACCCATTTTTATAAATGTTCTTTTGTTTTGATTTTGGTTGAAATAGAACAGCATTGATTTTCAGTTCACACAGGCACAAGTGATGATTACAATTGCCAACAGTGCGATCAATCAACAGAATACAAAAACCAACTCAAACTGGAAGAATATTTTTTAATGCAGAGTATTTGGATTATGGCTGATATTACATGGCAAGAAATGCTCTGCACACATCCAAAAACCTGCCCTCAAAGTCACTCATTTTAAAGAGCATAATGCATATTCATAAGGCCTCTAGCTGTTATACAGAGGGACAATCCTGTCTATTATAGCCCTGCATATGGGGCACTTCTTAGGTTCGGGGAGGGCCCTATAGCATTCCTCACAGGTACACACGTGACCGCACTCTAGAAACACGCAGGAGCGCTCGTGACTCAGGCATATTGTGCATGTAGTAGGAGACACATCACCCTCCGCTAGGTCGAGCTCCTTTAAACGTCTGCTCTGCCACTTTCTGTACTCGTCCAGTACGCTGCGCTCTTTCCTGCGCTCCTTGCGCAGCACGTACTGTCGCCACAGCAGGTAGAATAGCGTGGCACAGGCAGTCAAGCCAAACAGCACCGTCAAGACCCTCCAGAGCCGCAGGTAACCCTCTTGCTTACTCAGGAGCGTGTCGTAGTCCAGGCGGCTGAGGAAGTACCGCAGGCCCTGTTTAGGGGGTTGAAGACGAACCAGGTTGTTGTCCAGCACCAGTTCCCCTACGCCAGTCATGCTGGCACCCAGACGGAGCATTTCTTCCGTCTCCTGGATGCCCTGCGGCCGCTCGCCGCTGATGAAGTGACCGATGACGTTGGTCAGAGACTGCTGGGAGGGGTGGAAGTTCTCATAGGTGGTCTCCAGATCCAGTTCAGCTGCATCGAGTGGACGGACCACTCGCACTGTTGTGGGAATGGTGTCATCATGCGGGGCCAGGTCAAAGGGCACGGTGTTGGTGCGTTGGTGGATGAGCTTTTCACAATCATTCCTAAAAGAAAGATGTATTGGCACAGTGAATTAAATAAAGGTATCATTTTAAAAGATCAAATCAAAATTTTTAAATATTATTTTGAAATATAAATTTATTATTAAAACAATAAAATTATAAATATTTAAAGTATTACCTAAATATTTGACTTTTTTTATAGGTATAATTAATTATTTAAAGTATACTTAAAGTATAATGATTAAAAACTAAATATTATTACACATATTTTAAATTAAGAACTAAAATTATAAAAACAAAACGCTCATAGTGTAATTGACAATATATCATAGTGTATAGACTATATAATAGTATTAACAAGTACCACAGATGTGTCGTGCGATTCCACACCATCTTCTTCTCTTTTAGGGTCAACCTCTCGATGACTCCTTCACAGTTGTCCACAAACTGGCTGTTCAAGGTCTCCTTCACTGAGCGCACAACACCTATAGACGTATGAATAAAACACTAGAACATTAACACCCACTAATCCTATGTTTGCTAGTGTCCTCTTATTATTTTCCAGCATGTCTTTCTTATAGTGAGTCAATCATTATTGTATCGAAATCAGCCGGTTTGACCAACAGCAACACTGGATTAATCTCAGAAGCCATACCTTCAATAACTGCATAAGGAACACATTTTCCTGGTGCTTCACTGAGGATAGTTTTCAGGTCTGGATTTAATGACATCTTCTTGGCCTCCTGTTACACAGGTCAGGTTTAACTATGATCTAGGCTACGTCTTCAAGTGGTGGTGTTATTAAAAGAAATACACCGGGGTTGTTTTCTTACCCTTAATCTAGCCACGTGGCTCGATTTCTTCTTGTATATGGTGTACAAGACAGCAGTCAGAGCCGAACTAGTGGCCAGCAACACAATCTGTGCAGTGGAGGGTCTGCCACTGGCCTCCATCCTTCAATCTACAGACCAGCTGAGTATAAAAAACACAATGAACAACAGCTCACAATACAACTCTAGTCTACATACTAAACATCGACGATTAAGCTGCAATGGACAAGACAAACTTTCTCCAAGTCAACCCATTCCTAGCTTATGAATTAGGGATTCCTCAAAATGGTTAAACCTTTTTATTTACAGTGTAAAATATTTATTGTATCATAAAAAATTTAAATAAACAATATTAAGTCTTACTTAACAGTATTTTTTCACAGATATTGTAAGTAACTTATATTAAAAACAAAACGGCTATAAATTAGCCTGAACTGCTAGCAATGCCTTCCGATAACAACAAACTTAAATATCCGCTCTGAAAACGCAAATCCTTTATTTTATCATTTTAGAATCTGGCACTATTAGTAGCTGAAAAGGGCAAAAGTTTAGTTTTCAAGAGGACAAACATGAAACAAAGAAAAGGGTTATTTGACTACCTTCACTAAAGCTGTGCTGCTGTTGTACAACTCGCTGTCAGCTGTCACCTTCAAAATAAAAGCCTTTTCTGATAAGTTGACTTTGACATTAAACATATATTTAAAATATGAACTCATGCAAACAATGCTATTTTAAATAGCTAAATATCTACACGATAATATTTAGAAGAAAATTTTATAAAAATAAAATAAATAAAACCAAATCCATTAAAAAAAAAAAAAAAATTCCAAAGACGTGCAGAAAATACCAAATCCAATGGGAATATTGTAGTAAGTTATTTCTCGAGTCATGAATGGGTGTTTTATATAGAATGTTATTTTCTGGTTTTATAATGGAAATTTTCATCAAAAATAATAGTGATATTTTGTTTTGGCAAATCTTTTTTTACAGTCTAGATCTGGAGAACTTTGGAATATGACTCCAAATCTGATTCTAATTTTCTGGAAACTAATACTTCTTGTTTAAAAGAAACAAGTAAGTGCCTAGTTAAAAGCTTGTTATGTTTATTTTCCCCCAAATAAATAAGAGATGTCATGGTTCTGCCCTCATTTGAGAGGCAACATGGTGGTTTTATACTTTGTTGTTGCTTCCAAATGTTTGGTAGTAGTTTATTATTTGTTATGATTGTTGCACTCTCTCTCCAGTCACCAGTGTTGGTTGGTCAGTCATTTATTTTGTTGAAATATTAAAGGGACAGTTCACCCAAAAATGAAATTCTGTAATTATTTGCTCACCCATATGTTTTTATTGTTCCAACCCTTTATGAATTTCTTTCTTTATCTTGAAGATATTTTAAAGAATGTTGGTGACCATACAGTTGATGGGCCCCATTGTCTTCCATAGTATTATTCCCCATACTATTCTTCAAAATATCTTCTGTTTTCAGCAGAAGAAAGAAATTCATACAGGTTTGGAACAACTTGAGGGTGAGTAACTGATGACAGACTTTTTCTGGGTGAACTATCCCTTTAACTGTTCCGCTTGCCTTTGATGACACTGCAAACCTGGCTGTATTACTGCAGATGTCAGTGTTGAGTCATGCTCGGAGAAACCCAGACAAATAACTAATATGTATTCTCCCTATATTAACAATGGACCATTGAGTTATTGCAAACATGCAATTCAGTCTTCTGCAAGAAACAGCATGACTGCATCATTAATAAACTGCAAGACCTTTTCCAAAAGTCAACAGCATGAAGCTCTATGTAAATTTGCATTACAAATACTGACAGCCAGAGATTCAGTAAATAACTATTCATCAGAGTTACATACTGGATGATAAAGATTCTCATATTCAGCACCACAAATGCACAGTTCGCTCTTATTCTCACTAATTCGTGGGATGAAACCCCGCAGCTCTTGTTGATGAAAAGCCTATTTGAATATTTAGAAACTTTTCACCAAGGATCATTATAATGATGTCCCACAGGGTGTAAAACAGGCTCTATATAGATCATTAAACTTAAAACAGATGATTTAATGATGACAGTTAAAATCGGCTTGATGATTGATGAGCCGTGCACAATAGAAATGGAAATAAATGAGAATTTTTGTTTTGCTCTAGAATACTTGCAACTGCTTGCAATGAAAAAAAAAATAGCATTCTGATGGGATGATTTTTTGTGTAAGATCACCTGCAGAATCTGATAAGAGAAAAACGTAGCCTACAACAGGCTAACTCTTTACTAACTTTTTACCAAGTATTAAATTATAAATGATATGCCAAAACAAGCCTTTTGAGACCTCATGCTGCCATGATTTTACCCCGGTTAAGTGTTATCTGGTATGTGTGTAGGTGCATGTATATTAAATGTGACTTATCCAATTTGATTTTACACACAGAAATATCCTTACATTTGTAATAATTTTTATAGATTAGGTTAATTGAATTATATGAAGGAGGTGCAGTTGTCTCATCTTTTCATAGATTTTCAAGTATAAAATTTACATTAGAGATTTATTAATATTTGTATTTATTTGTTTTTCAGATATCTACACTTTTCATATTAATCACTGCTGGTGATTGAATATCAGTTTTATTGGCACCATTAAGTCAAGTCAAGTCAAGTGTATTTATATAGTGCTTTTCACAATATAAATTGCATCAAAGCAGCTTCACAATATCAATCAAATAACATAACAATGTTTGTTTCTTAGTGAAAAAACATGCACGTTTGGTAGGGCTGATCAATGGTATTAATGCTTGGTTAATTATTTTGAATATCCCCGCAAATCCGGAAATTAGGAGGGGGTTTTAGAGAAAATCACCCAACTCTAATAATCACAGGTAAAGTCATTTTTTTAATATGTTGTTTGGATATTTACAAAACTTTTTAAATAATAGCCATTCGTTTTGAAGTGATAAATGTGTAGCTTAACAGTGAGACAAAGCCCACTCAAAGATGAAAGTACATTTTTAAACATTTAGATTTTATTATCATTACTACTAATAATAATAAAAAATAACAACATTAATACATAATATAATGCAGGTTATGTTTTTTATTGTTGTAATCTAGTTGTCATTTAGCTATTATTATTAATGTTTATAAAGAATATAATGCTGATGGTTTTTATTGTTGTAGTCTAATGATTATTTAGTTATTGTGTCAAAAAAAGCAGTATAATTCAATTTCTTGTATACAATCAGTTATCTTTAACACAGTGTGAATGTAGTCTGTATATAACCTCTGGTGAAAATCCAGCTTTTAAACGTTGTTTATATGTCTATGTGGTGTTTTTGATATGCTTTAAGACAAACCATGTGCAAGTTCATAAGTCAACACCATTGCTGAGTATTTTCTCCTTAAAACTGCACCAAAGACAGTCTTTAAAAAACGCGGTTTGTGACGACACAAACTACCTTGTAACCAATCAGGTCAAAGTGTGATCATCAACGAGTGGATCTCTGAGCCGGTGTGAGTGAGTGGAGGCGGGGCTCATTTGCATTTTCATAGAACTGAGTATACTAAATGAGGCAAGGGAGTAGTTACATTTAAGGTATTTTAAGGTAAAGTTTTTTTCAAGGAAAGAATTATTATTTACTACAGGGGGACTTTAAGTGGTTTAGATAAATTATTGCAGTAGTTTGATGAGTTTATGGGTTTGCGTTTTGAACAAACATCAAAGAACCTTTGAGGAATATCATCCCAGTGTTGTTGTGCAAGAATTATAAATATAGCATTTGAGCGGAGAGGTCTAAAATACAGTAGAGTGAGTTTTTCAGGCCATTCAGAGACCTTTAATAAGCTCCTCAAAAACACCAATCACTTAATCAAGATGGGTTGTTCACCTGGCAGAAAGTGATGTGTTGTTCAGTGATGGCTGACTAATGTGAACATCAAGCAGAAGCCAGAAACATGGGAGAAATGTCCTTTCCACATCAACATCTGACTCACCAGAGCTCCCGCCTCAGGCCTCAGCTTTAACATTACTCACCTTGTTGAGGGAACGAGCAAACTGTTTGTGTAGTTTGCCGTTCCTTACCCCTGAAGAGACTCAGACAAGAAACACAGTGCCCACTCAAGCATGGATTAGAAAAAGTGTAGACAGATGGGCAGACGGGCAACAAACAGGAAGTGCTGGATACCAGATGTGTCTGTATTAGTGCTGTAGAGCGCATAGATGAAGGTGTGCAGGGATGCTGATGTACTGTACATCTCACACACTCCTGCTTTAAACTAAAATTACAGAATGTTTCCAGATTGACTATATTTACAGTACATGATTAGCCTGGGAAAACCCTGACAACTTCCATCAAATTTAGATTTTCTCTGAAAGTTATTCTGGCAAAGAGCTCATTCAAGCCCATTTCCAATCCGTCGAAATCGAGGCACCAATCAGAAACGCTGGGGCGGGCTTTGCACGATGACGACAGCGCTGGGATTTTGAAGCAGATTATTTTGTAGCCTACATTACAAAGATGGATGCCGCCGTCGAACATCACTCGTTCGAATCAGCTATCGCGTCTGTTTTAAGCGATTTGAACGTTTCCTTTTTGTTAAAAACCGAGCAAAGAACAACACTCGGAGATGTTTCTTTCTCCGCCGGCCGCCGCTCTGCATACGTCATCTCCTTCGTCGCTCTGATTGGTTTTAGGTCTACCCGCGACGTCCGTTGGTGACGCCCCTCTGGAAATGATTTGTCTATGACGCTTTGCCAGACCATTACTCAGTTACAACTGAGAATGGTGTGGTTTTAACCAGGCTAGTACATGATGATTCTAAACAGGACATTTGTCCGGAGCCCCTAAAGGGACATGGTGATGGAAAAAATATGGGACGTGGGAGGGAAAAAAGGATTTCAATGTTTTTGCGTTCTCTCTGAAAAGTTGTGCGCACCATTGTGTTTGTTTGGGAGCCAAAATGCTATATGATGTGTGGCCTAGTTTGCACATTTTATTTAGCAAGGATGCATTACATTGATCAGAAGTTACAGTAAAGAAATTATTAATGTTAGTAATGGTCTCTATTTCAAATAAATACTGTTCTTATATATATATATATATATATATATATATATATATATATATATATATATATATATATATATAAATAAGTGTATTTCAAACAATATACCATACTGTTTCAATCAATAAGAAGTGCAATAAAAATATTGTTAAGTCTTGGACTACAGCACAAAATCTGTACTCTACTAAAAAATGGTTATTTTTCATAATACCATTTCGCTGTCTGTTGCAAAATCCCACACTAAATAATGAAAAACTTCAGCACTGTAATGCATCATGACCAAGTTTCTTAGAAATCAGACATGATTAACTGTCAAAACTATGTAGAAAATGAGTAGACCGCGTAAAAGAATTTTAGTATTTTATATTTTATGCATTCTTTGTCCTGCATTGTCACCCAAAAACTGAATGATGACCAACATCCATCATCGGTACTTAAAGTTTTGCCATTCATCATGAGCCATGATGTGATTGGAGAGCCTCCTTAAAGGATCAATAATGATTCTTTTTGGCACCGGCCTGCATCACTGTAATGCTAATTTCCGCTCTCTACAAACTTCAGCAGAGAGCCTCATTTGCATTCGTAGAGTTACATAATGAATATGCAAAAAAGGCTGAATCAGGCCAACTTCTTGGACATTTTGTGTCATAATACGCAAAGCTGTTTAATGTTTGTTTTTCATTTAATTTTTAATGTACTGCTGATGGAGAGGAAGTTAGGGGGCAGATATTATGCTGCATTATGCATCATCAAAACAGCTGAATTCAGTCAAACATTGCATTAAGATATGGTCTACGGTCTCCATTAGACCATAGCAGCAAACCATACATAAAATGATGAATCAAAAACTAAGGCCGCTTAGTTGGGGCTGCTCAACCAAGTCTAATTTATCACATTTTTATTTATTCACAATGTAGCCATGTAATAATATCTCTTGAATAACACCTCTTAGACATTTCATAATGCAACAGCAATTCCTGGAGAAAAGAACAAGTGAATCATCTCTTTAAAAGTGATACAACCCTCTGCGGCTGCTTTATATTGGTTGAGAACGTCTTTGTGTAGTTGCAGGTATTGCTCGGCTCTTGGCGCTGGCTCCAGTTTCTAGAGGAGAGTGTTCACTCTTAGCAGGCCAGCTCATTCTTTACAACGAGCAGTCCACAGACCTTGTGTTCGGCCATAAATCACACATCTACGAGATCGACCCCTTTCCCCCTTCGTTCTACCTAAAGCCTTTGGTACATGACACTGTATTGGCTTATTAAGGGCGGCAGACGCTGATTTGATTAGATGGCTGCTGTCTGTGGGGAACAATTTAACAAAAATGGCCTGACAGTTTAGTGTTCTGTAGAAACAAAATGAGGAGACGTGTGTTTATGCTTATTTGCGCTGCATCCAAAATCGAATACTTCCCTATATAATATGCGAAAAACAGTACGCCAAAAGAGTAGTGTGTCCGAATACATGGTATTGGAAAAACATTAGTGGAAAAGTCCCCAGATGACCTGCTACTTCCACTGAGATTCTGAAGTGCACATTCGATGGACACTTTACTATCTCACGGGAGGGAATTTATGAATGGAAAGCGAAGCGACGCAGCTGACGCGGACAGGTCACGTGACAGTTACAACATGGCGGATATAATACGTCCGAATTTCATTCATACTGTCACAAACTGCTCCGAGACTTGGGTGAAGATCCAAATGCAGTTTTATTGGTGCAACCCAAAAATCATAATCCATATAACAGGCAGGGGGTCAAAACCCCTGTTGGATGAGTTATGTGTTTAATACTTAAGGTTAGAGATTTGAACAAACCCCTAACTGTATGTTTGAGCAATAGTGAAAGTGATGCTTGCATTAGAAAACACTATTAAAACAAAGAAGCAAAAGAAAATGGTCTAGAAAGGGTGACTGGATTGATTTTTTTTTTTTTTTTTTTGCGGAGAGGACATGTGAGGAAATGGTTCATGATAAACGATGTCCTGCAAAGGAGCCAAAAAGAAGTTACAGTTTCAGTGCTCACAGAATTAAACAGTGTTGCATTCAGCACTGAGCAGCATTTCTCTCGGCTCCAATCCCGAGGGCAACGGCGCAATAATGCCTGTGTGCGGTTTTCCCCTGTTGGCTCAGATGAAGAAGTCTAATGAGCACAGGAGACAAATGTTCCTTCTCATTTCTCTGTGAAATGGATGCCTGTATTGCTGTTAATTGTCAGGCACAGCACACACAGTCCCAATTCTCCAACGAAATTAAACAAGATAAGTTGTGTTTAACCCTACTGTACTTTGAAGCAAACCTGCAATGGTTTATCGCTCTGATGAAAATATCATTTTACATATAACTTTTATGTATTGGTGTATGGGTCATTTGACCCCAAAATTAAAGGGAAAAATTAAGAAAATATAATTTGTATATTATATGGGAAACGGCCCATAAAAGTCATTAATCTTGGGCATTAAAATATATTTAATTATTTAATTACTAAATATAAAATAAAATATTATAAAATAATATAAAATATTACTAAAAATATTTCAGTTAATTAAACTGTTGATTAAATTAACTGTAGCTAATAATGTTATAATGCAACAAATAATAATAATAATACATTTTATTTAAAGCGCCTTATCAGGACACCCAAGGACACTGTACAAAACAGATAAAACCATTAAAACAGTAAACAATAAAATTGGCAAGACAACATTGAGATGATATGGGTCAGGCGGAATATGATTGTCTAAACAAGTGAGTTTTGAGTTTTTGAAACTCAAAATGATGTTTCAAGGATTTGGATGTTTGAAGGATTTGAAAAGATTAAATGAGTCGATGGTATGAAGATCTGGAGGGAGGGAATTCCAAAGATGGGCAACTAAACGCCTTGTTCCCCATTGTGACAAGACGAGCAGGGGGAACAGAAAGCTGGCAGGTGTGAGATGATCGGAGTGAACGAGTAGGGATGTTTAAATGGAGAAGATCTGAGATATATGGAGGAGCCATGTTATGAACTGCTTTGTAAGTAATGAGAAGTGTTTTAAAGATGATCCTCTGTTTTACAGGAAGCCAGTGAAGTTGTTGCAAGATGGGAGTGATATGATGAAAAATGGGGGTCTGAGTAATCAGGCGTGCAGCAGAGTTCTGTAGGAGCTGCAGCTTCTGAAACGACTTATTAGGGAGTCCAAACAGGAGTGAGTTGCAGTAATCTAACCGAGATGTGATGAGACTGTGAACCAGGATGGCGGTGTTTTTTGGAGTAAGAGAGGGACGGAGGCGGGAAATGTTACGCAGGTGGAAATAGGCTTACCGGGTGATGCTGTTAATGTGAGATTGGAAGGATAAAGTGCTATCAAGGACGACACCCAGACTCTTAACCTGAGGGGAGGGAAGGATAGTTGAGTTATCAATGGTAATGGAAACTTTATTAGCTTTAGAGAGGGTATGAGGTGTGCCCACCAGGAGGACTTCGGTTTTTGAACTGTTCAGTTTGAGAAAGTTGGATGAAAACCAAGAGTGAATTTCTTGGAGACAGAGGGTAAGAGAGGTTGGCGGGAGTAAAGAAGATGGTTTAGTAGAGAGGTAGAGCTGGGTGTCGTCTGCGTAGCAATGAAATTTAATGTTATGTTTACGGAGGATATGACCAAGATGGAGGATGATACTCTAACAAATCTAAATGGTCCTCATAAAAGTTTTTTTTTGTTATGCAAAGTATAATATCTAAATATAATTTAATAATTTCTTTCTTTTGATTTTTGAGGTGAAACATGACCCTGCACATTAGAGCTGCATGATCCTGGACACCTTTTTTTTTGTTTCAAATAGACATCATGATTCTCCCACGATTCTGAATAGACAACTAAACAAAATAACATGCAATTTACTAGAGGTTCTGACATAGGGAAATATGTAATTATTTAGAATTAATTCTTTTTTTTTAACTCACTCATAAATAGTTGACTATTTAACGGACTCACTCATAAATAGTTCACTTGTTTCATTACTGTATAAATCAGATTTTTTGAACGAATCTCTTGAATGAATGATTCAATGACAAATACATTTTTAACAGTCACTTATCGACAACTACTGGTTCACCAATGCAATTGATACAATCTATATTTTAAAATTTGTTTATTATTAGGATAAACCCCTTGAGATGTATCATCTCGTTTTTCTAGGGTGTCCCAACATATAACACAATATGTTCAATCTTTCTTTGAAGCATAAAGTTACTTTCAAAAGGTGATTTAGCCTACTCTATCTTGATCGCTACCACAGACATTAGTGTTTATATCCGAACTATAGCCTATGCTGGGATCATTTGAATTATCGTAACACTGAAATAATGAAACTGTGGTTGAAAAGACAGTTTGTGAAGCTGTTTCATACCTATACATGACGACTGCTCTCAAACGCACATTTGAATATTCGTTATGATCGTACTTGTCAAAAAGTTTAGACATAGCCAAATTGTTGTCATTTAGGAATAAGATCGTGTGGGTGTTTGAATCGAGATCGCGATCTTTTAACGAATAATCGTGCAGCTCTACTGTTTTCAAAATTTGCTTTCTAACAGACACAAGTCTGTCTGTCCAGAAGTCTTACAGTTACATAAGCATGGTAAATTACAGCCCTCTTGTAAATCACGGCCAAAGTCTTAATTTCATCAAGATCTCCTCTTTCCTCGTTAGTAGACATCGCAGAGTTAATTAATTCCCTCACACCCTCCTCTTTCATATGCAGATGAGATGCTATTCTGCCACACAGAAGGCTTTAATAATGCATTCACTTGGATAGGGGAGCTGGTGTCCCATTTTCTGTTACTGGACAGAATGTGTGATCAGGGACAGCTTGCACGAATGCTCTTACTTTCCCAGAGTCTGAACAGAAAACATTTGGGGAATAGGCTAAATTGTAACTGATATTGAATTTAATCAAAACATTGCCGGAAGTCGATCCTTCTGCAGATATTTCCCAATTTCATTCATCAGCTGGGTGCTTGCACAGTGCCCATGGCAGGTATATATCAGTGTGAACTGTGCACATCAATCCTCGTAAAGTTGCAGGCTCCAGCCCTGTCCTCTTAGAGTTAATCTTCAAGTTGTCATGGGCATATGCTCTAAATTACAGGCCTGCTTTATATCGTCCCCATTAGGTCGAGGCAGTACGAACGTCAATGCAAGATTCATTCCACTGTCGCTTTCAGTGAAAAATCATAAAGACAGCCGCACACAACCCCTTGCTTACATGGCTACATCACTGTCTGAAACCAAACGCTTTTGCCATTTATACTCCTCACAAAAAGAGTTGTCTCTCGTAATGGACTGAAACAAGTGTCCTACCCTTCAGGACAGCTCCCTTGAAAGGATAAAATAGTTGGTTGCTGCTTGTGCCGTTGGGTTTCACTGTTGTCATATGGAGCTGGGTGATTCCAGGGTCAGGCTTTGGGAGAAAAACGTGGGGAGAGGAAACTTAGCCATTTGTGACAGGGGCATGTGAGGACTCGGGCATTAATAGGCTTTAATTAATTGTTTATGAAAAGTTCCATTTATAACTCAAGGTTAACGTTATCCTAGAATGTGTCTCAATTAATTTTCCAGTGTCTTCTGTACATATGTTTGCAGAGACTGCCTCTGCATTATTTACTGTAAATATAATTTTTACACTGTGGTTTATTATAAATATTATCTGATAAAACATTCTCCTAAACAGCACACACATTGCAATCCCAGAGAATCCATTCTTATTTATGAGTTTAATAACATTGATTGAACTAGTATAACACTCAAACTGTTTTCATACCCACTTGTTCATCTGTGTGAATGTCCGCACGTAAATCTTAAGTCTTCTGAAATATACTAAAGAAAAATACGGAAAATGTTTGCCATTGCTAGACATAGGTTCCTCAAACCGACACCTAAAATTTTCTGCAACTGTACAAAGCACATGGATATTTAAAGAGTCTAGCACTGAGGCAATTTGATTGGTTGTCTGTTGCTTAACTCAGTGTTACATTCTTGCACCTTGTAGTTGGTGAATCTCATTAACTGGTCAAGAACATGGCCAGATTGTATTTCACTACAAAATCAAAGTTAAGAAATAAATCAAATTTGATTAAAGAAAATTAAGCTTAATTTCTGGACCATTAGGTTTTTAAAATTGTTACTTTGTCCCCTCAAATTCTAACTTCCATAATGCAAAAAAAATATATTACTTGGAATGCAATATATATTTAAGTATTTAAGCATTAGCATTTGTTGTACTGCTCCTAAATTAATGGTCATTAAATTGTTACATTTTTATAATATGACCTGTATATGTTCTTGTAGCAATGTTCAGGGAAGAAGGAGGCGGGAACCGGCGAAACCATCAAAATATAATTTATTTAAATAAAACAAACAAACGAAAATACCGCCAGCAGCCCTCGCGGACGACTGCTGGCTACCGAAAATAAATATAACTGCCAGCAGCCCCTCGCGGACGACTGCTGGCTAAAGTAAAATACAAAAACCAAAACACAACTAAAATACAGGCCTGTTCCTCTCTCGATCATCAACGTCGTCGCTCCTCCTTTATGCTTCCGCTCCTCCGTGAGAGATGCGAGACCGGTGTGCTTCACAGGTGTTGCTCATCAGCAATCGCACCACCGGCCTCGCGCCGTTCTCTCACGTCCCTCGGCGTCCTGTTCGCCACAGTTCTTTATATACTTTTCATGAGATTTGCACTGTAAAGTGGACAAGGGCTTTACTTTACAAAGGCTTAACCTTTGGGTTAAAAGCAATGCTAACACTCTTTAAAATTTCAAGTGTGCAACATTGCTTAAAAGGATAGTTGAAAATTGAAAATTGTAATAATTTACCTTTATGTCTTTGCAAAACTGTATGCACACAAAGCACAAAAGAAGTTATTTTGATTTTGAAGAACTGGAACCAAATAACATTGGTGCCAACATTTATTTTGTATGTAATGTATGAACAAAACAAAACTCTTTACTTATTATTATTATAAAATTATTAATTATTATTATAAAAATTATTTAAGATCCCACAGGAGAAAAAGAGAGTTCTGCAGATTTTGAACAACATGATGGTAAGAAATTGTTATCTATAGGGTTAAAATTACCTTGACCCAGGATTAAACATTGTGTGATGAAGCATTAATGGTTTAATACTTAAAAACAGTCAGCAACTAAGCGGTTAACTGCTTCAGCATGCTCTTTATATGTTCCACCCTTTGTTCTGTGAATGACTAACACAAAAATCAACACAAAAATTCCCCTGCGTGTTATAACAGATCTGTAATGACTGATTGGGAATAGGAACCAATCCATCAAACAGAGAGGTAATCTCAGAGTGACAGGAGCAGTTCCACTCCTCTGCGCAGTCTATCGGATTGATGGAAATGCTTCTCGATGTAATGCATAACTGCTGACCTGCCCCGGCAGAACGGCTCGTCCAATAAACTTCAGCCCAATCAGATCCTGAGACTAAGACACTGTAGGGAACATTGAAAAGGCTCATCAGCTGCAAACCGTCTAACAAATAATTGCATAAAAGTGACACTGTAATCTGGTTTCAGTAGTAAAGGAAATTATTTCAAGTTTCATTTTGTAAAGCACATTCATTACTTTATTACGGTTTTGTTATATGATTAGTTCACCCAAAAAATACAGTTGTGTCAATATTTAATTAGTAATTTCATTCAAAATCTTTTTTTCTTCTTCTGTTGAGCACAAAGGGAGAGATTAATAAATACTAGTTGCTCTTTTTCATCCAATTAAAAATTAATAAGGACTGGAAAGAATTCAAAAGCTCTATAACGTGGCACATACAATTTGTCTGCCCTATTTCAAGTCTTCTGAAGCCAAATGATATTAGCTTTGTGTGAGAAACTGTGGGAAATGTGCTATTCACTGATAACCTGTCCCTCCACTGAGCTCTAGTTAACACTGTGACCAGGTCATTGAGTAAGAAAGGACTCGAGAAACTGATCTGTCTTGATCTGTGATCGAATCATTCAGAGTTTTTTTTTATCAACTCTCATCAGCTTGCCAAACGAGAACAATAGCACATCTTAAATTTTCATATGGCATCTAAGAACTGATGCACAATGTTATATCGACTCCTTTTATAATACTTTTAGGTTGCTTTTTCATTCTTTTGAAACTCCAGTCCAGTTCATTGTGAATGCATGAAAAAAAAGAAAATCAATGAAACTCCTTTTTTTTTGGTTCTCCATAGAAGAAAGTCATAGAGGTTTGGGAAACCATTAGGGTGAGTAAATAACTATTTTCAGTTTTGGATGAACTAGTCATTTAAGAAAATAGTAAAAGCTATTATCAAAAGCCTTAATCTTTAATAAAAGAGGAATTGTCCAATAAACCTGGCATTGTATATTATGAAAATTGTTGGCTCCTGGATGAATTGCTTTTGTTTCCCTTTTGTAAGTTGCTTTGGGAAAAATGTCTTATAAATGCAAATGTAAAAGTATAAAAGCAACTTGAATAGTGCTGAAAATTCTGAAAAAGTCTAGAGCAGAATAGTGACGCATGGCTTTTATTCTCCTGCTGGAATTGTAGTGAAATTATAGTTGAAAAAAGAAAGTGATTAATCCTTTCAGGCAAAAATGTGAACATGTTCAAATGTCAAGAAGCATATGTTTCTCTCAGTCGCTTCAGATTCTGTAGCCTACGCAATTGCTGCACTGGATATTTAATAACCATGTTAACGTGTTCTAAAACCTTCTTCTTTTGCACTCGTTATGTAAAGTCATTTCCTGTAGTTTCCCGTAGTTTTTTTTTTATATACCAATGGTAGAAATGACTCCCAGCAGGTCAAAGTATTCCTGTAGGACACTCTGACATAAGGATGAACCCTCTTCTTCTGCCTCAGGGTCAGTAGTCAGAGTCTGCACTGAACCGTCAGGTGAGAAGACGGTGAGGGCTTTGAAGGAGTTAAACGAGGACCGTCGAGGCTTCAAGCCCAGCGCTGATCAGCACATCAGTGATGCAGGAGGAGGAGGAAGAGGAAGGAGGAGCGAACAGAGCAGCTGAGCCTTTCTGCTTTCAGTCTCTCGTCAGCGAGTCCCAGAGCACTTTCCTTTGCTGTGCTTCTCTGAGAAACACACACACACCAGAACGCTCTTCATTGCTGGTTGGGGGAGAGTGCTAAATCCTTTTCTCTCTCTCTGCCTGGATCATGCTGCCCTGGAAAAGGAGTAAGTTTGTGCTTGTGGAGAATGAGTCCAAAAGCAAGCCAAAAAGTCTTGGAGCCGGGCTCACCTACCATTCCCTGCTGTCGACTTTGCTCCACTCCTGTCCGGACCTCGTTCCTGACTGCCCGTTCCAGTGGCTGGGGAGCGTCTTCCACAGTAACGCCAGAAAGTGGAGCTCAATAAAGAGGAACCCACCTACAAGGTGCGTTACCTGGGCAGCGCAGTCACCATCATGGCTAAGGTGACGACTGCACGCAGGAGGCGGTGGCCATGATTTGGACTCGCAGCAACTACGGCGAACAGAGCGCCAAGATGAAGCTCACCGTCGGCCGCATGGCATCCGCTTGGGGGCGGATAGAGGTGGTAAAAAGAAGCCCGTCCACCTCTATTCCCTCAACCGCATCACATACTGCGCAGCTGACCCCTTTCGGCCCAAGATTTTCGCTTGGATTTACAGGCATCAGGTGAAGAATAAAGCAGTGGTGCTACGCTGCCATGCAGTCCTGTTGCCGAAGCAGAAAAGGCCAGAGCGATAGCGCTTAGCCTGTACCAAAATTCAACGTCCGCATTCACGGAGTTCAAGCGGCTGAAGCGTCAATCTGACTTCCGCCATTGCCAGCAGCAGCTGTTGGGCGAAGACATTGTGCCTCTTATGCCTCTTCGAAGACTCCTAAATGGCCAATGCCACTACCAGCCACCTACAGAAAAGCCTGGGAGTGCCACACGGCTCTTCTCGATTACTGAGGAAGAGGAGGAGGAGGAGGGCCGACAGGGGGATGCGCAATCCAACAACACCACGACGAACACCGGCACATCCAGTCCCCTTCCGGAGAAAGATCTGGGGAAGATCGTAAATAGACTGGACGAGGTTTCGATTACCAGCTGGGATGAAGCACAGATGACTATCAGCACTCTGGTGTGAGGTCACATGGATACAGTTTAGCGTCTTCACCACTGAGCCTCTGTCCTGTTGTCTTTCCTGCCAACCCAGTCTTTTCTGGTACGTCCATTGATGCACCGTGAAACAGCCCTCCCAAACTTGGGGTAAGGACAGTTACGATGCTGCTTGCAGAAGAAGCGTTCCAAGAAATGCAGGGAGAGGGAGAGCCAGTACAAGCATTATACAAGGAGCACCACAGGTACACCAATCATTTGGAGTTGGAGCTTACACCGAAGAGCCTGTATATTCCCCCGACATTGAGCAAAGCTTAAACTGCACCCGAAGACAATAAAGCATTCATCTCGTACTCACACCACCTTTGTTTTTTTTTTGTTTTTGAGTACATGCCAAGTGCTTTAGACTAACGGACTATGAGAAGGAACACTAAAATGTGACTTTTTTAATGGCCAGTCTGTCTTTTGATGTTCGTAACTGTCCCCCCGGTGACCTCTCTCAACAGGCTCAGCTTCAATGGGATGCGGTTAAAGCTGGTTTATTGGCACTGGGAGCAGCACTAATGAATTAAACCATAACTTAGGAATCGAGTCGTTGACTTGACATGTTTACTGCTACCATTCATCACAGCTCTGCTAATCAGTAATGAATAACAAGTGGAGGTTTAAGATGGGCCTTTTAAAATGTTTTTAAACGGTATCAATTTTACACTGTGATTTGTCTGGGACCAATCTTCCATCTTGTGTTTATACAAACGAGTAATTGTAATTTATTCTGAATTTGTGTTGGTGTAATGTGTTAGTCATAAAAACTCATTTTTATGCTGTTCACATGAAGGTCGCAGCTTCCATCTGTCAACGCTGGCATGTGTTTTGTAATTTCAGTGCATCGTTTTAATCCTCTGGAAACTGGGGGAAAACCATAAAACATTTTTCAACTACTTCCATCTTTTTCTGCACAATGGAACATTGTCAGTATGAAAAATTACCAGATGTTGCATTATAAAATGTTTGCTTATATTAATTATGAATTCTTGGAGCCCCAGCTTTCCATTTATTGCATCTTGGGATGATCGGATTGAGTTTATTTGAAGGATTTTAAAATGCAAACTGCTGATTTTCAGGCTGTATTTCAAAAGATCATTTCTTGCTTAAATAAATATTTAATTCATAGAAAAGGAAAAAAATATCTATTGACATCTTGTGAGTGGGCTGTGAAAGGAACTGATTTCATCTGTTGCTGAGGGGCATTTAGCTTTTCCTTCAAAGTAAGGCAATTAATCAGCCGATTGAATTGTTGAGAATGTGAGCATAAAACACCTGGGCAGGCAGAGCTTTCAGCTGACATGAAATCAGCCAGAAGAGGCTTCAACAGCCTCTCAGCACATAGTTGATTAAATCGGACAAAAGGACAAGCACATAAATAAGCAAAACTCCATAAGATCTGCATCCAATTCACCATAACAAGATCTGCTTTCTGAAGTGCAGTTGAAAACGGTTTCGTTAGTGGTGCTTGCTATGGCAAATATTGCTATTGCTCAGTTTTGGGCAACAAGTTTTTATTCCTCAAATTGTCTCACTTGAGGAGAGTTGTACTCTTAGCTTTTTAAGTGATTAAACCTGCAATTCTCGATTAAAGTCCCATCGAGTTATATTGAAGGAGGAACCCAAGCCATATCTAGAGACTTGAGGGTGGATTCTCGACTCTAGCCAGTAAGAGACCACCTAGCAACCAACTAGAACACCTTCAAAACTGCATAGCAACACCTTGGCAATCATGCACAAAACCCATTGTGGCACTGCTTTTTCTACATTAAGGGCCAGATTTCCAAACAGCTTGTGCCAGCACAAACGGAGTGGATAGTTAAGCAATGAGGTTTCTTTACAAAGATAAATTAAGAAATTATGTTTACTTTATTATTCAGTAAAACGATATGTTATTGCGAATATTATTCTTTCTTGTTCATCATTGTGTCAGTGTTTTATTCGCTGACTTTAGCTAGCTTCTTTGCATGAAGAACAACATAGCGACGAAACGTGTTTGTCCGTTTTGGGCCAATGTAGAAACATGTCGGTGCAAAATGGCTATATTTCAATGTAAGGGGACCCGTGGTGTATGCAGATCTATAGAAATGGCTCATTCTAAGGTATTAAAAACATAACGGTTCATTAAGTAAGGTCTTTATACACCATTGAAAACATAGTTATGTATATTATATTGCATTTTTGTCAACAGATCCTCCTAAATATTACACAATGCACCTTTAAGCCTAGTCCCAGACTAAAATGCATGTTTGATCTTGAACTGAAAGCAACTTGCACTGACATATCTTAAAATATTTCAAGATGCACCAGTAATGTTTTTCTCTAAGGCACGTTTATTAAAGCTACTTAAATGTCCTAATTGAACTAAATCCTAATCCTGGCTTAATCTCAGTTTGTGAAACCAGGCCTAAATGAAGTGCACAACTCACAGACTGATCTAATGGTTTTGGAGCTTTACAAACATGGTCACTATTATCTGTTGTTGCATAAAAATATGGTGTTGGATAAAAAAAAAAACAGACAAACTTTTGAGCATTAGTATTTATGTGTAAATGACAGATTGACATCCTAATCTGGACATTTAGTGGCTGTGATGGACACCATTTTGTCCCTGGAATGGGATTCTGTAAGTGTAATCTCACCTCTAACTCTCTAACTGTTAGAAAAAAGTGTGAGTTTGAGTGTGTGAGTGACAGAATAATGGGAGTGAAGAGTGTTACTTCTCTCCTGTAAGCCTCGATGAAAGTGTTAATAGCCTCCTTTGGAGGCACAGAGGGGAACAAGGTGTGCTGGGCCGGGACATAAAGGATCAATGAGCCATCTTTCAGGCATGCAGAGAGAGAGAGCGATAAAAAGGATGACAGCCCTGTTTTAGGTGTGTGTGTGTGTTTAAAAACGAGAGATAAAGAGAGAGACTTGCATTTGTATTCCTCAGCAGCACCGTTCTCTTCTCTTGAAAAGCAGTGCTGGATTCTGCATTATTACTTCTAAACACACACTGTGCCGGATCAAATTCCCTGAAGCTCGATCATAAATAGTTAATTCCTTGAGAAATATTTGCACACATAGTTTGAGAGCAAAGATGTTTACTCTATTCAAACTAAGTTGAGCAAAGCTTTGATAGCGTTTAACCTCTAAATAAAGATGCTTTATTTAAACCTCTAAAACAAATAAAAGGCAGAATAAGACAAACCTGATTGATTTCCTGAACAGATCTGGCAAGAGACTGCAGAACGGAAGGTGGTTTTGTAGAGACTGTTTTGTATGCATTTTTTGGTTTCACTGGTTCCAATAATTTACACTGTAATGGCAATTTGTCGTGTGTCGACAAGAAATTGTATGACTTGTCTTGACACTACCGTTCAAAAGTTTGGTGTGGGTAAGATTTTTTTGTATGTACTTCGTCCACCACTGTTAATAAGGATGCATTAAATTGATCAAAAGTAACAGTAAATACATTTATAATGTTACAAAAGATATCCATATGCTGTTCTTTTGTTCTTTCTATTCATCAAAGGTTTCCACAAAAAAAATATTAAGCCTCAAAACGGTTTTAAACATTGACAATAATAATAATAAATGTTTATTTGAATTGAATACATTTTTTGTGTGTTTCATTTTGGAGGGAAGGGGACTGTTCCCATAAGGTATAGTGCATTTACAGTATTTAGTGTATATATTTTTCTCGAGCGTCTATGGTCCTAATTATTAACATCCTATGTTATGATACATTCACAGAGTAAATACCGCCAAGGCAAGTTCAAAACAAAGCGCGCGCTGTACTGTGATTGGTGGCTCGTTTGACCAGCTACGTTTTTATCAACTCATAAATAAAATGGAACGACTGATTTTGAAAATGTAGTAGAGTAAAAACTAAGATATTTGACTTTGAAATGTGGTGGAGTTAAAGTAAAAGTCCCCAAATTTAAATACTTCAGTAAAGTACAGATACGCAAAAAAAGCTACTTAAGTACAGTAACGAATTACATTTACTTCATTACTGTCACTCATTAATAAAAGTACTAATTTCTCTAAAAAAAAGTGTATCTTACTGACCCCAAACTTTTGAACGGTAGTGAATATAAAGATCATTCCTGTAACTCAAACATTGGAGTGAGCAAGGAATTGACAGTCTTAAACAAAATGTACCATATTTACTTCAACATGCATTCCTGGTATTATTGTTTGTGCTTTCCAAATGAAAAAATGACTCCTAAGATTACTTCATTTCTAAATGTGTCAATGCTATGGAAGTAAAATGGGTAGCAAATGCTTTCATGTTAACTTTAGATATTTATTTAAATAAAGATAATAATAGATTCAAAAGGAACACGATGTAATTCTGACACACAAACGGCTGCATGAAATTAGATTGCCTGCAGTATAATTGTTATGCAACGTTATCATAAATCAGGCCAAAAACTTGCCACGCTGATCCATAGAATCCGAGCTAAAAAAGCTTATCTGTTATTAGTGCTATACAGAGCAATATACTCCAAACACAAGCCTCCCACAAGGGACCTGGGCTCACTGACAATGAATTCTGCATGACCTTTCAAAAACAATGCACACCTTTACGACCATATATATTTCATAGTGGATGAAAGATATTATTCTCTGACAGTCCTCCTGTTAAGACCGATCAGCATCTACTGTTATCTAAGCTATAGAATCTGTGTGACTTGAATAATTCAGTGTTTTCATCCAAAATATTCTCTTTGCTTGTGTGTTTTCTCAACTCACATTTCTCTGCAGTTCTAGAACAAGATGAGGAGAAACTTTAATGGGGAGAGGATCCTTCAACGATCAAAGCAAGTCCCTTGATGTTGACGCATCGCTTGTTTTAGCATCAACATCAAAATTTAACTCGCAGAAAAATAAAGAGAATAAGGCAGGTTAATTTGCCATTGAGAATCAGATGTTTAAGACTAGTACCATTAAAGAAATGTGAAATCAAAATCGACCCATTCATTAATGCACAGTATTATGCTCACATAATTTTATGCCGAACTGCTTCACAAACGCGGGTCATTTCAACACTGGATTTGCACAAAGATTGTTTCTGAAATATTTTTAGATTAACATGACGGTACATGCTATAGTCGATTAGTTGAATCAACTTAATTCTACATACATGTATCCACTAACCATTCATGAATTTCCAGTTGCATTCTAAAAGTTAAAATTTCTTCTTGAATCTCCATCAGTGTCCGACTATTGAGGCTACTGACAATTTTGAACATTTTGGCTGCGTGACATTCTCCAGTTTTGTTGTTGTCGGAGTATCCGAAGCATGAGCTGTAAAGGCCACGCTCTCTTCTGGAAAGGGGGTCCGGGAGCGTCAGCTCATTTGCATTTAAAGTGACACATACAAAAACGTCATGTTTTTGCTCACACCCAAACAGAAGCAAATTTGACAAGCTATAATAAATGATCTATGGGGTATTTTGAGCTGAAACTTCCTGGGACACCAGAGACTTATTTTTTTGTGAAAAGGGCGTAAAATAGGTCCCCTTTAATCAGTCCGGAAATCCGGAAGCATGTTTAACATCCTTTATATTTCGGAAAAGACTTTAGCTAAACAAAGACGGTGCACTCATTTTACTATGAATGGGAGAAAATGCAAAGTGCAATATGGTGGAATAAGCCCTGCCTTCTAAACAAGATCGCCAATAACTGCAGCTGCCTTTAAAAGCTCCAGTTGCTATAGAAACAGTTAGTGTTCTGAGATGCACGCTTAAATACTGTACATGCACATATCCATCCTGAATAATGCAGTTTTTTGTCATGATTTGAGCATTTGGGAACAACATTTATGAGGCAGTTGTTGTCAAATTTCATTGTTGATTTCAAATATGCAATTTAATCATAAGCTTGGTGTAGAATTTGATGGTTCCCCATTTAAAGAGATAGGAACTGCACTTGCATGACTGAAATAGGGACTTTGATTTCAGTCAAATGGCTGTTTTTGACCGGAATAAGGTATAATAAGGATCATAATAAGGTATAATCGTAGGGTGCTTTGTTTAAGTATTCCCAGGAGACAACGCTCTGTCTCTGGACAAGACTTTCCACCAATGCGGTCATCTCCAACTCAAATATGACACAGGCTGCGATCGCCAGCTGTCCTGTGAATCTACTGACGTAAATTTCAGAATTACAGAGCTAATTATGAGCTTGATAGTGTGAAACAGAGGGCCTGCTCTAAACTAGCCCCTGTTGTGCTAATATCCTTAATTATCCTGCAACATTAGTGACACTGATGTCACCTTTTAAATGTCAGCACTCTAGCAAAGAGCAAAACAATTATTCATCACCGAGTCATGATGACCTCACAGACCCTGCCAACAGCCATCATCCAATCAAACAATCCTCTGCCACATTGATTTATAATTAGTGATACTTGCTAAGGCAAACATCACTAATGCTTTTGCTCAAACTTTGGGTGTGGACTTTGTGGAAATCCCTAATCCTAAGTATCAAGGTGCATCCGTTTTTTTTTCCTTTTTTTTTTCAGTTTTTGTGCTATTATTCCGACTTATGACTGCATGGGAGGCAATATAACATGATCATGCATCAGACAGATGCAACCATAAGTTAACATTGGGAAAAAGACCCTAATTAGTAAATTATGTACGTTATCATTATGCAATCCCCCCTCTCCTCGTTGCTGGGCTTTTTTTATTACTTTCCTGTGAAAAACAATATATTGGATTAGACCTTATGACATGCTCCTCCTCTGGGTGAATTCCAGTACCTCGGCTGATGCAATAACACACAGTCCTTTTCCAATAAGATCTTTGTGGAACATTTTCCACCTCTGGCAATCGCTTTCAGACATTTCTCTGATTGCCGCTATGAGACATGCAGCTCTTAAACCCTTTATGTGATTCTGAGAGAAAGATCTGGATGACTTTAAAATGCAGGCAAACAACCTTTATCAAAAAGCTCCAACTGCCTCTGGATTGATATCACTGCCAGCAAAGCAATGAAACCTGGAACCAAAAGTTTGCAATCCCCCTCAGAGGCGGAGATATTACATGCCTATAGAGATTTTAATACAGGAACTAATTAACAAACAGGCATGCTTAGATCCAAACTAGGCATGTGCAAAACTCAGTGTGTCAGTTTGTTGTCTTGAACGACTTTGACAGCAATATTTGGGCACTGCCCTTTGATTTAAAAGGTTAAATTTAGTGAAAACTTCTCTGAAAGCATTTTAGCATGCTGACAGTCTCACACCCTATCTATACTACAAGCATAGCAACACAGCTATTTAAATTAGTCACAACACACTGCACTGTTTGCTTTCCATTCAGACACAGTGTAAGTTACATTTATCATGCTAATGGAGTGCTAAAACTCGGAATTTGCATCTCTAAAGGACCTCATTTAAAGCACCACTGCTTAAAATGTTAAAGGTAAATCTAGATACTCGAATTATCAACTAATGTGTTGTTAGATGACTTGCATAATATCCTGACCAATGCATATGCATAACCAATTTTGACTGAGTAAAACTAATTTCACAAAGGATGTTTATTTTATTACTCTAGCTATTAAATTTATAAAGAAAATCTGCTTTTTTGGGGGTTTTTTATTGAACTTGAGTTTGACCTGCCAAATGACTGTGTACTGTCTTGCAGAACAGTTCATCTTTTGTTCATCAAGAGGTCTTTTGGCTTAACATAAGCTAAATAATTGATATAAATGACATTTTGTGGGTTTAGCCTCATCTGTGTGTTCTCTTGCCATCTTTTCCTATTAACTGTCTGTAAGGCTGTAACTTTGCCAGACTTTCAAGTTCGTGCATGTCACCAGGTTGCATCAAAGCTTTTTTCAAAGGTGACAGTCCATTTGACAGGAAATGAAACGTAACCTCTCAATCTTGATTCAACCTGCAATCTCTGATAAAACGCCTCAGGTTTTCTTGGCACAAAAATAAACTGATAAAAACTCAATAATAATCCTTCACAGATTCAACAGCACTTTGAGCTCTCCAAGTGCTGTTGAGCTGATTGAGTTAATGAGGCGGGGAGAAACCTTCAGTATTTCATGATATTCTGTCCTTCAGCTCTGCTCAGAAAGGTGTTTCATAATGCGACTGAATTTTTTTAAGACATATGAATATGCAATATTCCCATTGGAACAGCTCAAAGCTACATTCATCCTTCATTAACCAGGTTATAAAATTGTCACATCTCTTTTCTGCTGCCAAACTGTCCTCCTGTGGCTGTTGAATGTGTACTCTGAAGGAATCTGTTGACCCTTTAAGTGTCACTTTAGTCAGATGTCTCCCACAGGCTGACGTGTCAGATCCTTGGAGCCGGAGGAGGAATACTCAAACATACATTTTTGCCATTTAGTCCATTTACTTAATTAAAAATTAAAATGCAACTCAATTCTTAAACCTTTTTTCACAACATACATGCAATGAATGTAAATGTGAATAAAAATGTTTTTTTTTTACAATATATATAAAAAAATGATTGCACTTTATTTTACAGTATGTGTACGTACAGTGTACTTAAAATTGTACTTTAAAGTGCTTGTTAATATACAGCCCGTTCTCATCCCAAGGCGTCATTTAATTGAGACTTTTGACCATGAGTCAACTAACTGACGCTAAAGGATGCCTTTAGCGTCAGTTAGTTGACGCATGGTCAAAAGTGTAAATTAAATTACGCCTTGGGGTGAGAATGCGTTGCAATATAAGGTAAATACATGGACTAAGGTTAGGTTTGGGGGTAAGTTCAGGATTAGTGCCTTATAGCCAATTATTGCAATTACTATAATACTGTAAGTACATAGTATGTATATGGGCAACAGGACTAAAATAAAGTGCTACCTAAAAAAATACTTAATCCAATTGTGTTTGGATTACAGGAATAATTTTTCAGTAATCAAATGTGTCCCACGGGATGTGGAAAGGACCTTGTGGATGCAGGTGAAGAATCCAGAACTTGCGGTCCTGATTTGTAAATTCAGGGCTTTCAACTAGAGGTATGTATATATGTTTTGAATTTAAAGACTTACATTTATTACAATAATTTTTACCATTTTAAATTTAAATCATATAAAATCTTGCATTTTCTTAGCATTTTTTAACTATTAAAAATGTCTAACTTTCTAACTAATCATTTATGTTAAGCTTTATATAAATGTAGTAAAGTTAATGTTCTTAATCAATTCAAATGTTTTATTCATATGTTGCCTGAACATCCCTGAGTTTGGCTGAACATATCTGTTGAAAATTTAAGTTGTGAATGAATGAATGAATGAATGAATGAATGAATGAATGAATGAATGAATGAATGAATGAATGAAGATGAATTTGACTGAACTTTTGACAGTAATATTGCAATGTTAAATAAAAATGATGGCAATCTTATCCGGTAGCTTGACAGAATTCATTGAAGTTTGGAACAAATCCATTTAAACTAATTATTTGGCATTGAAAAAGTGACATTTAAAAAATGTGTTAACATTAAAACTTAAAATGTTAAATTTAATCATAAAAACTTATTTTCATTGCATTTCTAATTATTAAATAATTTCTCATTTTAATTATGTTAAACTTTATGTAATTTTGTAATGTTAATGTTTTCAACATATATTAAGATTGTTGAGAAAATCTAGCTGTTTTATATTTGGGGTCTCTGAGTCTGAAATCCTTGTCTGCTTTAAAATGTAAGGGAATAGAAAACTCTTGGCAGTAATATTGTCAACATTGCTGACTTAAACGATTCCTTGGACAATTTAATTAGAAGTTAAAATGTTTATGCAACAAGACTAGATAGAACAAATCCATTCAAACAAATGATTTGGGGTTGAAAAAGTGTTATTGTGTGGGAAAGTCTCACTCAATTTAATTAAGTTTATTGAACGTGTTTATTTCTTGAGTGAAGAGAATACCAATGGCTTTGAAGACAGCATGAGAAGTTTCAGACCTGCTGCAAAGCCAAACACAATGTGCAGAAGAGAATCTGCAGTCCATTATAATCATTTGTCCTTATATGTGGTATTGGGAAGCAGTTCAAGTTATCCTTTTAACCCTTAAAGCTATTACTCGGGTCTTTTATTGACCCGGGACGTCATTCACTACCCTCCCACTCATTCATTTTTTAAAGTTAGACATTAACCTTCTTAATATTCCTCAATCGGTTCATTATAAGCAATATAAAACAAGAAAACAATTAAATGATAAAAGAATGTCTGTTTTCTAGTTAATTTTTTTGGAAAAGTGTATTGGGCCGCTAGTGACCCGAGGTTTGTAATAGTGGTACACAAAAATAATTGAATCTCTGACGACTCAATAAGTGCAATTCACCTTTACTCCTCAAGTTGCCAATGTCTGATATGAAATGATGACGTGATGTTTCACTCATAATTACTGCAGGCATAAAACAAAAGAATATAGTATCATCAGCAACACTTGAAATGGCTCAGCGATTTACTGCAGAGTAAGTGCTGTACACAATCAAAAATTAGTCTCACTGTCACTTGGTGGATCAAGTGAAGAAGCTGTCAGCAATCAAAATATTGAATTTGAAGACATTGAAAAGGATAGTTTTGAGAATGTGTGTGAGTTTGTGAATATGAGCCAGATGCTGGATGCATTGGGGAAAATGAGCTCTGACGATGTCAGTGATGATGGGAAAGAGCATCTGCTCAAATTGAACCCTTCCTAGTTCCAAAATTTAATGAAACATGCTTTATTTTATTCTTTTATAACTGTAAATGAATATATCAAGAGAGTTTTATATTGCAGCAGTAAGAGACCCATCCATATAGATCTGGGTCGCTAAAGACCCAAATATGTAATAATGATTGCCGAAATAATCATGTATGTTAGGGTTAAAAATTAAGCTATACTACCAAGCTAATAAGAAGCAGTGGATAAAATCTTTATGATTAGATTAAACAAAGCTGTATTTTTCTGGCACACAAATTGTTATACCATACCATAAACAAGCAATCTGCTAAGTCAATCCCTGTGGATATCGGCTTGAGACAGGAAATGTTCACTTTTTAATTGGCATGTAACTGGAATTTCTTTCCTAACTGTCTGACTTTGAGTCTTTGGGGAGAACAGAGCCCTGTCCGTAATTGAGACCAGCAGACTGGGCTGAGCTTTCGTGCGTGGACTGCCAAAGGAGAAAGCTATAAATCCCTTTCATATGAATGTCAGCAAACAGGGCCATTTTTTTTAAGCCCTTCCAAAATAGGATGTGTTGGAAAAAATCTTTCGATAGGTCCTCTTATCCTCAAGCGCAGGTGGCCAAGGCACAGAAGTTATTGAAATGGTGCTTGGCTCCTCCATATCAATGGATGTCTTGATCATTTCTGGCAAGGAGTGCTCTGTCATTTATGATGGGATAGATAGAGGCATGCAGCTCTTAAAGCTTTGCATTATTTATGCAAGATGTGCTTGCGGTTTTTCATGGCCAGATGTTCAAGGTTGTTTGCAGACGATGTTTTAAGAACGTGTTGCTTTTTTTCTTGCATGCATGTTATTGCATTTTCAGTGGCCTCAAGTTTTCATGCTACTTGGTTTGATATTTTGTATGCAATGCAATGACATTGTCCAAAAGTGTCCTTTCCAGCCACTATTAGCTTTACATTTATCCTTTTCGATAACGCTTTTGCTGTGCCTGTAGTTATATGTCTTTCTCTGAGTAAGCCATGTTAGCCCATCTGCTCATAAAAAACTGAAGAACAGGAGTCTGAAAGCAGGGTTTGAGTTATGAGGTTTACAGCTTTGATCGCATCGTGTTATGCAACATTCAGGAACATTCTGTCTGCGCAAAATTCTGCAATCCATTCCCAGACGCAGAGGAAGCTGGCTAGCTGCAAATATGCTCATTAAATGAAACAGTTTCAGAAACACTCATTGCGCTTTGGGGAAGTGTAATATTGGTAGTGAACCCTCTGAGTACCCTTACGAGCAGTATACTTCAAGTTCATTTTATGAAGTATACTGTTCAGTGTAATGTTCAAGTATATTTTTAAGTATACTTTATGTAGTAAGTATAATGACTAATGACTAACAATTGACTAATGTCAATATGTACTAGTAGTAAACTTGTAAGTGTACTATTTTAATACCGCTTGGGACTAAATTGGCCCACTTGAAGTATATAAAAGTACATGTTTAAGTGTACTGTAAGTGTAACAGTAGTAAACTATAAGTGCACAACTAGTTCATAACTATGTTTCTCATTTGTACTGCAAGTGAACTTATGGGTATACTAGTAGTTTACAATTTTAATACTAGCATATTTTTAGTTTATGAAAGTACACTTTGAAGTATACTCTCAGTAAACTAATAGTTTAGTAGTTTTGTACTACAAGTATACTTGCAAGTTTTCTTTTAGTGTACTCTCAGTAAACTCCTAGTTTAGTAGTTTTGTACTACAAGTTTTCTTTAAGTGAACTTAATATCATACTTAATAGTTTACTATTTATATATTATTTTTGCTCTTTTAGTGTACTCTCAGTAAAGTACTAGTTTTGTAGTTTTGTACAAGTTTTCTTTAAGTGAACAACATTATACTTATAGTTTACTATTTATATATTATTCTTGCACTTGCAGGAGGCCTATACTACTATGTTCAAATGTTATTTTTTATACTTGAAAAAAATTATCTTTTACTTTAATTTTTAAAACATTTAATTCATGCATCCATTTTTTATCAACACTTGAATGTTGGTAAGTTTCATAAAGAAAGGCAGCATTTTAAACAAAAAAGTTGAGAAAATCTAATTTGTGTCAAAGATACGCCTTGATCAGATTCAGAACGATGATGAAAACACAGATGGAGTAGATCGAGTCCAACACCCCCAAAGCTTCACAGTCGTTTTCTTGGGTTTTCATGGGTTACGCTTCATTTCATTTGGAAACATTAAGCAGTTTTAATTTACACGCTGTTTGATGATCACATTATTTTACATTGGGGTGAGCAATCTTCTATCTCTTGTTTCAGCTTCTTCTTCTCCTGTGTTTGGATCCGGAGATTTAGTACTAGAAGATGTGTCATAGCGCCCCCTACCGTATAACAGTGAAAACATGGATAGCTGGAAAATTCAGTCAATGGTGGGGAAAGAGTTAAGTAGAATTAAAGTAAATTCCAATGTACACTACCAGTGGACTAGCCTTCACAAAAATTCAGATACGCAGAATTAGAAACATATCTGTTTTATATAAATATTTTAATAATATTTTCAAACATTATAAGTTTCATAAGACTGTATATGAAAAACCATGTAGAAAAAGAGTATATTTAATAGGCTACTCGATCAAAAGAGTTAACCCACTACAAGCCAAGTATAATTTTAATACTTAAGTATACTTTTAAGTATATCTCCATCAAAAGATTGAGTACAAGTACAGGCCAAATTGGACTTTTCTCTCAGTATAAGTCAAGTATACTTGTGTAATTTTAAGTATATTTCTGAGAAGTACATAAAGTATATTTTTGAGAAGTATATAAAATGTAGACTGAAAGTATGCTTTCTTTTTGAGTTTAAAAGAAGTATACTAATAGAAACACTTGAATAAACTTATTTTTCATAAGGGTAATTATATTATCGCTGTGTACAAGATCAGTTTCAGTTCCATGCTTATATTTTTACACTATAAGCTATTCCACCCTTGTTACTATATAAACTTGAACATGTTGGTTTATAAGACAGTGTGTAATATTATGTTTTTAAAAAAGTATTTAACAAGCTACTCAATCAAAATAGTAAACACAAGTACAAGCCAAGAATACTTAGAATACCTAATTATACTTTTAAGATATTATCTCGTTCAACAAGTATAGGCCAGATATACTTATACTTATACTTATTGTTTGGTACTGTTTATAAACAGTTCAAACTTGTTTATAGCTTCAATACCGATATATCAATACCTAATATATTTATATATTTCTTTTATATTATGGAAGCTTGTTTCTGCCACTGTATAAATAAATAAAAAATTTACATCTTGCAATTCTGAGTTTTTTCCTAAGAATTTTGAGTTTATCTCCCGCCGCAAAAAAAAAACAACTAAAAAAGGTAACTGAAGTTCTTTTGAAATTGCAAGTTAATATATACGTATACATAAATTATATAGAGAAAAAAGTCAGTGTATATATGTAATATTAACTATATATCGAAAGGTCTCAGCACGCTAATGCTGCCTGCGTCATTGCGCGCTAACCCGAGGACAATCGCTGTTATTTGGGTCTGACACTTGAGGTTTCTGAATGGGTTCAAGAGAATGATGTGACTCAAGGTTTGTGTGCTACAGGTTTCTGAGCTTGTGTGCTTTACATTTATGCTTAAAGGCACACTATGTAAGATTTTTTTATCAAAATATCCACAAACCACTAGAACAATGTTATATATTTTACAATATCCCAAATGTTTCTAAGAATGACATGGACCATGTCCGTGCGTCGCCTATCAATGACATCATCCCGCATTACCCTCGATTTTTTTATTTTGATGAAACCATGGAAACACCAAAGACGGTTTAATATATTATGTGTTTTATTAGACAGGTGAGCAACTATTTAGATACATTAATCGACAGAAAACTAATCATTGTTATACAGCTCAACATAATTAGTCTTTTTTGTTTGTTTAAAACTCGTTTTCTTGATTTACCGCAAGCACCATATTTTTTTACCATGCTTAATATCGATCTACCGAGCGATTGCACAGAGTAGCATTATAACATCTTTCAACACACTCAAATGTATCTAATATGATAAACAGCGCTGCGTTACTCCGTGAGTAAGTGGACGCGGCGTCTGCGACATTATAAAAGCTCCACTACCCCCGAGCTGTGTGTTGCGCTTGACTCTCGTCAGCTATCACTCCAGCGGCTTCGTTCCTCTCTTTAATACATTACCCAAATGCAATACTCAAATGATTCGGCGAAATCTAGGCGTCATCAAGCTACGCATTTGTTTTAAATAAATGACCTCTAGTGGCGAAAAATTACGTACTGTGCCTTTAAAACTAAATCATTTTTCTAATATAATTTTGTATTACCTCCAACCAAAGACCCAGGTGTCAGGCAATGAGTTTTATGGTGCAATTATAATTTCTGCTCAGCACATTGTGGGATTTACATAAGATGGCACTCGTAGGCTGGAGGTTTATTTCCCCTCATATAATGGAGGGTGTTGGCAGGATTGTTAGGGCTGCAGAATTGGGGGGGGGGGGGGGGGTCTAATACCTGTAGGCAATACCTGTGTGGTTCAGAGGGAATGACTATGACTATGTTCCAAACCAGAAAACAACAGGCGCTTTGCCATGACCTCGTATCGTACACAAACCCCTGCTAAACTAACTCTGTATTTCTGTAATTTACACTGCTGTTTGGGTGAAAGGAATGAAATATCCAGTGTATATATATATATATTCTACCTAAACTCTTTTAGTTGATGAAGAATACGTTGCTCTTTATATTTTCTGCTGTTAGGTTATCTATTTGCATTCACTTAATCATTGTAATTATCATTTTGATTGAGAGAGAGACATGCATTAGCATGAATCATTTGGTAATGATGTGTTCAGTGCATTGCATCTTGTTCTGCCCTCTCATGTTCTAGGTCTCTTATAAATCTGAATTATTCAAGGAATAAAATGTGACTTGGTGAGACGGAACAGGAACAGACAATTTCTGCTAACAAGACAGCACTATGTAGTGTTCACAGTTCTTTATTACACCCACTCACTCACTAACAGAAGACAGACACTGGAATGATTGTGCCTTCAAGTTTGGCTGATCAGCAATGTTGTAAAACCCCAAGATGCTGAAGACAGACAATTACTTTAGTTTACAACAGACTCTCTCCCTTTCTCTTGTGTTTCTCAGATAAGATAAACTGATATGCATTTTTGTATAGAATATAGTTACTGTATGTATGGATACTGTCTCTAAGTGAACACTTTTTAGGTTTTTGAATATTTTTAAAGGATGCAGTCATTTGCTGAGATATTGAAACAAAATTTGAGTGTATGAGGCTGTGTCACTTTAATACTAGACACACATATCTAATACTGATACAGATGCGATTACTTTCTCAACTGTTTACGTTCACTTAAGACATAACCGACTATGTTTACTAAGATACTCAAAAATTTTGACATCATTTTGTGTGAATTTTGTCCGCTCATGTGCAAAGCGTGAAGGGGAGTTCAGTTTAGTATTCGCATGCTGTCTGCCACACGGCTTTCTGGGCACGGAATGACGAATAACGAAATGAGCTTGAATATTTAAATTGTCAAGGCTTAAACTTTCGTGATGATGCAGAGCTGGCTGTCAACTGTCCCAAGCCTCATTCACGTTTGTTCTCGCTCATTGAATTGTTCGAATTCATGAATGTTAGTTAGTGGCCAACTGTCGAGTGACACCGTTACATATACTCGCCAACGCCGAGTACTTGTATTCATTTGAGTTTTTACTTGTATTTAACACTTGGCGAGTGTTAATTTTAGGCCCTGTATATATATATATATATATATATATATATATATATATATATATATATATATATATATATATTTACTGCAGTGCCATCACTGTACCAGGGTACCAGAAGTAGTTGCAAGAACCTAAAAAAATTAAAATGCTCAAAAGCTCTTCATTTACAGGGTTGACAGCTCGCTCAAGAGTTTTGCCTTGAGGGTTTATTTCCATCCTCACTCCAAATCCTCCTGCCAGTCACGTCTGCCTCTGGGCTTTCAGTGCGCCTCGGTCTGGCCACTTCATCATACAAACACACACACACACACACACACACACACACACACACACACACACACACACACACACACACACACACACACACACACACACACACACACACACACACACACACACACACAGACTAATCGCTGAGCTCTCCAAAGGAACTGCTCTGACAGGGCCTAACAATAAACAGGGACAGACAAAAAGCATTAGGAAAGTATATTTGAAATGTTTTGAACTTAAAGTACCTATTTGTCTTATGATATTTTTCCAAATCTTATTATTCCTTGTGAGTAAAATTAATTTAATACATATAATATATAAAAATAAAACATTTGTATAGTCAACATTAAACAGTGTTCATAACCCTTTTTTAGTGTTACAATGTAATGTGATTTCTTTTTTTTAAATTAATTGAAAAAACATTGATGATGTCAGTGGGAAGGAAAGTCGTTTTAGAGTTGAAAATATTTTAATGAAAAATTAAAGACAAACGTTTCACTTTCAAATATTGTGCACTGATAGATCATGCATAATGTACTGGATTAAGAAAGAAAAGCAGGCCAATTTTGATTTAATGTTATCTTAATGTTATCTTCTGGTCTGGTGTGTTGGTAATGTGTCAGATGCTGTCTATGGTTCCACATTGTTTTTCATTTTTGCACTTCATTATTCAAAAGGATATTTTGTATTCCATGAACAAACACATTCGTCCCAAATGGCTCGGCAGCATGAGAATGAAGGCACAGACTGTACATCTGAATCCAGACCCACGCCAGCAGCTGGGAGATACATGCATTTATAAGGCCTCGGAAGATCTCCATTCAGTGGTGCTGAAGGATCATAGAGAGAGGTGAAATTAATCTAATCAGGTGACTGTAGCTTAAAGGTAAGAATGTTTATTTAAATGTAGAATGTTTATTTAAATTTAGAATATACATTAGAAATAATAATTCAGTATCCAATGAGTGGTTTCAGGATGATGAAATCTTACACTAGATGCTAACCTTCATAGAGTGGTGCTTGCTTGGCTGTGCAAAACTCAGTGGGTGGTTGCCAGGTCATTTAGAATGTTTTTGGCATGTTGCTAGGGTGTTCTGGCCCAAGTCACAACTCTTTAGTTGTGTTCCAAATGATGCACTATACACTATGTACTCAACCATATAGTCTATGAATTTTATAAGGTAACTTTATCATCCAGTATCAGAGTATACTGATAGTCCCACCCCCTCCTGCGAGTTAAGTGAAGTGCATGAAGTATGGAAGCGTGTTTCTACCACAGAATAAAACAATTACGAATACCTTTTATCTCACAGTTCTGACTTTTTTTTCTTCTCACAATTTCGGAATATTACGGAGCCCCTAAAGGGACATGGTGGTGGGATGGGCCTCTCAAAAGTTTTGCGTGGGAATGCAAATATATTTGCAAGGGAATGCAAAAGTTTTGCAAGGGAACACAAAGTTTCTCGGGGGAACGCAAATAACAGGCGCAGGAAAAACAATCAAAACACATACATGTAACAATTATATTACAATTTTTCTCAAGATTTTGAAGGCTAAAAAACAACCTGCCTTCAGAACCCCTTTTTTATAGTTTTGAGTTGCGAATTATTGTAGCAAATGTTCTATAATCTGAAAGCTAAGCTAAGCTGCTTGAGAGAAGTGAGGCTGCAAGAAGAAACCTATTTCCTATTGCATAGCAAGTCCCAGATAAAGAACGCCCATTAAGTGAGGCATACATGACTTCAAATAGTCTGTAATCGGTTCATTTTTAAAAGTGTACAGTAATGTAGATATCCTCTCATCTGGAAATTCATAAAGTTGCTATTAATTTTTCTGCCCTAGCACGCTCATTACGCTCATAAATAGTGTAAATCTCATTTACAGCATGACCGCTGTAGGTGCATCTATCCATGCATATAATTCTCAGATATACTCGGAGGAATAGTGTCGGCCCACATCTCCCCGTCTGGCACCGTGTGGAAGATGTGTATGCAAGCCCTGCTTAAGTAGGAGCAAACAGAGAACGCATTTACATTTACATTTGGCAGCGAGACATAGCAAGTTTGTACAATCTCACTCTCCCTCTCTCTCTCTCTCTCTCTCTCTCTCTCTCTCTCTCTCTCTCTCTCTCTCTCTCTCTCTCTCTCTCCCCTTTTCTGCAGGGCTCAAGATAATTATAGATTGATTCAATGCTTCCTGCCCTTCGGGGGGAAAAAAACAAGCTTTTCAGTGACTCTGATGCTCCCAGAACCAAAAGGTAATCTAGGAATTAGGTTCATGGCCGATTGGACGTCACTTTGATGCACAACTAGGGAGCACAACAGCAAATGCCAGAAATAATGTAGTTCAGAGATTTAAACCAGGGCTGTTAATAAATTAAAAATGAATCAAAATGATATGCCAGTTGGTTAAAACAAATGAAATATTGATTATTAAAGGAGTAGTTCACTTTAAAATGAAAATTACCCCATGATTTACTCAAGCCATCAGGTGTATATGACTTTCTTCTTTCAGACGAATACAATCAGAGTTGTATTGATACAGGTTATAAAGGCCTTCTGAAGCAAAGCGATGAGTTTGTGTAAGAAAAATATTCATATTTAAAACTTTATAAAATAAAATAATTAGCTTCTGGCTAAACGAACATACGGATTCGACTTAAGTCTAATCGCAACTACAACAGAAAAAGAAAAACATATAATGCTACAAATGTGGACGGTTTTCTCTTTTAAACTATAAAAGATTTAACTTCAAGCTAAAAAGCAATTAATTTGACAAATAATTATATAGAAATAAAATAAAAACAATTTTGAGTGAGTGATTAGAGATGTTATTTTATTTATCTGTAATTATTTGGAGATGTGAAAAGTATGACGTTCCTTACCATCCCTGACATTTTAAATAAATAAATAGGTTACATTTTTATTTCACATTGACTTTAAACATGTTGATGTGTAGTTTGGCCTGTAAAATGTCTGGGAATAAGGCTCTTTAGAGCAGGATGGATTCTGATTGGCTGTCAATGTTTTTATCGTTCATCAGCTGGAAAAGTGATTCCAATGACATCGTTCCTCTGTGCCATTATCGTTAGTTGGTTCTTGAGATACCTTTGGAATTCACTTTCTGGGTCGACAGCATTTATGCACTTTTAAACTGCAATTACAAGTGAGAAAAGAACCAGGATCAGGCTTTGTTACGTTATCTGCACAGAGACAATTTTCCATTGTGCAAACCTGTTATATAGACCACATGATAGAGCAGTGCATCCCACGATGTGAATGAACTAAAGGTGAGAGAAGAGAGGGATCAAAACATGGATAGAAAATAAAATAAAACACGTTTCCCTGCAACCCAGGCAAAAAAGAACAAAGCATTGTTAGCTGTTCTAGCATTGTTGTGTTCCTCACACAAAGCTATCATATGGCTTCAGATAACGTATAGTGCATGAGTTGTAGGTGACTTTTATGGTGCTTTTGTTCCCTTTTTGAAGCTTGAAAGCTTTAAACGTCATTCATTCGATTTTTCCTCTTTTCATCCGATTTTTTGAGTTCCACAGAAGAAAGTAAGTCATACGGGTCTGGGACAACATGAGGCTGAGTAAATGATGGGCTATTCCTTTAGGTGTATTGATTCAGCCAGAGAACATCCCATTTTATCTCTCAGCTTGACATAATCAGAGCGAACGCCTCTAAGATTGAAAAGTCCCTCAAATTAATAACCATCTCCGTTTACATGGAGGAGGTGTTAGATGTGCTATATGGGGAATGCAAAGTGTCTTTCAGAAGTGATAGGACACACACATGTATACTTTAGTTTGTGAAATGTTTGATAAACTGATGCAATGTGTGTTAGATTGAAGAGTGACGTTTTTTAATATTAATTCATTCAACACATGACTCTCCGCAGTTTCATTTTCACATTTTATAAAAATAAACAATGCATGATCCATTTAAAGTGATGTGCTTGTTTGCCACAACCATCTTACTAGCTGACTTTGTTGTCCATACAGTGCTTTTCATCTATATTTAACCCAGTCCTTAGGCTATGAGAACCATTTCAATCTTTTATGAATCAAGCACATATTTTAAGTTCAGTTTCCTTTCCCTTTTCTCCTTTCCCTCTCAGGGTTCCTTGGGGCATGTTTTTGTCTGGCATTAAAACAACCATGCTGAGACCCTCAGACAGCTTCCAGATTAGAAAATGAAAGACTGGCAGCAACCCAGATTCTGTTGCCGGGGAACTGCGTAAATCAACTTGTCATGATGATTCAAAGGTTTGCTGACAACCTTTTGTTCAGCAATGTGGTTGTAGTCATTTGTTTCTGGTGGACGTTGATGCTGAATGTCTGATTTTCAGCGTCTGATTCAGAATAACAGCAAATAGACGGTGAACGTGATTTCACCAAGTACCACATGTTCCTGTATCAACATCTTTGTTGTTCCTGGATCAACTTTCCAATCAACCAATCAGATTTGAGGGACAAGTTTACAGTTTATGTCAGGTTTAGGCTTAGAACCAGGGTGAGGTACTTAAACATCAGTGTTATTCACCTATCATTACCCTCTGATTTCAGGGAAAAGTTATGGGTAGGGTTAGGTTTAGGGGTAGGGATTGGGTAAGGAATACATTTTGGTACAGGAATGTTGATCCAGGATCAACAAAATATGTTGATCCAGGAACATGTCTTACTTGGCAAAATCACGGTGACCGCAAATAGACCTAATAGCATATAGAGCATCATTTCTTTGCTAAGCAGCCGTATTCAAACTAGTTTAATGCATTTTTTAGGTCAGGGGTGCTGAGTGCTGCACCTGGAGATCTACTTTAACTTTAAAAATTACAAACAGATGTGTTGGAGAAGTTTAAATTCATCCAAGCCTCCAATGTAGAGCATTGGAGTGACAGCGTATTTTGTAGGCCAACACGTAAGTTAGCATTACCCATGTTTCCCTCAACAAAAACAGTAGGATTCTCCCATTGGCTCTTGTGTAATTGCAGAAAATAAGCTCTGCGACCAACAAATGTTTATGATTCATACTGTACGTGTTTTGTTACTCAGGATAATATTCACAAATCTTCACAAAAGCCTAAATTCAATCTGTTCATCATATAAAGCAATTGTATTTCTTCAGAAAATTTGGACTAAACTCAATTCAAATGGATTAGTTTTAAGATCTCTTTATGAACTTTTTGAAGCATCAAAGTGGTAGTTGCGAAGCTGTCAATGATAGAAATCTCTCAGATTTCATCAAAAATTTGTGTTCAGAAGATGAAATAAAGTCTTTTATCTGTTATCTGTTATGAAACGACATGAGGGCGAGTAATTAATTACAGAATTTTTGGGTGAACTATCCCTTTAAGGGAAGTGTCTCTTTTACATTCAGTGATAAAGCAGTCAAATTATTGTTACATTTCTCATGCCAGCATATGAAAATTACTCTCCAGCTACGGTTGAATCAGGACTGAATCGCAGACTGCAGGAATCCAAATGATCTCTTAAAGTGGGTGTTACAAGTAAATTGGTGTGTCTAAATTGCAGCACTGCATGGGTAATTTTAACAACCTCAAATTATGAAAATCAGCCCTGTTCCCACACACAGGTTTTATCTTTTTGTCAAGCACAGAGAACAGTGTTTGAGGTGCTGTTCATTTCTTCTGTCTGTCACAGACGAGATCTCACACACTGAACTGTCAGCCATCCACGTCCACTAGGAGTTTCTCTTCCTCCTGGCTTTATGTAAACTTGTTTAAGATTTACATGCTTTACTATAGAGAAAGTAAGTATTTGCTATTTGATTATTCAATTGGGATGTTCATCTCTGAGAGGCTGTCATATTACTTGCTCATCCTAAATAGTTTTCACTTGGATAATTGCAATTAATAATTGATCCTGTTTACCAGGTTTTCCAAACTCTTAGAAGCTCATGGTGAAACTGTAGAGGATGCGTACAATTTTGCAGTTTTGGTATGTAACACCTACTTTTCACAATCTGGTCAATTCCCATACACCGGATAAAATCAAGTCTCACACTACATGCATTTTTACTCAGATTCCTCTCCTAAATATCAAGCTTTCCTCAGAAATATATCTGATTATGGAAGCTATATGAGTTGCGAATAGTGATGAACAAGTTCGAAACACTGCTTTATGAAACTTCGAAAACTTTATGAAGCTTTTGTTTTGAATAATTGCTTTGAAGGGCATTTCAAACTGACCAAATCCCATGATTTCAGCAAACGAGGCTTTGTCATACAACTTCAAAACATTTAGAAATGTCAGTGGTTGATGATAGTTCAAAAATCAAAAATCAATATTTTTTTGTGAAAATTTTAAAGTAATAAAATAAAAAGTAAATCATGCTTCTTTTGTTTATATAAATTTTATTTATTTTCCATATTTCCGAACTTTGGAACTAAGAAAAGCCATGTTGTAATATGCAGTGGTATTGTTTCATTAGTTCACAATTGGGTTTAATCCAGTGTAAACCAACAAAACAAACATTGAAACTCAGTTTTTAAATCTGACATTGACCATATAAACATGTTAAGCAATTAGCACACAACTCCTCTAATCAATTCAATGGACTGCTTTCAAGGATTATAGATGAATCAGTGGCCAAAAGAGCCATTTAATCTTTTATTCATGAGTGTGTGTTGAACCCCTCAATTAATCATTATGCAATGCCACATTGTCAAGACTGTCTAACAGGCTTTAAACAATCATCCATTCTTGTATCTTTGAAGCAAAACTCTTACACGCTAAAAATTTGCCAGCACATACAGTAAGCTATAAAGCTATGAAATGATTGTGACCATTATTTGGTCTTGAACATAGACTAGTTGATGCTAAATATTTAAGTTTATATTTAAATCTCTGACTTTTGATTGGAGTCTTTGTATTTTGAAACACTGTTGAGATATTAAAAAAAAACGTAAAAAAAACGTATCCACAACAACAGCTTTTTACAGTAAAAATGCTTGTCAAAACACCCAATATTTGCAACCATTGCCAATTAAAAATTAACCTGTTTACATGAATCACAGAAAACAGAAAAAATATTTTTTTCAAAAAGATTGGTTTTCAAAAACCTCATTCAGTGATCTAAAATGCTATTTACACATGAATGAGAGGCCAAAACTCAAGAGAAAACATTTTCATAATGACTGTTTTCTTATGGATGGGGAGTGAGACACATGAGAGATTACTAGGGTCATTTTTGTCAGGATAAAACTTATGCAACTGTCTCAGTTGCTATTTTGTCCTGTCTAGGAAAAACAAGTGAGATTTTAAAGAGATGTGCTATGGAACTCTCATTACTCACTGCCTATTACAGATTCTCAGCTAATATTAGAGTCTCAGTGCAGTGCTGCCCCAGAGACTCCCTCAGGCTTAGAGATCATTTCCTCCTTGTTTTAGGAATGACTCCGACATAACCTCCTGATTCCCATCAGCCCCGTGTCCGGCAGCATTCCATCACTCTTCGACGGTATCGATCTGGCCGTCTCTCTTGTCAGCCTCATCACTGCATACGTATGTCTGAGGATGACTGCGAGTGTCGTGGGTCGACATGCTGCAGCATACAGGTAAAATGCCTTTCACCTTTGATTCCAGAGCCCTTGGCTTTTCTGTCTGGTAAGTGGCCATTTAGGGGAACAGATCTGTTTGCTTCCATAACACTCGGAAATGCTTGCCTGGTAGACAATCATGTCTGACCTTGAGTATAAAAGTTTGTGATGTTCTTTAAGTTGTTTGTAAGCAAAAAACATCACAAATTAGAATAATTTGCAATCATTGTGGCGATGAATTTTGCTCAAGCAAACATCTCTGCAAATATCATGTTTTGAGAATAAGAAGATGATTATTCCAATGCTATCTCGTCCAACGCTAAACATGCCAATCTCATAATCAGTTCAAAGATAATCAGTACAATAACATCAAATGCTCAGAGATAAAGAGTAAAAGATTTACCTGACTGAATAAATACATGATGCTGAGTATCTGAGAGACACTAAGCATTATGGGTCGATCTCATTACAATATATCTCTAAACTCTTAAAAACTTGATTACCTTTTGGTTTACTTCTGTGGAGAATGAGACCTTTGTACCAGTCCCAATGAGACATTCCAAATGATACCAAACATGTAGTGTTGTATGATAATTGTTCACATTAAACCATATAGATTTTTGGGTGAATTTCCTTGGGTGAAGCCTCCTCTCTCTCACGCTGAGATCACCTAAAATTCAACACAAAATGACTGGGGGAATGGGGGGTCAAGGGAAAGAGATGTAGATTAGGATGATGCTTAGGCGAGACTTGCGTCTCGAATGGTGATGCTAATTTCACAAGAGAGAGTTCAAATGTTAATTTACAGATAAGTCCTTTGTCTTCTCAGGGAGTGGGTGTTCCTCAGCCATACTGCCCGGAATATTCTAATTTCTCAAGTCTTACAGTACGAATTCATACGACCTCACTCTTACGAATTCGTATGATTTGTCTAAATCCACGTAATGGGTATAGGGGCGGGGTCAGGTGTAGGTCATTCGTACAAATTCATATGTATTGGGCAACTCTTAAATTATGTACGATTTAAAAATATCGTATGAGTGAGGTCGTATGAATTCGTACGAATTGCCATGAGATCGGATTGATCATTCTAGATTCGTTTTTTGGCAGATGCTGCATTCAAGCTGTCAGTTTTTATTAGTGGAAATCAAACCCAAGAAACTAGCTTTTAAGCTACAGAAATTGTTTGGTAAAATACCATTCCTGACCACTGTTAATCCTCCTGCTGGGCAGAAATGGGCTTTAAATAACTTTTACATGGCAGGAAATGTGTTGTGTTAGACAATAGCTTTCATCAGTTGTCGTCCATCTGCTAGTCTTCCTATTGAAGTTCTGATGTGCAGTGTCTGCTTTACCATTTCTGACTCATTTTTAAAACCTGAATTTGAGGGTGAAACTCAGTATGTATGAATCCTATTTTAGATTCAACCTGCTGTTATATTGGATGCATATTGTTGCATATTGGCGGAAAATGCTGACTGGGACCTTTTAAAACAATTTCCTCATTTTTGCTAAGTGTATAGGACTGTCTAATCATATAATGGCCCAAAACAGATTGGATAAGCAATAACCGCAGAGAAAAATGAACATTGACTGCAACAAACAGAAAATACTGTTTGCCGAAGCACCTTTATGGATGCTGGTGAAATACAGGAGACGTGGTTATTTCAGCTCTGCACAATAATGAAACTATAAAATCGTAAATATCTCCTGCGTTTTTGTACATCAGCTATAAAATACTGATGAAAAGCACCTTTTAGCTGTATACAGAGGAAAAATGATTCAGCTCAGTGAACATTCGACTGACCAGACGTACCACACTTCAAAGCTGAAACGATGTGTCAGCTGTAACCTACGGTGGAATTTCAGTGAGTGGGCGAAATAAAACGACGGTGACCTGCTTTCTAAGTGCATCTGTCCTCAAGACTTAAGTGCAGACGATGAACAATGTGGAATTCATCACCATTTCGACCTTTTGTTATGAAACACTGGAAATACTGTAGGATGTGAGTCAGGGGACGGGATGGAGAATGTTAATTACGAACCATTAAGTCTTCTACCAGGCCACTTCAGCAGTGCATTGCAATGAAACATTATTTATGTCTAACTGATATCCCATTTTTCTCCATTCACCCACTCAGTTCCGGTCTCGTCTTTATGGGGAGGGAGCCAAGCTGATTTATCTATGCAGGTCTCTGAGGAACTATAGAAACTAGAGCACTTTAATCAAAACTCCTAACATAGTATGTCGTCAAAGGAGACAAGACTCTTTTCTTTCTGAAAGGACTTCTCTCTGAGACATGCCCACTGCAATATGTTCACATGCACAGTATTATTTTGATATCAGAATTTACTTATAAGAGTTGTAGATACATCATGTAAATGCACTGCCATAACCTGATTAAAACCAATATTTTGTTACAAGAAATCTCAGTAAGACCGCTGGCATATACCTGCTGTGGTTGAAGCTGCAGACAAGCTAAAAAGGCTTGCTATGCACCACAGTTGAAGTACACAATGACTAAAAGCAATTGTGTTGAACGATTGTGTCTCAAATGGGTGCATGATTGTGAGAAGGACATTTGATTCCTTTAATTTCATCCAATGTTTCAATGTTCTACTTAAGTCAAAAGGTTTTAACGCATGTCTGAGGACTCTCAGGTATAGCTGTTAAATGTGCCAGACCGGTGAAGTGGAGCTATTCATCTCAATTGACCTTCTCTGCGAGCTGAAGGTGAAAAATAGATCCCGTCATTTTCAAATGTGTTTTTCTAACACTTAGTGGCTGGGTACATCTGAAACTGGTAGAGCAATCATTGCATCATTCGCTGTTAGCAAAGAGTGTTATACTCAGCTTTGACTGATGGGACTCATTAGCTGTAGACTGTGAGTGTTGCATTTATACCTGGTATGAAATTTAGTTGGAAAGCTGCTCTTCTGCTCAAATATTACATTATATTTTCCTTTTAAAACCTTAAAGGGATAATCAACCGAAATAAAAATTCAGTCACATTTTCCCCTGCATCATGTCATTCCAAACCTATATGACAAACAGTACTGAAAATTGGATCAGTCTGATTAAGAATGAATTTATTGCGATTGAAATGTTGGTCTGTTTCTCACACAAAGCTAGCGTTTGGCTTCAGAAGATAACTGTGCAAGTTGTTTTAACTTTCATAAAAACATTTCTGGTGCTTTTGTGTCCTTTTTGAAGCTTAAAAAGTTATAGTTGCATGCAAACAACATGGAAAATTATTTATTCTAAATTTTCTCCTTTGTGTTCTGCAGAAACAAGAAAGTCATATGGGTTCAGAACAACACGAGGGTGAGTAAATCATATTCATTTTGGGTAAACTATAACTTTATACCCTTTTGGAAAAGAGTTACATACTTTTAGAAAGACTACTTACTGTATTATAGAAATGAAAGATATATATAAGATAGGTATTTAAAATATGATTTAAAAATATTAAATCAACTAACTGGCCTTTTATTTAATTATTATTCAATAAAATGTGCAAGTCCAGTTTTTAAAATATACTTTAAGATATGAAGAACAACACAGTGCACATTCAATACAATTCAGCTTCTTTTTCACAAGGGCAGCTACAGGTTAAAGGAGCTCTTCTGTGACACAGATGTCAGAGTTTTATGGAAGTAAAATAATGCCAAATGTTTTTGAAACAAAAAGCTTGTTGAATTGCACTACTTGAAAAAAATATGCATTGCCATTATATGCTTGCATTTTAATGCATTGTATTTTTAGGACTTGCATTTTTTATTGGCTCAAAATCGACATGGTTGAATATTTAAGCTGTGAATATTTCAATTCAAAACTTTTCAAACACATTTTCATTATTAAAAAATTAAATAATCCATATTCACCTTTCATATTTCACTCCCAAAATATTCAAACTGTTTAAAAATACAACCTATAATATACAACACGTAATTTTCGGTCCATTTTATTTCGCTTTACAAATTAGCTTCCACAAATTCAGTGGTTCAAATTCGACAGTAAATTCAACATTGACATCCAGGAACTGCAGGAAAACCAGTGGATTACCGAGCGTAATCTCCTAATCTCCTCCGTAATCTAGCTCACCAGCAGGGGGTGCAAGCGCGTGTTGTTGACGAGGACCGAGCAACAGTTAGAGCAAGCCATTCATTCATAAAAACTCATTTATAGAAATGTAAGTGTATTTGTGATATCTTTCTCTACCGTGAACGAGATTATAATGTTATTTCCCCGATGCTGATGTACAGATCAAATGTTAGGCCTACATTTGAGGTAGACATATTTCTCTTGGTTGTTTAGTAGCCTTAACTTTATATCTTTATATATGCTGCAGTACTATGGTTTCCCTCAACACTTCACGATTGCTGGACATATAAAACGCGTAACGTAGCTTGACTAATACAGTGATCTAAAAGACCAAACTCGCACCTTATTGAGAAGGCTGTAGGCTACTATGGCTATAGGCAAGCAGATGGACTCAGAATATGAAATGTACGCGCAAAGTTTCACACTAAGCGTTTCCCAGTGATATACTGGCATAGTTGGCTTGACATTGGACATTCGCAAATTTAGGGACCGTCTGTAAAGTTACACATTGGTACACACGTTTCTAACTTCAATAGCATTGGGAGAGAATGACTGACAGAAAAGTGGTAGGTGTCAGGCATGATGCACACCCTTTTATATTTTTGATATGTATTCAAATAAATGAGTTTGCTACTGAAGTTAGAAACGTGTGTAATGTTTTGTGTAACTTTAGAGACGGTCCCTACGCGCGAATGTCCAATGTCAAGCCAACTTTATGCCAGTAGGATATGCATAGGCACAATTTACGGGCGGATATTGTCCCCACCACTTTTGAAACCACTTCTCGCAGCACGATGTAGGCCTACATACAAACAGCCTAAATAAAACATCTCCAGTTACCTAGCAGAGCATTCATTTTGTTCGTCTGTTAAATAAGAGGCGATCTAGCGCTGAAATGTGTTGTTTATGAAATCAAGTGCTCGTTGCCACGGCGATCAGTGGTGCGGATACAGTATATCTTGTGGCTCGCGCACATTCTTAACTCGCGCGCTTCAATCGGTTGCGGAGACTATCTTCTCTATTCGTTCCGGTGAAATCACAAAACAAACTGCACTCAAACGTGTCCCTGCTTGATATACAGCCACTGATAAATATAATCGGTTTTGATTAGGGAACTGATTTGATTTGATTGAGGGATTTGATTGACGCGCTTGCACCCCCTGCTGGTGAGCTAGATTACGGAGGAGATTAGGAGATTACGCTCGGTAATCCACTGGTTTTCCTGCAGTTCCTGGATGTCAATGTTGAATTTACTGTCGAATTTGAACCACTGAATTTGTGGAAGCTAATTTGTAAAGCGAAATAAAATGGACCAAAAATTGCCTGTTTAATATTATAGGTTGTATTTTTAAAAAGTTTGAATATTTTGGATGTGAAATATGAAGGGTGAATATGGATTATTGAATTTTTAATAATGAAAATGTGTTTGAAAAGTTTTGAATTGAAATATTCACAGCTTAAATATTCAACCATGTCGAATATGAGCCAATAAAAAATGCAAGTCCTAAAAATACAATGCATTAAAATGCAAGCATAGTTAATGCAATGCCTATTTTTTCAAGTAGTGCAATTCAACAGGCTTTTTGTTTCAAAAACATTTGGCATTATTTTACTTCCATAGAGTTTCAAGCAATGACAAAAAAAAAAAGCTATTTAGAGATTGTCCATTCACCATATACAATAGCTTTGCTAAAGTCAAACCTAGCAAACTATGAATCCACTTGTGTGCACAATGGCTATATGGTGTGTGTTTTTCATTTCCAGTTCAAATTGAACCTTGTGGCAATGTTAGTATTTAATTGAATCAAGTATGTGAAAGAGTGGAACATAATGTAGTCCACGTGCCAGTATGGGTAAGTGAACCCCGATGGAAGCTGCATTACAGTTCCTAGGTGTGTCCTGGAACCACAGATTTGCCATTGAATTGTCAATAAAATTCTCCAACCAAACAGACGATAAATGGTGTCATAGCATGTTAAATCCAATAAAAAAAAATTTTGTCAACAGAGAAGCGATGTTTGATTTCATGGTGACTTTATGTCACATGCATTTGTGCTGTTGCTAGCTACTTAGTTAAAGTAACTGCAAGAGATTTGAGTATGTTTTTTTATTTTAATGGTTTTATGCAATTTAGTTAAGTTTCAGCTAAAGAATTTGAGTGGATTTGTAATTTAATTTAATTGGGGACTCAATTGGAATAAGTTCACACTACTCATGAATATTGTTTTTTAACCTTAGTTTAAGGCAATTGGTTTCCTCAAATGGTTTGAGTTACCTTAAAATCACCAGGAAATAAAAATGAACAATGATGACTTCCCCTCCCTCTTGAAGCCACATTTCTTCTCTTCTCTGCTGAACACAAAAGAAGATATTTGTAAGAATGTTAGTAACCAAACAAAGTTGACAGTGGCCATTGACTTCCACAGTAGGAAAAGGGAAAAAAAATACTAAGGAAGTCAATGGCCACTGTCAACTGTTTGGTTACTAACCTCATACAGGTTTGGAACAACTTGAGTGTGGGTAAATGATGATATTTTTGGGTGAACTATCCCTTTAACTTTTACAGTGTTACATGTTTATAATTTTTGCATGCATCCTTAGGGGTCCTTCACACAGAACACGTTTTTCCATTCAACTGCGCTACTTTTCCATTATTTTTCAATGTAAACACGCACTAGACGGACGCGTTTGATCATTCCGCTAACGTCTTTTGCAGCATCTCCCGCATGACACGCATTCTAAAAAAGTTAAAATCAGTTCAACTTTTAAAAAGCACATCTCGAGACCTAGCATTTTTTCCTCATTCCTCTGCCCGCGTCTTGTGTTTTCCAAAGCAAAAACGCATTCTGTGTGAACCGGACGTTACCTCGTAATTGCGTCTGATTTTCAGAGATACGAATGAAACTGCATCAGTCAGGAAGAGGTCTCTTCCGATGTCATGCTGAGCTGGAGTCTGAATACTGTGTCCGGCAGAGTGGAGCGGTCTCCTGCCAGCCATGAGGCAGCGCCGGCAGCTGGCCAACCCAAGCCAGAGAAGAAAAACTGACACAAGGTTCCTCTGTATTTCTGCCCAAAACAACAGCACATTCTGTATGGATATTATACAACAAAAGATACCAGATGACTTTATTTTAATGGATGTGGATTAATCGCCCTCTTGTGGTTTGGAGTCATAAATCCTCATAGATCACTGCAAAAATTATCTTGATTATCTGTCTGTCTATCTATCTATCTATCTATCTATCTATCTATCTATCTATCTATCTATCTATCTATCTATCTATCTATCTATCTATCTATCTATCTATCTATCTATCATCCCAACATTTGACCACCAAAAAGTTCAAAAACAAGATATCTTTATTTTTTTTCCACTTTAAATCTATTATTGTGAAACATATATATATCCCAAGCACATAAAGAAAAATATGTACAAATATTATTTGATAATTGTATCTAATGCTAAAGACATTTTATGTGTGATTTGAGTGTTCAAATGCTAAACTACACCTGACAGTTCAGTTCTATGCACAAGGTGTGCTTTGTAAATTTTGTCTCAAACTAGACTAGGGAAAAAACGATAAGGCTGGTCTTATTTCAGACGCATATCACTGTTTCATGACATGTTTTGTCTATTTGACAATAAAGCCAGCTTCCCCTGAGAGTTGCGATCATGAGACTATTGTTAGTCCGTGCTAAATCGTACAATGTGGAAATCTGCACAACAAAAAACATCAGTTTTCTCTGAGATGCTCCTTGAACGAGACTATGGCTGAATGTGTCATGCGATAGGTTTTCAAAGTCTGCTGTGATGTGCTCAAGTTTTGGAGAGACGTCTCTTTATGTAATTCTTAAGGCTGGAGCCTCATATCCATCACTGGATGAAGGACACTCCCTTAAACTGAAGGACATATTCCTAGTTGTGTAATATGAGATTTGTCAAAGTAGGGCGTGCAGTATTTATGGTGTGCTGATGTGGCCTCGGATGACCTATCGGGTGTAGTTTAACACGTCCAGATTTCAGCCACTCCTTCCTGGAATCACTTTCATGCCTGGAAGAATAACCTACAGCCATTCATGAGGTAAACACCAACACAAGAGAACAGATGATGGGGAACAGATTGAACATTAAAGGTAGACAGGAAGACTATTAGAACTAGACTATAGAAGAAAAAAAATCAAAGATGAGATCTCTTAAATATATCTCTATACTTTAGCTCGAATCTTTGGCTTCTGTTGTTTTTTTGTTTTTGTTTTTTTAGAAAAAGACCACAGTAATCTCATATGTGTTTCCAAAAAGTTCTCAGCAATTCTAAATCAAAAGAAATTATATCCACTGTATACAATTTGTAAAGAAAATTTTCAATGTACATTTTTAAAGAAGTATCATATGCTCACAAAAGTTGCATTTATTTGATCAAAAATACAGTAAAAACAGTCATTGTGAAATATTGTTACAATTTAAACACAATACAATGCAATTTTGTAGGCACTCACAAAATGTGTCTTAAAATATGAAACTGGTTTGATTATAGTCCAGATGAAAGTCTGTTTGGATTCATTTTAATGTCAAATTGATCATTCTCACAAGTATCATTCCATAAAAAATGTGTGTGTGTGTGTGTGTGTGTGTGTGTGTGTGTGTGTGTGTGTGTGTGTGTGTGTGTGTGTGTGGAAAATATTCCTTTTTAATCTACCTATTTTTAGTTTTCAAAGATGTTTGCAGAGAAGCAGCATTATGGCACATTTTAGGAACAGTTTGCACAAACTACCGTTTAAAAAAGCCTACCAGCCGTTGAGGAACACATGTGCTGTTTCAGAACAGCACTGTACTCATCTAAAAAAACAAAGTTCTCTAACTTTTCAAATAGAAGTAGCAACAATATTCATGTACAAGTTGGCATGTTTTGAGGCTGTTTCAAGCTCGATTAGGGTAGTGCTGGGGTAACACTGCAGTCTAATACTTGAGGCACCTTCCATAAAAGCCAAATATAGTTCCATCGATCCATTGGCGAAACCTCGAGACGGACGTGTAGATGCCAGGGTACTGGGCATCAGCACAGCCATTTCCCCAGGAGACAATGCCGTACACGCGGCCCTCGCACACCAGCGGCCCTCCAGAATCCCCCTGCAGAAAAGACAAGAATATTAATATGATTTTGGACAGAGATGTCAGATGGTGTGCGAGAAGAGTGAAAGAGGTTAAACTAGAACTAGAAGGTGAAATTCACAGCGATGCGAGACACGTATTGCCTTTAAATTGCCTTATCAATTTAATTAAATTTCTTGTTGTTTCAGTGTCATTGGGTGAACTTGGCACATTGTAAAGCCAGCGAGAAACAATGGATGGGACTTTCATTTGGATTACAGTATAAAAAGTAACAGATTGGAGCCAGGCAGATAGTGGGGTTGAAATATATGGATTTATGACATCAATAAAAAAGAATAAAGTTTATTTATGTAGCCTATTTACACTACCATTCAAAAGTTTGGAGCCGGTACAAAAAAAAAATTATATATATATATATATATATATACCTTTATTCAGCAAGGATGCATTAAGTTAATAAAAAATGACAGTAAAGATATTTATAATGTTACTAAAGATTTCTATTTCAAATAAATGCTTTATATTTATCAATTATCCTTTCCATACAATCCTGAAAAAAAGCAACATGGTTTCCACAAAAATATGAAGCAGCACAACTGTTTTAAACATTGATAATAATAAGAAATGTATCTTGAGCATCAAATCAGCAATCAGATTTATCTTTATACCTGATCAGATAAAATGCAGAGATTTGCTTATTTAATATTTTGTTAAATTGCACAAGACTATCAGTGCTAGCTTATTAGAAAGTTGCTATCTGATTAAATTAACTCCATTTAACTTTTAAACTGTTTATTTAATTGGATTGTTTTTCTTTGTGTTTTGCATCTTCTAACTGAAGTAAAAGGCAACACATTTTAACTTTAATTAGACCCAGTCAGTTAGAGTAGTCAGTAGTGCAATTAAATTCATAAATAGTTTTATAATTGGCAAAAACAATGTGATATCCAAATAATGACTGAATATAAGATGGCCCTGTTCCTGACAATAGTCAACATCCAGTAAATCACTAAAATGTTGCTAATAGTTAGTGGTTTATTCCAGATACATTTTAAATTTATTACCACATATTCATAAATTCCAGATTTCCGAAAGCATTTAAGGTCAAAGTTCAGTGCATGATAACTGTGCCATCCACATTAAGTTTAATGCATGTGAAGTAATCGTTTGTCTCACCTTGCACGCGTCTTTTCCGCCTGCGCTGTATCCTGCACAGATCATATTCTCTGTGATGTTTCCATTAAAAGAGTCTGTGCTGTTACACACTGCGGTGGACACTATGGGCAGCTTCACCGTCTGCAGCGTTGCAGGGATTCCTCCTGTTGGAGTGGTGAAGCCCCAGCCGGACACCCTGCACACGCGACCCACGGACACCTGGGCGTCCTGCCGAGGCAGCGGCGCAAGAGACACGTAGCTGTTCAGATAGACGGGAGACTGCAGCTACAGGTGAGGAGAAGAAATCATTAATAGGATCCTTAAAGCATACAATCCCATACTCTTAAGTTAAGTGTTCATGTTCATTATATTATTATTAAGTAAATGTTTTCACAGGTGTCATACATGAAGTGAAGTGATGTGTTTTTTGCTGGAACTAGACCGGAAGTCAGTGATTATAGTTTATAAAGTTATAAATATGGATTTTTTTTTTTTTTTTTTTTTTTTTTTTACGCATCACTTCGCTTCAGAAGGCCTTTATTAACCCTCTGGAGGCACATGGATTACTTTTATGATGGATTGATGCACCTTTTTGGGCTTCAAAAAACAAGACTGAAGGAAGAATAGGATGGCTTGAGGGTGAGTAAATTATGGAATAATTTTCATTTAGGGGTGAACTAACCCTTTAATTAAATACTATTTAGATACTTTTTGCATCATTTGACAACATTTTGGTTTTGAAGTAATTAAAGAGTCACAAAGAGAGACGCTGCACAGACGCAGGTAATTCACACACATATCTCTCATTTCTCTCTCTCTCTCTCTCTCTCTCTCTCTCTCTCGATAATTAATTAAACTAAATGCTATAGTTCATTCATTTAATGTAATCAAATTCAAATGTAATCTTACGCACTACTTTAAAGGAATAGATCAGATCAATTTTGTTTGAAAAAATGCATGCACTAAGGTTGCATTACTAAGAGATACTGAGTAAGAGATCACTTCATGTAATTGATGCCAGATTGTTGTGTTCATTTTGTATGCATGAAAAGAATCAATGATTCACAGTGAGTCAGTCAGTGTAACAGGAGCATTGATTCACTGCCTCACCTTAATGAGCATGATGTCTGCGTTATTGTTGACTTTGTTGTACTGTGGGTGAGGTATTAAAACATGAGGCCTGCGAAACTGCTCCGTCCCCTCATATAATCCCACAGAATAATCTCCAGCCACGATTCTCATGTTTGCCTCCCTGGAGACACAAACGAACACTACTTTTTATCCAACTGAATTAAAATGCATTTTAAATGCATTGTAGTATGGTAGTTAAGCAGCAAGTTACATCGTTGTACGGGAAACACACCCCAGATAAACTTAACATTCAAAAGTAACATTCCCATAATGTTTGAAGAATGATAAAATGGAAGGTTCATTAACCTCCCCATAACCAAGAAAAAAACATTTAAAACCTGGACGTTTTCAACATTCAGAGAACATTCACCAGTAACGTTTTCATATCTTTACTGGAATGTTAGCAAATCATTTTTAGAAAAATGTTTGGTACCAATCTACCAAAAGTGGCAAACTATGGTTCTGTTCGTTGTGCCATCTAAGTGGCGCCAAATGGAAATACCCACTGACTAAACTCGTATCTCATATTGAAATGCTGGTATGGAACTCATTAGTCCTGTATCCAGTGATGCTTGTCTTACCCTATATTGCAGTGTGCTGCGGTCAGCACCCAGTATTTGTTAATTAAGGTCCCGCCACAAAAGTGCTGGCCCGTAGCGCTCTGAATGGACACGATGTACTTGATGGAGTACGGCACCGGGACGTATCCACCCACGATACGGGGCTGTACCAGATCCTGACCTGTGAAACAAACCAGGAGACACGTGATTTTGTTGACAGCATCTTCAATCTCTGTGACATTAGTGTAGATTTTCCTTTCATACAACAGAGTGTGCATGAGAGGGACGCTCTGAATCTACACCTTTGTCTCGGAAGAAAAGTGTGTAACTTAAGGTTGATAAGTCAATACTTAACAATGCGGAGTAAACAATGTTTTCTAAATCTGTCTTCTGACATGTGCGTCACGAATAGATGTTTGATTTGAATGAAGCCTGCTGTCTGAGATGTTAGAAGTCATCTCTGGTTATATATATATATATATATATATATATATATGTTTCCCTTGGGCATATTGATCACAGTCTAACAATTAGGCAGTTGTACGTGCAGCGGTTCAAGTAATTCTATGCAATATTAGCAGCCATTGACTGGCCGTGTGAAACACGTATTCGCTGGATTGAACTGAATGACCTTGGAGCTCACGAGGACTGGCAGCAGCGTGACATTTATCTGATTGCTTTATGAAGCTCTCAACGTGAGGAAATCCTAAACGTTAAAGAGCACAAAGCATTGAATTCCCTCCACATGTTGAGGTTATGTAAGTCCATTATGTGCTGTTTTATGTTGTGAAGTAGCAAAAAACAGTAAACAATGCTGAAGTTTGGGAATTTAAATTTCTTTGGTATGTTTTTATAATTCAGCGTGCACGGGTTTTTGCAGGGATTCCAGCATCAGATGGATTAATTAATCTTTTACGTGCATTCTAAACTTTAGAATTGCATTTTAGGGCTTTTTTTGTGTTGGAAATGAAAAACGATTTGCTTTGGGTTTCCTTCAGTGAAGATGCACTCAGTGCAGGCTGTCAGGATGAAGGGCCCATCCATCAATAAACCAAACTTAACTTTGTCTTCATATTTCATTTCTGCAATAAATCATAGCGCTGACAAAACATCAGCCAGACATGCAAAAAAAAAAGATGCTACGCAGTATTAAAAGCCGTCACTGGAAAGATCCATAAAAGTCTCCCTTTTTTATTTTGTTGCTCAGTAGACTTAATAGAGATTTGACTTATATTTCTATTAAGCATCAATGTTGTCTCAGTAACATTTAAAACACAATAAAGCTCAGACAATTTAGTTTTGGATGAAGTTGAGAAGAAAATCATGAAGAAACTCATATTGCGCTCATATTGAGATGTTTTAAATGCAGACTCTGAAACTCATAAGGAAACACATGAAATTAATGTATCTTTTTTCTCTGGAGAAACTTACGAGAATAAGGAGACTTAAGTAAAATATCAAATTTGCTCTCCATTACAATATGCTAAATGAGTTGACATTTTGAGTCTAAAACATTGCAATGTCATCCATATAATTCATTTTTTATTTATTTATAGTTGACAACTTGAATCTAGATGACTGCAATACTCCATCATTTTAATATTTAATTTTAATGTTATAATTAGTAGTTGCCAATGATTAATCACGATTAATCACATCCAAAATAAAGGTTTGTGTTTACATAATAAATTTGTGTGTACCGTGTATAATTATTTTTTATATATAAATACACACATATGCATGTATATATTCAAGAAATATTTGCATGTTTATAAATAACGTGTGTGTCTGTGTGTTTAATTATATACAGAAAAAATAATTATACGCAGTACACACACATATATTATGTAAACACAAACTTTTATTCAAAAATAAGACTTATTCAAATGATAAAAAGACAGAGTGCATTTTTCATTAGCATTTTAAAATGAAAGTTTCAAAAATCAAAATGAACAGCAAGTCGCCCAAACATCATTATAAGAAGATCCACAGTCTCTTTTCGAAGTAAAAAACGTCACTTTGCTCAAGGTACAGTATACGACTGCTCCACAATGCCGCTGTAAATGCACTGAAAGGATTTTGTAGGATTGAAGTGTAAATCTTTTACTTACAGCTCACCACGAGGAGCTCCAGGAGGACACACAGCAGAAGAAGCGGCAGGTTCATACTGATGGAGACGGTAGACACAGACAGACACATGAACAGGTGCACCAGACTGAGACCAGCTTTGCTTCAGGTACTCTGATTCCACACCTGGGGAAAGATTACCACTGCATTCTCGGGTTTCCTAGTTCCTATTTCCGTCTCCATGGTCACAATGTCGTCTGAGAGGGAGAACAATATATAATTGAAGCCAAACCTGTGATCTTTTGTTTTGGGTCTGATTTCGGATCAGTACAATTGCCTAAGTCACATATTTGCATCATATAGCAGATTAAATTCTACGGTTGAAAAAAACGTGTCAGATTTACTGTACCTTCTGTTGTTATTTCTTGTATATGCCTTTTTGATTTATATTACAAATGCAGAAGCATTTGGTGGCCCCAGAAAGTATCTAGACACTCGGGTCACATTTTAATCTATGTCATTTCTTTGTCAAAAAGAGTGCTTTTCGGGATTTTAGCCATTTGTGCAACTTTTCTCTTGTTGTAGATGAGGTTTGTTGAAATTGCCATTTTTGCAATTTTAACTGGTTGTTAAAGATTTAATTTAATTTTATTCTGTTAAATTTTATTATATTTTTAATTTATTTCTATTCTTTTCTATTCAAGTTGTAGATGAGGTTTTGTAAAAAATTGCGAGAATCATTTCCGATAGGCTGAGAATTTTCAAAATGTCAAAAACAAAACAAGTGTCATCTGAAAACAAATGATAATTTGATCATTTACCGGAACTAACTCCTGATCCATTTTTTGCAATTATTTTCACTGGTTATTTAATCGAAATTTAAAGCGATCATGTTTAAGGCAAGTAAAACATAATATATATTATATGAGTTATTTTTATACATAAAATATATGTATATTATATATTTTTACATTCTATATAAAAAATGTTTCACACAACAAAACATGGAAGAAAAAAGTGGGGCCAGTAAAATTATTAACAGGCCAAGTACAAATTTGACCAACTTGACCAATTAGACCAGCAGAAAAAAACCCCTAATAAGCTCTGTCTGCTGGGGAATTGTGGGATTGCCCCAGATCTGGAGCACGGATCATTAAAAATGAAGGTGCGGATGAAATAGTCTGTGATATCTGTGGCCAGTGTTAGAGATCATTAGCTCTTCTGAATCTGACACAGCACAATCTACGTCTCGCTTGCTGTCGCTGTCTTCCCCTCCTCGTGGCTGCTTCCCCCGGGCGCTGACCGCTGACATTTTTACGCTTGATCTCTTGTTCTGCTCTGTTAGTGCGACCATAACAGATCTGTTAGCCCTCTTCCTCACCCTCCTCATCATCGTGACATGTGTTAGATTCACTGCTCAGAACCCTTCAGGATCCTGTCATGGTTTAGAGAGTTTGTGGACCGTTCTGTTGCCAGAGGACTATTAATCTTCGGTTTGGCCTTCATTAATATCTGATCTCTTAAATGGGATCATCCAGCCATACAGTTGTCGTGATAATTAGGGTGGCAGTGATGTCACGGCTCTGCTGTACGTGGCTCTGCTGAGATCTCCACATGGGGGGAGTGTTGGCAAGATCAACAAAGCTATTTTGTTTTATAGATTGCATAGTTGTGTTATAAAACATATATAAATATAAAATAAAAAAATATATAAATGGACCTAAATGGTTCTATAAACAAAGTTTCAATGTGATGTATCAAATCAGACATATTGAGACACTCCTGAGACGACCTGATTTTATCTTCATGTTCGGTAAAGCTCCTATAATGTCAAACTTTCCCCAAGAGAGTCTTTGTTACGAACCTCCAGTGGAAAGTCCAGGGGAGGAGGTTGGTGACAATAGTAATAACAATAATACCATTTCAGGTTGAAGAAACAAAGGAGACAGGTTTATCAGCAAGTCGTTTATTTACGATAGTAATTAACCAAGTTGGTCTTAAAAGAAAATACACCAAAAAACAACTTCCCAGAACAAAAGTTGAAGTAACTGATGATAATCACACCAACAACTTAAAAGGATAACAGGAACAAAATCACCAAGGGATACCATACAATTTACCTCCCTCCCTCCCTCCCTCCCTCCCTCCCTCCCTGGACAGACACACACACACACACACACACACACACACACACACACACACACACACACACACACACACACACACAAACACGGCCTAAGGACCGTAACAGTATTAAAGCAGTTCTGTAGACAGACAACCGTTGTTGTGATAAAACTCCCACAGTCTGAGTGGGTGTGAGTTGGAGGATGAAGGATTGAACACAATAAGATGGTGTGAAATGGGATGTGTTTGCAGGGGAAAGCACATTGTCAGACAAAACAAACAAAAATAACAAGTTAAATAAATTACAGTCTGTCTGGTAATGCAACTCTGTAGATGCATATACAGTATATCTGGGAAATAATGTGTTTATTATGTGCACATTTATCAGAATATAATGCATTAATTTAATGTCAGAGAGGAACTGATTAATTTAAAACTAATCTATAGTTACTCAGTTTCAATCAAGGTATAAAATCATACTAGGCATGACTTCTCAATATTAACTGATAAAATCCTAATTTCCTCAATAACCACATTGCTTATTAAAATATAAACATTTTACTTGAGCAACTGCTGCTTTCATAGCACATTTTATAGTTTTGATCTGCTAAACTGGTGACAAATAGCTTATTATAAAGATTCTTGATGTGACATGACGTGAAAGACTTGTCACATTATACTTTCTTTGATGTGTTTTGATTTCAGTTTCAAGGACTTCTAGTATGCGTATCATTTTTTCCTGTTTCCTTGGTTTCATGTTCCTGCTCAATGGCTGCATCCGAAATCACATACTTTCTTGAGAAGGTGCTTTTTTCAAATAAGTAGCCTACTTCACGACTGCTAAAAACTACATTCTGTATAGTATGAGTGTGTGAAGTATCAATGTAATCCGGACTAACTACATTGCCATGTTGTCATTGTCATGTGACCATCGTATGCACACTTCAGAAGTAGGTCATCCGGGTACTTTTCGCCCACTCTTGTATGAGTACTGTGAATTCGGACATAATTCTTTTGTCACATACTGTTTTTTCGCCTACTATATAGTAGGGAAGTATGCAATTTCAGATTGCAGCCTTTCTTTGTTATGGTTATTGATTAAGCACTACCACCTGTTCATGTTTAGTTCCTTATGTGTTTAAGTCCCTCTGTATTGTGTATTTAAGTCCCTCTGTTTGTTCTGTTTCTATTTGGTGTTGTTTGTGCCCTGCTGTTTCTTTGAGTTTGCTAGTATTGGATTACCTGACTTTACTTTGTTTAATAAATACACAGCACTTTGATCAAGCCTGTGCATCTCATGTTCTTCATTAGACTTAAAGGGATAGTTCACCCAAAAATGTTAATTCTGTCATCATTTACTCACCCTCATGTTGTTCCAAACCTGCATGAGTTTCTTTCTTCTGTTGAACACGAAAGAAGATATTTTAAAGAATGTAGTAACCAAACAGTTGACAGTTGCCATTGACTTCCATAGTATTTTTTTTTTTTGTGAATAGTATGGAAGTCAATGGCTACCATCAACTGTTGGGTTACAAACATTTTTCAAAATATCTTGTTTTGTGTAGAAATGACAACAACTTGAGGGTAAATTATGACAAAATGTTCATTTTTGGTTGAACTATCCCTTTAAAACTTGACAGGTCTTTAGCTCCAAATCATTTGTAATTATGAACAATTTCAGACTCCAATTTTGAAATTCTTCGTGTTATGGGAAATGTATGTACAAGGATGGCATACAATCAGTATGCTAAAGACAGTCACATGTAATTTCTGAGAACATTTATGTAAAACAACTCATTCACTTTAAAACATGTCTTTCCGAATGTAACTCAATGTAACTCAACTCATGTAACTCAAGCTTGCAATATTTTGAAACTCTTTCTGATTGACAACACCCACAGTACTTCTATTTAACGCTGCCATTGAAAAGACTGAACAGGGTGTTGTTCCACAACACCAGCACACAATAAGTGATCATAAAGAGCGTTGAATCAGATATGCATGACACTGAGGGACTTTGTCAGGTACTAGGTCGTTGTCTTTTATACTGTGGGATAAACGCACAATTTGTTGTTTCACGTGGATATGGTGTCATTATAAAAGCTCTAAGAGAACAGAAATCAGCAGTTGGAGGTCATACAAGTCTTGAGAGGTGAGGAATTATCACTGGTGAGTCTTCAGATATTTGATTTCAGTTTCCTTCTCGTCACGTATGTGTAATAGGCATTAGAGTGTCTTGTAAAACAGTAATCAACTTGTCAAAAAAGTGACATGATCTCGTGATCAGATATTTGTTCTGCACTCTTGAACTGTATCAGGTTGCTATTGTACAGTTTTGAAGTATGCAAGCAGACATGAGGACCGTTTCATTCTAAGCACTGAGAGACTCGTTTTCATTTATTACAGACTTTCACAATTTTTTACTTAGTTTTTGGATGCTTTTTTTCTCGTTACAGTGCTGAAAAATGGCTCAGTTATTGTGGGTATTTCTTGTGCTCGCTGTAACGGTCAGAGGTAAGCAATTCAATTCTTTATTCAATAGCAGTTATTTGACTCCATATGCCATTGTATGCACACTTTTAAGTCAAATTAATCTAAGTCTGATCCACGTTAGAAATTTCAGTAGCATTCAATATGAAGTCATGATTCTTTTTTAAATGCACATTAATAATCACATATAAATGTGTATAATCATAAACAAGCTAAAATCGAGTGGTAACATGGTATGTGGGTCAATGGTTTTCTGATTGCGTACACATTTCAGAACACATTTTAACATGATCTAATCTATAAATAGTCTTGTAAAATTATGGATATAGAGCAAAATGTGAAAGTTTTCTCCATGTTCTTTATCTTGACTAGATACATTATCACAAAGGATCATCGGGGGTCAAGAGGTCGTGCCCTACTCCATTAAGTACCAGGCGTCTCTTCAGGTTGACAGGAAGCATTTCTGTGGAGGAACCCTCATTCAGCCGCAGTGGGTGGTGTCTGCTGCCCACTGCTGGAGACCGTACGTACCGCAGCATGTCACTGACACACACTTACTCAAAAGCTTTTAAAACAACTATTTATTATGAAGTTATTTCATGCAAAAATGAGACCTTTGTTTTATTGTATTTGGATCAACAGGGCCAGTGTGATTCAGGTGGTGCTGAGTGAGCACAGTCTCGCTGTAGAGGAGGGCTTTGAGCAAGTATTTAACGCCTCCAGAGTCTACAGTCATTTTGCCTACAATCCAAAAACTTTTAACAATGACATCTTGCTCATTAAGGTAAGAAACAGTAACAAATACTAGAAACTACTGATACTGAAACTTTGTCTCATACAAATACTGACTCATGAGGAATGCTGCTACAGAAATTATTTTTTGTTTGTTTGATAATTTCTCCAAAATCCTTGTTTAATCTGCAATGATTGATTTATACCTGTATTTTTAACAGCCTCATATCATAATTAGTGCTGTCAAATCGATTGATCATGATTAATCGCATCTAACAGGTCTTTGTTTACATATATGTGTGTGTATATATATTTCTGTGAGTCTGTGTGTGTGTGTGTGTGTGTGTGTGTGTGTGTGTGTGTGTGTGTGTGTGTGTGTGTGTGTGTGTGTGTGTGTACTGTCTATACATATGCATGCACACACACACACACACACACACAAACACACACACACATATATATATATATATATATATATATATATATATATATATATATATATATATGTGCGCAGACACACACACACACACACACACACACACACACACACTGTATACGCTACCGTTCAAAAGTTTGGGGTCAATTTGTTTTTTTTGTTTTTTTTTTAAAGAAATGAATACTTTTCTTCAGAAAGGACGCATGAAATTGATATAAAGTGACAGTAAAGACATTTATAATAATGCAAAATATGTATTTTTTAATGAAATGCTTTTCTCTTGAACTTTCAAAGAATCCTGAAAAAAAATGAATCACTGTTTGCACAAAAATATGAAGCAGCACAACTGTTGTCAACTGTGATAATCATAAATGTTTCTTGAGCATCAAATAATCATAATAGAATGATTTCTGAAGGATCATATGACACTGAAGACTGGAGTAATGATGCTGAAAATACAGCTTTGATCACAGGAATAAATTACATTTTAAAATATATTCACATAGAAAACAGCTGTTTTACATTGAAATAATATTTAACAATATTACTGGGTTGGTTTTGTATTTTTAATCAAATAAATGCAGCCTTGGTGAGCAGAAGAGACTTCTTTTAAAAACATAAAAAATCTTACCGACCAACTTTTGAACGGTAGTGTATATACACACATATATAATGTAAACTAAAACTTTTATGTAAGATGCGATTAATGTATTTGAAAGCACTTATTATAATGCAATTTAATGACAAATAAGATTTTTTACATAAAGTTTACTTGAATATGAAAGCTGCAATTTATTAGTTTAGATAGAAATATTCATTCAAAAGTTAAAAAAGACAAAGACATAATAAACCAGTGGCAGAGTAAAATACAATACAATAATAATAATAAAATAGAATATACACACACACACTATATCTAAAGTTTATGCAACAATATTATACATAAAAAAAATTTTCTCACTTAAAATTGCAATTGAGTCAGACCATTTCATTTTATGAATGTGAAACTTTTACATTAAAGTTAAAATTTGTACAATGTGTTCCTTATCTTTATTAATTCCATAGTCATTGATGTGTATCATTGTCAAATCCACTCAGCAATGTTAAATTTAAATGGAATCAAAAACAAAAAAAAGTTTGCTTGTCACTTATACAGAAATCACAAGAATAATCAGTATTTAGTTTATGTTTATACACTGTTTGCCAAAATCTAGACCAGTTCAAGTCTCCAAACACAGAAGAGTCTTTCAAAACATTGCACCAATGACGTGAGCTCTGGGGCGGGACTATCTGTTTGTTTACCCAATGTCAGATCGGGAGAGTGTTTTTAGGAAAACCTGTTTGGAAACTGTCATTATATTTGCAATTTCTGCAGGAATGACACACCTGACATGAAGGCATCTTATTTATTTTTCTCAAGCTCAGTGTTCCAGCTGAGATTAACGCTTATGTTCAGCCGGCCCCACTGCCAACCATAGACACACCTGATTTAGCCGGAGGAATCACCTGCACCGTGAGCGGATGGGGAGTGACACGACTCTACAGCTTCTATTTGTCACCGATTCTGCGTGCGGTGGATGTGGGGGTCATCCCCAACTGCCAATACTACTACCACCACAGAGTCAACGACAACATGATCTGCGCAGGCTCGCGCTTCGGGGGGAAAGACTCCTGCCAGGTAATCACAACACTAGTGCCAGCAAATGAAATAGTGGAACAGTGCCCGTCCACTTTTACATCTGAAAAAAGTGTAGAGAATTTACATCATTAGCATGCTTCATTCGAGTGGGCGGATGCTAAAAAGTTAATTTGGCGTGATTTGCTTGTTTCGACTCTGATTGGTGGAGATTTCTCTGCAGAATCATGGGTAATGTAGTTGTTCACCAGGAATTCCGCTTTTTAACAAATAAATAAAAGATAGGCTGAAGTAATGCAGGTTGATGACAAATACAATCGAATAACAACCTCATAGCCCAAATTTATTGTTAAAAATCAATTCCACTATGGAGAACATAAATGAGATTTTTCCTTGCAGAATTTCACTCTATTGCAAAAATAATGACAGAAGCCCATCGAGGCCATGGGCTATTACACAAAAGAAACATGTTGATTTCTTGTTTTCTCAATAACTATAGCATACTTAGTGTCTTGAGAAAATAATAATAATATTATTAATAATTATTAATAATAAAAAAACATTACTTTGGCAATTCTCTTTGGTGCCGTGTTATTTTAGTTTCATTGAGAGATACTAGTTTTTCTTTTCTTTTAAATTTTAGTTATTATTTTTAGTAAAGTTCTTTTTTAAATGTCTATATAGTTTTTATTCATTTTTATTGCAGTTTTAGATGAAAATGAGAATTGTTGCAACTAGCTGAAATAAAATTACTTTCAGTTTTTTTATATTTTATTTCAGTGAACCTTTTTATATTTATTTCAAGCAACAACAAAAATTTTTGTAATGCTTTTAGTTTTAGTTTCAGTTAATAACCCTGATTTGGTGCAATGAAAATTACACTATTTTAGCGACACTTTAAGCCAGGGTTGTTTAAATCTGTTCTGAGCTGTTCCTGAATTTAGCTTGACCCCTCACACTCCTGCTTTGTCACGGAAACCTGCAGTTTTCTTAATTTATGATAGCACACAATCCCTCCCAAGGGTCCCGCCAAAGGGTTTTCTTTGAAAAGGGCATTCTGGGAATAAGGGTGCGGTCAACTGCTGACAATTCAGGGAGATGTTAGATGTACTCTGATATGGCACAGCTTTTCAGGACTTTATGTTCAGACTCTTTATGTATCAAGGTGTGATATCTGTATGAACTTACTCTAGGTACACACTAGATAATATTCATAGCTTTGCAAGTAACAAAGAAAACAAAAGTAAAAATTGGCTTAAAGTACAGAATAACAAACATGCAGTGGGATCCAAAAATGTAAGACCACATTTTTATTTTCTCGGTTTAATTGGAAATAAACACATTTTTAGTGTTTACAAATGTTGTAAACAATTTGACTTTGAAGAATGTGAAAACAGAAAAATGATTATGTACTGTATATACTATATATATTCTGCTTCCATTGCATTGTTCAATAATTACAATAATCTCATGCACATGCTGTCTTTCACAGGGAGATTCAGGTGGCCCTCTCATTTGTGATGGGAATTTAGAAGGCATTGTTTCATGGGGAATCGGCTGTGCTCTTGCGTACTATCCTGGTGTCTACACAAAAGTCAGGAACTACAACCGCTGGATCGACTGGATCATCACCTCTGATAGCTAAAACACATGTTCAGCTGAATGTGGGAAGACTTTCATGAATCAGAATTAAGAAAAAGGATGTAATTTAACAATAAATCCTACTTCAAGTACTGATCCATTCACATTATTCCATCCAGAATCCAGAGGTTTATAGAGTAACATGCATATTTTGGACTTTTTAAAAAGCATTAAATGCTTAAAATAACTTTATTTTCTCTTTTACAGTATGTTATGGCCCTTTTTCATTTATATTGAAATGTTTTAAAGTAACTGACTGAATTTGTTTCTCATTTCTCTTTTGATCTAAAAGCTTTTGCTCAATAGTTCACTTAAAAATGAAAATTCTGTCATTATTTACTCACCCTCAAGTTTTCCCAAACCTGTGTGAATTTCTTTCTTCTGCTGAACACAAAAGAAGATATTTTGAATTATATGGGTATACCATTACCCATATAATTACCCGTATAATTGTTATAACCAAACAGTTGAATTTATGTAGGCAATTATAACCTGTGACTATATATGAATTTCTTTACGAAACTTGTATCAACTTGTATCAGTACAATTTAAAAAGCATCCCATGATGCACCTCATGAGAGAATGTCCTGGAAGAAATCCAGCTGTCGACAAGATTGATGAGACTGGCACAGTCACACTTTTAAAAACATAAAGTTTACAACTAGCTCTTACTTGTGTCTTTATTGCAGTAATTTCATAATGAGTGTCTGAACTCTGGACTGAGAAAAAGGATAATCTTTACTCTGGTTACTTACAAAGCTAAGCTTTAACTCAATCAAATATTTTCTAGTATGAGAATAAATGCTTAAACCACATTAAGGTAAGGTAAGGAAAAATGTGTTATTTATGATGTTAAGCGTGCTCTGTCTAATGATTGTCAGAACGGTGCAATGCAGTCCTGTTTGTGGAAATTTGCCTATGTCCTCACAGGGGGGAATGTATATGACGAAAGTAAATGGGAATTTTGCGAGCAATGTTGACATTGTTCAAAGTCAACAGACAATGTTCATAAAATTACTCCACACTAAGAGTCAAAGAGTCATTGCATCACTAATTTCCTCTTCAGTCTCTCTCACGCGCACGCACGCACACACACACACACACACACAAACTTGTGACTTGAAGCCATACAGTGCCTGTCTTTTGAAACAGAGTCTCCAGTCAGCAGAGTTATGAATAGCTGCAGCCCACAAGCGCTTGTTCAGAAATCTCTGGAAGCCAGAAATCGGGCGTACTGTCCCTACAGCAAGTTCAGGGTTGGAGCAGCTGTCTTAACAAGCGATGGAAGCGTGTTCACAGGTGGGACACTCTTATACACTTCTAAAAGATAAGTGTAGTTATATTGAAAGCTACAAATACATGTATACTATTCAAATATTTTACAAATCAAAAATATATACATATTTAATTTGCATATGCAAAATGGATGCTCCGAAAGGAAACCAGACAGGCAATATGAGACATATGTATGTATATATAAATCAAGATTACATCTCTGTTTTTTCATGGGTCATCTCCAATCATCAGTATATGGTGATGTTCTGTTAACAGGCTGTAATGTAGAGAATGCATGCTACTCTGCTGGATTGTGTGCTGAGAGGACTGCTATCTCAAAAGCTGTGTCTGAGGGACATACCACCTTCACAGCCATCGCAATTGCCAGGTGTTTTGATATATATTGATATATATATATCAGATATATATCTGAAGTATTTGTACATACTGTTGAGTTATATTCCTGGTGTACATTGTGTTTTGTGCAGTGACCTTGAAGATCGGGTTATTTCTCCATGTGGAGGCTGCAGACAGTTCATGAGAGAGGTTAGTTCTTCTAAAAATGAAAGATTACACTTAATTTCAAGGTGTCTGTGTTACAGTGTAATTATGCATTAAAGTACTGCGTAATAATAAACTACATGTACTTACTATAGGGTTTGGTTTAGGGTTAGTTGCATGTAATGATGCATAATTTATAGTTATTACTACAGTATAACTACGCTAAAAAGTAGCACAAATTCAATCAACTTGTATGTTTGTCATATCAAATTTGATTACATTAAACTGACTTTATTGTCTTGTTTAATAATAATAATACATTTTATTTATAATGCGCTTTTCTAAAACCCAAAGCGCTACAAACAATAAAACAAGTAAAATACATAAGTAAAAGAGTAATACAAAGTAATCATTATAGTACAACACAGTAGAATACTAATCATAACAGTCTATGAAAGCAATTTTAAAAAGATGTGTTTTTAAGAACTTCTTGAAACTGGATAATGTAGGAGCATCTCTAACAGTAAGAGGAAGTGCATTCCATAACCTGGGTGCCGCGACAGAGAAAGCTCTCTCACCCATAGATTATGGGATTATAGTTTAACTTTTAAAAAGTTGAAAAAATTGATTTAGCTTATTTTGATGAGTTAATGCAATGTAAAAACATTGATGTCATAATAAAAATGTTGCCAAATAAAATCATTGATAATTGTCTTTGTAATTATTATTACTATAATTGACAAAGACATAAAAACTTACAGTTACTCTGTGGCATGCAAAAACAATGAGTCAGAACATGGCCGAAACATGATTCAACAATGACAAACTGCACATTCAGAAATAAAAGAAACTGTGAAATTTAGGTGTGGCTTCGAACAAAAAACACAAAATTGCATTAGAATATTGCAATAGAGTTATGCACAAATAATTGTTCACCTTTCATTAACACTGTGAGTTAACAGACTGGATATGTGTTTTGCAGTTTGGCTCACAGTGGAACGTTTATCTTGCTAAATCTGATGGATCTTACGAACTGATGACAGTGGAGGAGCTCCTGCCATGTTCATTTGGCCCTGAAGACCTGAAAGCAAAACCATTAGACTGAGGACTTTAAGAAACAAAGCTGAAATTATGATGCCATTGTGGTGGATTTTAATAGATAAGATAGTAAACTATCTATTAAACTAACCATGATTCTAACATCTAAACTTTACTTCCCTTTTTCAGACCTAAACATTCTAACACTCTGAAAAACAATAAAGTTAACGTTCAGTTTTTTCTATTTGCGTAATGCAAAATTCTAAAGTGCTGATGATGACAATATCAAAAATATACTGTCTGTAGTATGTCATGATATATTGATCAATCAACTGAACTCTTTCTACGTCTTTTTGATGATTCGAGATAATTCTGCTTATAGTAACGGAGGGAAAAAGGGTGAGCTTGCTTTTCCAATTGAACCAATCATATTGATAGAAGGTGACAACATTTTAGTCATGATGATCTTATTTGAAGATCCTCCGACCTTGCTTCTTCTTGGGAGATGCTCTGAGAACTGCTCGAGTACTCTCCCGGACGTGATTTAAAGGACATTTGCTGAAGTCTGTTTGTCGATTATTCCTGTGCAGGAAGCAAGTTAAATTAGTGGAGTATAGTTAGAGAACTCAGCTGTAGTCTCAGATGTGTAGACTCACTGAAGTATAGTTATGGGACTGGGCTGTAGTCGACGGTAGACTCGCTTCGGGGACTCGGCTGAAGTCGACTATAGACTCGCTAGAGTATAGTATAGGGTGACCATATTTTGATTACCGAAAACCAGGACATTCGGCCCGGCAATGAGATACTCAAATGATCCTCGAAGTTTACTCAAAGATGCCTTATTAATTTCAATACATTTAAAGTAGGCCATGCCTCCTCTGTATGGATAGAAAATTGTTATAGGCTGTATCAAAAAACTATAACCAAAGACACAAATTCAGATAGGCTTCTCAGAGGTCACTAAACATGTTTTATTATGACAGGTTTCCAAAATAATGAATGAAATAATGATAGAAATAATGTCTCTTCTGTATTAGAAAAATAAATAAATAATAAATAACAAAAAAAACTCCAAATTGAACAAAAATAGCTCTCACAAACTTACAAAAACTAACTAACAAAGATATTTATATCTTTAGTTTTCTTCTTCCTCTTTATCCTGTTTTTCTTCCTCATCCTCCTTGTTTACCCATCTATATTTTGCTGTAGAGCTGATCTTTTCCAGCAGTTTTTTGAAAACCAGGACATTTTTCTCACTTTATAGAAAACAGCCAGGACGGCCAGGACAGGACGTGAAAACAGGACATGTCCTGGGAAAACAGGACGTTTGGTCACCCTATAATAGTATAGTTAGGTTTAGGGAAAAATCTACCACACCATGTTACAAAGCAAATGTGGATAGATTTATAATGTATTGAACGGATGTATGGATATAATAAATTCTATTATTTAGCAATGAATACATACTGTAAATGTGTAAACTAATAATAAATTCTGAACTGTTGTGTGGTTAATAATTGACTCCCAGCGTCCAGATTTTTCGTGCTTTTATTTTAAAATACATGCCACTGGGACTTTTATTGTGAAATGCATGCCTTCTGACTTTTGTTTTGAAAATTGGTCGCCGACCAATCAGTATTACATAAACACTGTCCTTGAGAAATAATGCAGGGAGAAGTAAAGGGGGCCTAATTGTTTTTTCTGTCAAGGCTAAACTTAGTTGTTTATTTGGCTCAAAATGTCAGTGAAACATGCTCTCAGTCGGGGGTTGGAGGTGGCGAGGTCAGTTTTCCAGCTGGGTCTCTTCAAACCAGCCGGCCGTGTGGCAGCGAAGTTCCGCGGTGAGCGACTGCGTGTGTCCCAGACGAACCGCACCGTTCAGCCGCGGACCTTCTTGCCTGGCCGGTACCGCTTCTTCCGCCGGTCTCTCAGCGGGCTGGCCGCCCAGATCCAATCCGGCGCGTTTAGGAGAGTGATAGGGGGTGGTTCACCCAGGAACAGGGCTGTTTTCCTGGCTTTTGGGGTGGGTTTAACGCTGATTGAACAGCAGTTGGAGGAGCACAGGACAAGCGTTGCCGTGTGTCAGAAGATACAGGTGACCACAGCATCCTATAACTCAACAATGAGTTGTATATCAAATTATGATGATGATGATGATGATATTTAAGCATTCCTGTAACTCAAACAGTAGAATATGGTTATGGGTTTGATTCCCAGAGAATGCATGAACTGAAAATAAAATATTTTGTTGAATGCAAAACACTGTAACCTGTTCGCTGGTCGGTCAAAAATGACCATCTTTTTATTATTATATCAATGAAATGATTGTTGTATATTTTAGGTAGATAATGTTTTTTATATAATATTTTTAGTTTTTATGTTACTTATATTTATGCAGTAGTTATAATACATTTATTCAATTTTTGAGCATGGACCTGAAAATGAAATTTCCATCTTAAACTGTCATCGTTATTGCTTTGGAGCACAGACTGAAGTTTGGTCTAAATATGTCACATGGCAGAGTATTGCTGAGGTGAAAAGAGTTTTTAAAAGTGAACTGGAGTACGTTTTACAATAAAACTGTGTGAAATTTATGGTTGATATATCAAAACATTTTTGCTTTCAGTAAGAATTTATTTGTGTGCACTGCAGTACTGAACGTTTTCAATAGATTAAAAAAAATGACCGGACAGTACCAGAGGGTTAATATAATACTACATTTCATATTCCTTGTTACTTATAATTAAATGTAATTGTAAAATAGTGAAGGAAACAACAAGTTATTAAACTAAACAGGTCATTAGCTGTCATAAATAGAAAAGTACTAAAGACTACCATAGTTCTTTCAGGGTTTTACATGCCATTATTGATTAAATTATTTACTGCATCAGATTACTAGTTACTTCTGGCAAACACAGAAACAAAAAGTTATTCTCTTCTGGCTTGCTTCCTAATCTAGCTGTCTAATAAACCTGGCTTTGTAAATGACAAATAATGTTTGCTCTTTGATGAATTGCATTTGTTCATATTTTGTAAGTCGCTTTGGATAAATGTATATAATTGGAAATGTACTTCTAAATTTAATTTAACCTAGTCAGTTTTGTAATTAAATAGGTTTAACCACAAGTACATATGCAAATAGTATGCAGAGTATTATAAATATATGCAAATTACATCTTATCAATTACATCTGTAATCCATTATAATTTGTCTGCGAGTGCATACATTTCTTAGGAATACAACTTCTCCATTCTATTTTTTTTATATGGAAAAATGATTGCAAGTGTGTTTCAACTGCAATTACATTTTTATTTACATGATTTTTTGCTCACAATGTTTCACAATGTAGGCCGTATTCACTGAGAAGAACTTCCAGAGCCCACTGAAGCGCTTTACCGCAGGGTACAAGTTGGAGGACTATGTCACTGGGAAACAGATCGGGAAAGGTTGCAGTGCAGCTGTGTATGAGGCAGCGGCTCCGTTCGCGGCCCCTGCGGAGAGAGAGAACTGTTCACTGGTGGACCGGAACCAGAAGGAAACTGACAATAAGAAAGCAGGGTCGTTCCCTGCTACACCCAGCTTTCCTTTAGCTATGAAAATGATGTGGAACATTGGGGTGAGAAATTACAGCATTTTAGCATTATTAATTCTATTTTGGAAAGGAGAAATTCTTTTGCATTTTGTGTAGAATACATATACATAGAGTATTCCAGAATACATCAACAGGTTTTTCTAATGGCAGACTGATACTGTCCTGTAGGCTAGTTCATCAAGTGACGCCATCCTTCGCTCTATGTCTATGGAGTTGGTTCCTGCATGTCCACGTGCCTTATCCAAAGAGCAAGAAGAGATTGCTTTGGATGGGTGAGTTTGTATGTGAAGTTTACAGTACAACATGGCCTTAAAATACTCTGAATCATTGCCAGTGGCTTTGCTGCTTTTACAGGCACTTTGGAACTGTGCCTAAACGGCTGACCGCTCATCCCAACGTGATCACAGTGTACCGGGCCTTCACCGGGGAGGTGCCGCTGCTGCCTGGAGCTCAGGAGGAGTACCCTGCTGTCCTGCCCCCCCGACTCAATCCACTGGGTTTGGGCAGGAATCGAACACTGTTCCTGGTCATGAAGAAGTGAGGAAGCACTCTGCTAATAAAATCAAAATAAAAAAGTAACAATAATTAATTAGAATAGCAATAAATATGATTTTATTTATTTGTTATAAAAAATATATTTATTATGAAATTATGGTAAATAAATAGAATACAAATAATAAAATAATAATAATTAATAATAATGAATACAAATAATTATATTTATTTTCATTAAAAGATTATACAAATTAAGAATAGTAGTCAAATAAGAATAGTAGTTAATATGATATAGTTGTATATATATATATATATATATATATATATATATAAAGATCCAGTGAGATACAAGTTTTTGCAGGTCTTCAGACTCATTTTCTGATGAATGGTGGTTGTGGTCTTTTTTTTTATCTGATAAATCTCTTGATGCGCCTGTGCTGTAGTTACCCATACACTCTGCGGCAGTACCTGAAGGTGTGTGTGCCAAACCAGATGCAGGCCTCTCTCATGTTGCTGCAGCTGCTGGAGGGGGTGGACCACCTGTGCAGACAGGGCATCGCTCACAGAGACCTCAAATCAGACAATGTGCTCCTGGAACATGACAGCAGTAAGAGTCTCAAGACATTGCAGACAGTTTTTAAACCAATGTAGACTTGCAATACTGTGCCAGCGTTAGGTAAATGCTTCAATCATGCTGTTACATGTTTTTATTTATTGTAAAGCCGGGTGTCCCAGACTGGTGATCACTGACTTTGGGTGCTGTCTGGCAGAGGATTTGGGCCTCAAACTGCCCTTCAACAGCTGGTGCATCAACAGAGGGGGAAACTCCTGTCTAATGGCACCTGAGGTGAGAAACTTCAGGAATTACTCTTGAAACATGACGTGTCAGCTAAGATATCTCTTATGCTCACCAGGGCTGCATTTATTTGATCACAAATACATGATATAATTATGCTAACTTTACTTGATCTTCTAGGTGGCCACAGCAGTCCCAGGTCGAGGGGTGACGATTGATTACAGTAAAGCAGATGTCTGGGCCGTAGGGGCGATTGCCTATGAGCTCTTCGGTCAGCCAAACCCCTTCTACAGCTCGCAGGGGCTGGAGAGCCGCAGTTATCAGGAAAGACAACTCCCTCCACTTCCTGCTGCTGTTCCTGCTGATGTTCAGCTAGTAGTGAAGCTCCTGCTACACAGAAACACTCGCAAGGTATAACCCTCACCACTAAACAGTACCAAATATACTTGGCCAAAGAAAGAGGATTAAATAAAAATATCTGCTTTTGAATACTTTTTTAAAAAGTTTTACAAAACATGGTAAATCTCAAATTTTTTTATTACTATATATATATATATATATATATATATATATATATATATATATATATATATATATATATATATATATATATATATATATATATATATATATATATATATATATATGTGTATATATATATATATATATATATATATATATATATATATATATGTGTATATATATAAATACACATACATGATTTCAGAGAGGTTCACATACATTGGAGAAAAACTTAATGGTCCTAAAATGTTAATTTTAATCAAATATAATTTTGACCTGTGTGTATATATAATTAATTCAAGCTAATTTTATTTTGAGTATATTATAGTTGAGTTTTTAACCTTGTGATCTTCATTCAGATCACAATGCACGGCAAGGCAAGTTTATTTATATAGCACATTTCATACACAATGGTAATTCAAAGTGCTTTACATAGAAGAAATTAAAATAAAAGAAATAAGAATAATTAAAGCAGTTTAGAATAAAGAAATTAAAATAATCAAAAGAAATAAGTGTAATTAAAACAGTTTAGAATAAAAAAAGAAATAAAATACAGTAAAAACAAATTTACAAAAAAGACAAATTTGCATAAATATATATTTTTTACATTAAATATTTTATTATTATAACTATTAATAGTAATTTTTTTATTGTTATAACATTATGATCATGTAGTTTTTGGTTTCAAAAAGCAAGAATAAAACGCAATTAAAATAATTTCTGCGTATTAGTTATTTGACTGTAGTTTGAATTGTACCCATAGAAACTCATCATCACTTCAGACTTGACTAAGAACTCTGACCTAGAAGATAAACCTGTTCATTTCCTGATTTCTGTAGCACATTTAAACAATATTTTCTTCCCTCGTTTCCAGCGCCCCAGTGCACGTGTGGCCGCTAACATGCTTCACATCAGCCTGTGGGGCAAGCGTGTCTTGTCCAGCTTGGATCGGGCCAGAATGGATCAAATGTTCGACTGGCTGCTGTGTCAGTCTGCTGTGGTTCTCCTGAAGAGTCGTGGACCCAGCGGAAGCTCTGTGGAAACTGAACTCCAGAGATCCTTCCTCGCCAACATCGAGCTGGAGGACATTCGCACCGCTGTCAGCTTCCTCATGTGTGGACAAGAGCAGTGGCAATCTCTGCTCATGCACTACCCTGAACTATAGTGTGTGTGTGTTTACTGTAGAAACAAGCACAGCTGATTACAAAGCGAGTGATCATTTTTACAAGCTGTTCCTTTCTTTTCTTTCTGTAGACTGTGAAAGCACTTTAACTTTTATGTCTATCACTGACATATTTTGAAATGATGACAATTTATGCATTTGCACTTTTCACTATATACACAGTCAAGCCCACAATTATTCAACCAGCAAGTTTTTTCTTGATTAGAAATGACACCGGTGTCTCCCAGAAGATAATAAGACGATGTACAACAGGCATCATTGTGGAAAAAATGATTACTCCTCTTTTATTTACTTTTGAACAAAAAGTGGCATGTCCAAAATTATTCACACCCGTCTCAATAATAAATAGAAAAGCCTTTATTGGCTATTACAGCAATCAAACGCTTGCTGTAATTGCTGACCAGCTTTTTGTATGTCTCCACTGGTATTTTAAATTCATCTTTAGCGATGAGCTCCAACTCTTTCAGGATGGAGGGTCTCCTTGCCATCACCCTGATCTTTAGCTCCCTCCACATATTCTCAATGGGATTTAAGTCAGGACTCTGGCTGGGCCACTGCAAAACGTTAATGTTTTTGTCTGCTAACCACTTCTTCACCACATTTGCTGTGTGTTTTGGGTCGTTGTCGTGCTGAAATGTCCACTGGTCCCCAAGGCCAAGTTTCTCTGCAAACTGCCTGATGTTGTTATTGAGAATTTTGATGTATTGATCCTTTTTCATGGTGCCGTTTACTGTGATTAGGTTCCCTGGTCCACCAGCTGAAAAACAACCCCAAAACATTAGGTTCCCACTACCATGTTTGACCGTGGGGATGGTGTTCTTGGGGTTGAAGGCTTCTCCTTTTTTACGCCAAATGAAGGCTACATCATTGTGGCCAAACAATTACATTTTTGTTTCATCTGACCATAAAAAAGAAGACCAGAAGTGGTCTTCTTTGTCCAGATGAGAATTGGCAAAGGCCAAGCGGGCTTTTGTGTGCCTTATCTGGAGAAGTGGTGTCCTCCTTGGTCTGCGTCCGTTGAACCCAGCGGTGTGCAGTGTCCGTTGGACTGTCTGCCTCGAGATGTTGCCACCAGCAGAGCCCAGATTCATCAGGATGGCCTTGGTGGTGATCCTTGGATTCTTTTTTTTACCTCTCTCACTATCCTCCTGGCTAGCACAGGTGTCACTTTTGGCTTCCGACCACGTCCTCTGAGATTTTTCATAGTGTGGAACGTCTTGTATTTTTTAATAACACTTTGCACTGTAGCCACTGGAACTTCAAAACATTTAGATATGGTCTTATGGCCTTTTCCTGACTTGTGAGCAGCCGCAGGTCCTCAGTGAGCTCCTTTGTCTTAGCCATGACTGTCCACAAACCAACAGCAGAGAGCTTCTGTTTTTCAACTGTTGAGTTGATTTGAACAGCTGTTCCCAAATGAATCAGGGTAATTAGAATGCTTTAGAACAGCTTGGACTATTTAGAATGGTATAGATCTTTGGATTCTCCCATAGACTGTGACAGTTTGCAAAGGGTATGAATAATTTTGTACATGCCACTTTTTGTTCAAATGTAAATACATCTTGTACATCGTCTTATTATCTTCTGGGAGACGCCGGTGTAATTTCTAATCAATATGCTTTTTATATGCAATATAAAAAATATGCTGATTGAATAAAAGAAACTTTAAGTCAGAATTTGCCAGGGGTATGAATAATTTCGGGCTTGACTATATAAGAAAACTTTATGGAGTTTAGAACACTTTGGAATACACACATCAGCATAATAACCACACTGACTCAAACCAGGTACAAATTCATGCATAATTAATAATGAATTATTATACAGTGTATAACACAATTCAGGATATTGCTTAAAAGAAATCTGGCAAATAAATGCAGAATACGTTTAAAAAGTTGATGCATTTCTGACAGGATATTCAACTTTTCAATGCATGTTGCTTTCATTTATATCCTGGAAAGAAGCCAAAAAGAAGCGTTTGAATAGTATTGAAATATGTACTCTTGTCTTTTGCAATGTGGTAATAAAACAGTTTGGTGATTGATTGGTTTTATTTGATGGGTTTTTAAAAGCATGTGAACATACACTGCAGTATATTATCATTGTAATATTTGCATTACTTTTGGATAAAGAAGCATGGGCATATTGCTCCAGTCCTCTTGGGAATTAAGTATGCATTGGCTACTACACACTGCATTCCTAGTAGGAATAGTATGGCAGTATTTAAAGGATTAGTTCACTTTTAAAAAAACTTTTGCTGATAATTTACTCACCCCCATGTCATCCAAGATGTCCATGTCTTTCTTTCTTCAGTCGAAAAGAAATTAAGGTTTTTGCTGAAAATATTCCAGGATTTTTCTCCATATAATGGACTTCAATGGGACCCAAACGGTTCAAGGTCCAAATGACCTTTTCAACAATTGCTATTACGTGATGTCACAAACGCGCATCACAGAACAGAGCAAGGCAAGCTTTTGTGCATATAAAACAAACTTTCTTATTTATTTTTGAAATGACCGATCGTTTCGCTAGATAAGACCCTTATTCATCGTCTGGTATCGTTTAAAGCCCTTTGAAGCTGCGCTGAAACTGTCATTTGGACCGTTTGGGTCCCATTGAAGTCCATTATATGGAGAAAAATCCTGGAATGTTTTCATCAAAAACCTTAATTTCTTTTCGACTGAAGAAAGAAAGACATGGACATCTTGGATGACATGGGGGTGAGTAAATTATCAGCAAAAGTGTTTTTAAAAGTGAACTAATCCTTTAATTGCGAGTGCGACAACGCGTGCGCGGGCACACACACACACACACACACACACACACACATACACATACACACACAGACCCAGTCCCGTATCACGTCAGAGGCTAAAGTCGAATCCCCTGAACTACTGACAGATAAAACTTATTGAACAATAAAGACCTTAACCTTCAAACGGATTGCTTAGCTTGTTGCATTGCATTTTTTTCCACCAATTTCTGCACGAGTTCGTTTCATGCGACGCAAAACATGTTTTCCTCAATCAAAATTGCTACTAAAACTCGAGTAGTCTTTGGTGGATCTCAAGTTTTTAAAACGTGTGCTTCTCAGAGAGTCATGACATGGGGGGACGTTGACGGGAATCAGAGCAGTGTGTCTTGCACACGGCGAATGTCCGGGAAAGGTTTCAATGTCCCACCGAGCGCGGAGTTTGTGGCGAGAGTCAGCGGAATCGCGACCATGTGCAAACTACCGTTTCAGGAGACAGCGGACGGGCTGGACGCGGCGTTTGTCGGGGTTCCTATTGACACCGGAACATCCAACCGTCCCGGTGCTAGGTAATACTGTACATTATATGTGATCCACAGTCATGAGTGTCACTAATATCCACGTGACAGTTTTTGGGTTATATATTATCATAAGGGAAGCACCCACACAAACACGTAATTTTAAAACAAACGTGTAGGCTATGTATGGTGTGTGTATCTTGTACACATATATACACAGTATATAAACAGACATGCACACACACATATATAAATATAATATATTTCCAATCAAGCTGTAAAATAATGCAGAACGTGTGAAATTTTCATTTAAAAGTGTGTGTGATACATAAAATGCTAGATATGAAAGTGAGTTATTTTCCAAAATTGTTTATAATAGCCTTTCCACCACAGAATGCCATTAAACATAAACCATCATTTGTGACGTGCAGAAAATGTTCATTATTTATTTTCCATTAAACCTAATATCCAGTGAAGAAAAAGGAGTCTCTCTTACTCTGTACAGATTTGGTCCGAGGCACATCAGGGCAGAATCTTCTATGTTAAGGGCATTCAACGGCTGGACAAGAGCGGCCCCGTACGAATCACTAAGAGTGGCTGATATCGGGGACATTAACGTCAATCTTTTTGACCTGAAGGACACGTGCAAAAAAATACGTGAGGGATACCGTAAAATTGTGTCCACAGGGTGCATCCCACTTACTCTGGGTGAGAGAACAGTTTCAATATGCAGGAATACTCAGATCAATGTTGAATCTCCTCTAAATGTTACTTTGTCACCTTGTCTTGGATTCCCAGGAGGTGATCACACAATTGCATACCCGATTCTTCAGGCAGTTGCTGAGAGGTTGGTGCACACTCAGCAAGCCCCCTCCAAGTTTACATTACTAACTTACATTTAGTCTGAAATATTGCTGTTTCTGCTGTTCAGACATGGTCCAGTGGGCCTAATACATGTGGATGCCCATGCGGACACTAGTGACATGATTCTGGGTGAGAAGATTGGCCACGGGACCCCTTTCAGGCGCTGTGTGGATGAGGGTCTCCTGGACTGCAAAAGGGTCGTCCAGATCGGGCTTAGAGGGCCGAGTTATTCTCCAGATAATTATGAGTGGAGCCGAGCACAGGTATCAGGCTTTTATACACACACACACACTATATATATATATATATATATATATATATATAGGCATATTGTATTAGTATTATTTTATCTTATAATAATATACTCATATTATATATATTATTTTTATATATATATATATATATATATATATATATATATATATATATATAAAATATTTAATTTATTTAATTATTTATTATTTAATTTATTAACTAACTATTATATTAAAATATATTTTTAAATTAAGCAGATTATTTTTGCCCCCTTGATCTAGAAAGATATACCGGTATATACACATATACGTATATATACATATTTATTTATATATACATTTAAATGTATTTTAATTGACCTTTTTGCTCTTTCCAGGGTTTCCGTGTAGTCGAGGCTGTGGAGTGCTGGCACAAGTCTCTTGTCCCTCTCATGGAGGAGGTTCGCTCACAGATGGGAACCGGACCTGTCTATCTCAGCTTCGACATAGACAGTCTGGACCCTGCATATGCTCCCGGGACAGGAACGCCCGAGATTGCGGGTCTCACACCCATTCAGGTATGTTTTACCTGTCCAGGTCCACCAGAGATGCTATCAAACTCCCTTGAACCGGCTAAAGAAGGTCTTTGGGTTCACTTGATGACAATCATACTTTTACAAGTATGCATATAAATTACACTAGAAATATATAATCTGTGACAAATAAGTATCTAGGATGGATCTGCACACTTTTACATTTATGCATGGATACATATTTTGAATATCCAGAAATGTTTTCGAATGTCCAGTAAATCCAACAGTGCATACTGTAACTGTACTATAATTTGGGACACACTAACCCTAATCTGACACTCTATTCAGTACTGGTAATGTGCGATTGGGATGTAGCCAAGATCCCACACTCAGGTTTGAGCAGCTCTTAGACTTTGCACGTCAAAGTTTAATATTAACAGTAGGTTTGCTTGAAGAAGAATGTCTTGTGAAATGTTGCTTTCAGGGTCTGGAAATCATCCGAGGTTGTCGAGGTCTTAATCTTGTCGGTTGTGATTTGGTTGAGGTTTCTCCACCTTATGACACTACAGGTACTGTATTACATTGGGTAAATAAGTCATTTAAGATTAAATTCATTTCATTGGAATGGAATGTTTTCACTGTTTGATCTGTTTTTCATAGGAAACACTGCTTTGACTGGTGCTAACCTTCTTTTTGAGATGATGTGTGTCCTTCCGAAAGTCAAATACTATTGATTGCTTTATTTTTCTAAGATGTTCATGAAATATCCATGTTCATGGTAATTGCACATTGTAATAAAATATACATGATTTATGTACAAATGGGCATTAAAACAATTGTCAGCAACAAATACCTTTATTTGAAGTAGCAAAACAATGTTGTACTATCACAATTTATGATAACAATAACCCTTGATGTTTATGAATTGTGGGCTGAAATTAAATCTTTTTTTCCCCCACAAAATTATGGAAATAAAATATTTCATGTTTATTTTCTTATATAGTTTTAAAACCATTTTTAATAGATTAATAAATAAAACGGATTATATAATAACATGATACAGTGGCAATATTTTACACCACAGACAATAAATACATGTAGTCATACATAGTTAATACAGTAAGCCATGAAAATTTGGCATGATTTAATGCTGACTATCTTAAATTTAAGATATTTACCAGTGCATCGCAAACCATATATAATAAAATGCTAATATAAGTACAATGGCACCAATACTGCATTATTAATTATAAAGTATAATGAATGTTCATTGAACACCATATGAATAAAGTAATATTACTCCTCACTCAGATTGCGTCAGTAATGGAAGACTTCATACAGGAGTGAATTTAACACACCCACAACTTTCTGTGCATATGTGATAATCAAACAAATACATTACCACTAAAACGGCTCTTCCACAGCTAACATGAAATGCATAGTACAAAATACTTCCGATCAAGAGTAATATTATTTCTTCTCTACGTACTGTTGAGAATATTTTTGCATGCCACAGCACATCTTCAATGAAAGAACGCAACTGGAAATCTGGCACTATTAGTCATTCTAATTTGTACCTGCTCATTTGTTAGCTGCACTATATAGCTGAATGTGACTGGTAAAGGTCAATAAAGAGCTTTACTTACACTCCATCTGGTTAGAACATCTCAAAACTTTCTTATATTTTTAGAGACACAAACCCATATGACATCTTTACATAGACATTTAATATAATCATGTAATTATTTACACCTTGTGACTGAAACACAGCTCATATTTTACAGGTATTGCTGTAAAGTCGTGCTAGTTTGTGTTAAAGTTTCTAGCACAAGTATCGGCATTTGACAAAGAGCTGCACTTTTTATATTTTTATAATTTATAAAGCTACAGTACTTAATTTGTTGAATGTTTAAGTGAACAAAATAAAAGACTAAAATCTATAAAAGCTATATGTAATGTTCAAATTATTTAAAATGGCACTTTTGGCCAATTTGAATTCTAACAAATAGAAATTAAATGTCTCAAAGTAGCCCAAGTATTTTATTTTTGCCTAAAATTAATTTTTGGTAAGGAATTGCAAGTAAAATATTTTTTTAAACACTTTAAGGTTAACATTAGTTAATGCAATTAGTTACTTAGTTGATGCATTGGGCATCAAGATAATCATAATAATAATAATAATAAAAATAAATCACTATTTTCACATGATAAAAATGTTCATATATGTGCTGTAAAAATGTACATTATCCATGATCAATAAATGCTGTAAAAGTATTGTTTGTTTGTTATTTCATGTATTGCATTAACTAAAGTTAATTTATAAAACCTTACTGTAAAATGTAAGCAAAAAGTTACTTTCTTAATTAAAGGGGTGAAATTAAAAGGGAAAGTGTCTCTTAAAATTGTAAAACATAAAAAATTCACAGTATTGTCATGAGTAAACAGTTATGACTAAAAAGTCTACAGTGTTCATGTTTGTTATGCTTCTTTTTGTGAGCTATTTTAAACTAGCAGCATGTTGCAATGTTGTTTGTGGAAAAAAACTGTCAAAAATTGAAAGCTGAATAGCTGTATCAATATTTTGGCTCTCAACCAACAACCTTTGAAATAAATACAGAAGACCCAAACTGACTGTAAAGCCCTCCATTAGAGCAGCTAAAGTAAATATGTCCAAGAAGTCAGAAACAGCATCCGTGTCGATTCAAGTACTTCATACATTTTCCGTTCTTCCACACTGCTAAACGTAAGTAACTTCTGCAAACTCTTACGTATAATTGTACGTATATAATGCTGAGCAGCATCAAGTCTGGTTTTGCTGAGGCCTTTGGTGCAGCTGCGTTATTAGCTCTAGCAAAAGCATGCTAGCTTCCATGAGGCTTTATTTATTGGAAGTGATCTTATCCAGACCGGGCCAGGCTGGGACGTAGTACCGGGGCAGAGTCCCTTCCATCAGTCGCTCCATCCAGAGCCCGAGTCGATCCAGTTTGTGGTGGATCTGAAGAGTTGTGGATCTGGAGCGTGTGATGCCCTTCCTGGATCGGGATCCTCCTCCTTCCTCTTCCGGCTTGCTATCCAAGTCTTCACCTGTGTAGACTGGCTTGAAAAGACACAGGTACTTCTTATGGCCATTGAGGGCTAGAACGTACCCCGTGTAATCTGCTTTGCGGCCGGACACATCGTCCTCGTCCGTGTCGATCTGCACGGCGTCCTGAGCGTACTCCAGCACAGCAGTCATCCATTCACCGTGTTTATCCACATTCAGGAAGGAGAAGTGTAGCGTCAAACTCCTGCGAGGAAAACGAAACATCGAGAGTGTTTAAATGTACGTTCTCAAACGGATTATGCTTTAATAAGCTGACAACACGTGTGGTCATGTAAACGCATTAAACCGTTTTCCTTTATCGGCGTAAGGTCATAAATGGTTTAAGTATAAACCAATCGACACGGCTCATTACCCCGATTTCGCCCGGCATGTAAACACCTTTTGTTGACTTATTGAGCAAAATAATGTAGTAAACAACAGGATAAAAACTGTCACAGTGTCTGGTTGTGTTCCCTTGTCTATCACTAGAGGTCCTCGTTCTCACGGTGTCCTTCACATTTCACTTCAATTCCCAGCATTCTGTCTGTCACTGTCACTCATCAGTTCTTTGCACTCAGCTGTTCCCCGTATCATTGTTCCCAGCTGTTCTGTGTTAGTCTTGTTAGAGTTGTGTATTTATTCCCTGTCTTTGTTAGTGTCTGTTACGGAGTCCTTGTTTAATGTCCAAACACTTCTGTGCCTTGCGTGTTCCTGTTCGTGTTCTATGTTTTGGATTGCCCTTATTGGATTTGGACCCCTGCCTGAATGACTACAAGTTTTGGATTACCCTATTAAATACATACGCTTTTGGATCTTCCTGTTACCCGTGTGTGTTTCGTGACAGAAGGACTCCGTCACACAAAGATCCAGCGGTATGTTTCATGACATCTTTTCCCCAGTCACCGAGCGGGAGAGAAGGGAGCTGTTTAAGGGGACCCGATTGGTAAAGTTCCGCGGGACCCGTGGAGGTCGCCGCAGAGGAGGTGATAGGGAGATGTATCACGTCCCGTCGGCACAGTCAGAGACTGTTCACGTTCAGTCTGCCCAGTCAGAGACTGTTCACGTCACGTCTGCCCAGCGAGAGACTGTTCACGTCCCGTCTGCCCAGTCAGAGATTGTTCAGGTCACGTCTACCCAGCGAGACTGTTCACGTCACGTCTGCCCAGCGAGAGACTGTTCACGTCACGTCTGCCCAGCGAGAGACTGTTCACGTCACGTCTGCCCAGCGAGAGACTGTTCACGTCACGTCTGCCCAGCGAGAGACTGTTCACGTTCCGTCCGCCTTCCTGGACCTGGACTATCTGGAGCGTCTGGCTCGGATCCTGGACACGCCCGTGTCTGCTGTTCCAGAGCCGGAACCAGTGTCTGTTGTTCCAGAGCCGGAGGCAGAGCCAATGGCCGTTCCAGAGCCGGAGGCAGAGCCAGTGCCCGTTCCAGAGCCGGAGGCAGAGCCATTGCCGGTTCCAGAGCCGGAGGCAGAGCCAGTACTCGTTCCAGAGCCGGACCCGGAGGCAGAGCCAGTGCCGTCTGCCTTCTTGGATCTGGACTATCTGGAACATCTGGTTCGGATCCTGGACATGCCCATGTCTGCTGTTCCAGAGCCGGAGCTAGTGTCTGCTGTTCCAGAGCCGGAGGCTGAGCCAGTGCCTGTTCCTGAGCCGGAGGCAGAGCCAGTGCCTGTTCCTGAGCCAGTGCCTGTTCCTGAGCCAGTGCCTGTTCCAGAGCCAGTGCCAGTTCCAGTGCCTGTTCCTGAGCCAGTGCCTGTTCCAGAGCCAGTGCCAGTTCCAGTGCCTGTTCCTGAGCCAGTGCTTGTTTCTGTGTTTGTGTCTGTTTTTGTGCCTGTTACAGTTCTTGTGGCTGCTCCTGAGCCGGTGTCCGCCGTTCCTGAGCCGGAGCCGGTGTCCGCCGTTCCTGAGCCGGAGCCGGTGTCCGCCGTTCCTGAGCCGGAGCCGGTGTCCGCCGTTCCTGAGCCGGAGCCGGTGTCCGCCGTTCCTGAGCCGGAGCCGGTGTCCGCCGTTCCTGAGCCGGAGCCGGTGTCCGCCGTTCCTGAGCCGGAGCCGGTGTCCGCCGTTCCTGAGCCGGAGCCGGTGTCCGCCGTTCCTGAGCCGGAGCCGGTGTCCGCCGTTCCTGAGCCGGAGCCGGTGTCCGCCGTTCATGAGCCGGAGCCGGTGTCCGCCGTTCCTGAGCCGGTGTCCGCCGTTCCTGAGCCGGAGCCCGTGTCCGCCGTTCCTGAGCCGGAGCCCGTGTCCGCCGTTCCTGAGCCGGAGCCCGTGTCCGCCGTTCCTGAGCCGGAGCCCGTGTCCGCCGTTCCTGAGCCGGAGCCCGTGTCCGCCGTTCCTGAGCCGGAGCCCGTGTCCGCCGTTCCTGAGCCGGAGCCCGTGTCCGCCGTTCCTGAGCCGGAGCCCGTGTCCGCCGTTCCTGAGCCGGAGCCAGTGTCCGCCGTTCCTGAGCTGGAGCCGGGGTCCTCACCACCGACCTGGCCCACCATCCCTCCCCCTGATCCTCCAACGTTCCACCTCCCTCCTGAACTCTTGTGTCGTGTCTTAGTGTTGTCGTGGAACGTCTGGTAGCCGCTCCGTAGAGGGGGTTATGTCACAGTGTCTGGTTGTGTTCCCTTGTCTATCACTAGAGGTCCTCGTTCTCACGGTGTCCTTCACATTTCACTTCAATTCCCAGCATTCTGTCTGTCACTGTCACTAATCAGTTCTTTGCACTCAGCTGTTCCCCGTATCATTGTTCCCAGCTGTTCTGTGTTAGTCTTGTTAGAGTTGTGTATTTATTCCCTGTCTTTGTTAGTGTCTGTTACGGAGTCCTTGTTTAATGTCCTAACACTTCTGTGCCTTGCGTGTTCCTGTTCGTGTTCTATGTTTTGGATTGCCCTTATTGGATTTGGACCCCTGCCTGAATGACTAAGAGTTTTGGATTACCCTATTAAATACATACGCTTTTGGATCTTCCTGTTACCCTTGTGTGTTTCGTGACAAAAAACAACACATTATTTCCATTTATTATGAATTGAAAGAAAAGCACATACTCTCACACAGAAACATATTGTCAGTTTCATCAAGATTTCATCAGTAAAATAGTTTAGCTACTTAAAAGCTATTTGACATTTCTCACTAGAGGTCATAATTACGGCACTGTTCTTGAAGCAGATAAACGTACAGTTTCGATATTAGTAGAGACGCTGCTGCCAAACACTGTTGAGAGACGCAGACTCGAGCAATTCACTTAATCTCTCTCTCTAATAACTGCATTAGTATCTGCTATCAATGGCTCAAGCCTCTATTACTAGCTCTAGAAGGACGTTTTGAAATTAGCAATGGAGGCGTAGGATGAGAAGAAATTAGTCCTAAACACACAGCTTTTTAAGGACAAAAACCTGACAAATGTCTTGAAATACATCATCTGAACAATGTTTTGAGGTGTGTAACCATAGTATAAGCGGTTCTTTTTTTTTTTAGACAATGTAACTGCAAAAGTATGGCATGTAATGAGGACTCACCCTGTGAATGAATACACTTCCTTGGCGAACTTGCTGAGCAGGATGTTCTTCGTGGCATCAGTAAGTACCAGAACTACATTGATGTGACCCGGCCTCAACTTCACCAGGTTACTGGTGTATGTGATGTCGGTTAACTCTGTCACCTCCACGAAGTTCTTCTTTGGTGGACGAATGCTGGATAAAAGTGAAAAATAAAATGAGAAGTGATTTGATAAAATAAAGTAGGGAAGCATCTATATCAAAATTCAAAATATCAAATAGATCAGTATGTTTGTGTTATGGCTGTTTTTTATTTTTTATTTTATTTATTATTTATTCAGGCAAAATATAATGACTACAAGAATAAAAATCAATTGTTTAAAATGCTATATTGGCTGATATTAAAATGTAATATTTATTTTACTATAGAATCTTTTTAGTCATTTAGATGACAAAGTGACACAAATCTATTGTTTTAAGTGATTTTAAGCATCACAACATTAGAGAGTACAGTATGAAATGGATATTAATTTTCAAATCTGCTAAAGATTACAATGTACAGGTATAATCATATACATATTATGAATAAATGATATAAATAATCTAAATGTAAAAATAAGGGAAATTAGGTTGCATAATTAAATAACCAAAATTGAACAATATCGATAATAAAATCTTTAATGTCATCCAATAAACAATATGATACTTAGAAATGTTGCATTATTAAAATAGATTGTTCTGTGAAATGATTTATTCAAAGATGATATACGACTGAACCTGGATGTGTTGGAGGTGTTTGGTGAACCGTTCTCCGTCTTAGCAGTCTCATTTGATTTTGCTTTGGGCTGTTTTTCCTCACTTGAGTCACTGAAAATGGAAACAGCGATGTTGAATTTCTGCATTTCCCGTCTAAAGACACATCAAAATTAAGAAAGCAATAAATCTCACCTAAAAGCTTGAATAACTACTGTGCCAAATAAAATAAAAAGTGCAGAGAATAACAAAGACAAAAGGGGCATCATCTCACGCCTGCAAAAGAAAGAAAATGAACTTTGATATGGAACATTAAATATACAAAATATTACAAATATTACTGAAAGTCGCCACCTTTGCATGAGTTGGCATCTGCCACCAAGGGATATTTCGTAAAGTTTATCTGAGTTAGCAATCGTAACCAAAGGGGGAGGAGCTTAGCGAAGGGTCAAATGGTGTTTTATTTTCTTACCAGTTATTGTGAAGAAGATCATCAATAATTTCAGACAAGTAGTCATATGCCGTGTAAATCCATCTCATTAAAAACATCTGAAAATAAATAAATGTACAAAAGTTAAACTATTGTAGGACACTTGACTGATACAGCAAATTCAGAACACTATTTGGACATGGATCTCTACTGAAACATGCATATAGGTCAGTACTAATTTCTCAATTAAAAAAGCTCCATGAAAAGCAAACCCTGAGAGACTCACCGAGGCGAACTCATTGTTGAGCTCTGGCAGAATGGCGTCATAGTTGAGGATGGAGGGATCCTTCTGCAGTCTTTCGAGTTCCTCCAGGAGCTTGTGTTTGTCCTCCTTACTGCCATTCCATCCTCCCAAGATTGGCTTATACAGGATCTTACCAGCTTCATTACGCCTCTCCAGAATCACCACCTGCTTAACACACACAATATAAGCTGCTGGCTTCTGTGGTCAGTGGCCAATTGTGGATGTTTCCAATTTTGATGACTTTGATTGGAAAACAGGCCAATAACCAATTAACCGATTGGTCATTTTAATATGATCAATATTATCTAACAATAACACATTTTTCTAACAATAAAATATTTCTGAACTTTATTACAAAATTAACTCTTTCACCGCCATAGATGGAATTTTCCAGCTTTCCGTGTTTTCCCTGTTATACGGTAGGGGGCGCTATTACACTTCTTCTGAAAGAGTAATGAATCTACGGCTCAAAACACAGGCAAAAGGCTTATGCCTGTTGTGGTCTTTGTAAAAAAAAAAATTATAAACTTTTTGTTCAAAATGTTGCTTTTTTTAAAAATGAAACTTACCATCATTCGAGTGTTGATAAAAAAACAATGCATGAAGCATTTATTTTGATATATGCATGTTCAGATATTCATGCAACAAAATATTCTGAAAAATCTCAGAAACATTGGCGTGTATAGCAAATAAAATTGATTACAGTACATACAAAATGAACCAACTATTGCTCCAAATAACACAACTTAATCTGAATGGAAACAGGTGAAACTTTAGCAATTATGTAAACAATTGCAACATTAAAGTGATTGATTTGATTTAATTTATTGTCTGTCTACAAAAATCTATGCAAAAAGCAACTGTAACGTTGATTAATCAGTAAAAACAACATATTGGTCGACCAAATCTAAAGGGGCTTTTGCACAGGGTAGTTATAGGAACTAGCCACCATATAGCTATGTTATAGGTGGTTGTTGTGCGGGACTTTAATTGTGATGGCGCGGCAGACTTTTATTTTGATGCCGAAGAAAACAGGCTTGCCAGAGCCTGAGCCCACAGCGCTACCATTCTCCGTCTTCATTAGTTTATGATCAGTTTAACAGTCCTATCTAATACGTTATTAGATAGAACTATTAAATAAAGAAAGTAAACGGTATACGAATAAGCTGGGTTAGACCCTACTCTGAAGTATAGAAGTTTAGTTCCCCCAAAAGTGGTTGCTATAACTAAAATCGTCCCCAGTTCCTGCCAAAAATCGGTTACTTCCTCCAATATAGGAACTATGAAAACCTTCCTCCGGTACGAAAGCATGGAGAAGATAAGGTCTACCTGTGGTGGTGTGCCGTCTTTGTTCTGTAGAAGAACATCACATAGAGGCTGCTGCCGTCGCTGGTAGACGTAAGCAAACCGCAATACATCATTAGTGTTAGTAGAGGCTAGTGAAAGGAATGCTTCATTTCCTGTGGCGAAGGACTCTTCCTCACCAGTGATGAGTAGAACGCAATACCTGTGGAAAAGACATCACAGACCTTTGGAAAAGACATGTTGCACCAGAATAACTACTGATTTTTACACAGCCATCTTACTTCCTGCGTCGATGGAACTGTTTAACTGGGCAAAGCTCATCAAATAGCTTCTGGTTTACCAGACGAGGGGCCAGAAGGAACCTGTTGTTGGAGATGAACTCATCTATTATCTGCTTCTTCATCCCTTTAGCCTGAGGGAGAAGATAGTCAATTGAAAGTCAGAGGTAAACACATTTATGTCTTCTCAAACATCCCATACCATGACCACCATTATCCAAGGCATCGTTTGTTGGTCCTGGAACAAAGCATGATTATTATAAACCTAATATTAACCATTAAGAATCTCTACAATCAGAGGGAAGCGAGATGTTGCTGAAGCCCTAACCTAATTAGTTTGTGAATGTTGTTTCAGGGCTAACAAGGATGTTGATCGAGGGCCTACAACCTTCTAGGACCAGGATCCAGGCACCAGTAGGCTAGTTTTGACATGAAGGGGCACTAAGTTACAACTTGCGCACTGCTAAATATATTTGGGCTGCACCATTAAACTTAGTTGAAACACAACTCCATGTATAAACTAAATACACTGCCCTGCCAAAAAAAGTCGCTGTTTGATTTAAATAGGCAAATGCTTAAGAGTCTATGATTGGATCATTATTGCAGGTATTGTTAAACAGGTATGTTTCTAGCATGTTACATGTTTGTCAGCAGTTCTTCTAACCCTAATTGATGGAGTGTGTAGCTTTTCATTTCCTCAACAAGCATGTAGGAAGACACATCATGGCCATATTCCAGGAAACAATTTTGTAGCTGTGGTAGGCAAAAAAGTGAATCAAGGATAAACTGAAATCCATGGCATGTATTTGAAGGCTGCTATTGGATCATTGAGGGTAAAACATCATATTATGCGACTACGCATTACTTTACGGACCTACTACCTACTTAAGAACAAATGGCGCAATCGAATAAAGTACAGAGTAAGTTACAAACTAGCTAGTAGTTACTAAGCCTCTAGTGTGGCCTCGTTCCAATTTCAGTAAGAACTTCCGAATGGCTGGTGTATCCCTACCCAGGACCTTTAAAATTAAAATAGTTTGATACAAATTAAACAAAAGAATGTTCCAAATAGCACAACTTAATCTCAACATAAACAGGTGAAACTATGTGTTGATTTATGCCAGTAACAGACTTCATTCAATCAATATGACAGCTCAATATAGGAACAGCTCTACCTGTATAATGTCTGCAGGCTTCTCCACGTCCTCTTTGAAGACAAGCATGGTTGGAGCGTAAGTGTTAATATTGAATATTCTGAGCAGGTCAGCAGTCTCAGAAAGACCTTGATCCACATATCCAAACTGCACGTAATCCTTATAGGCAAACGCTGTTAGCTATTGAAAAGTAATGGAAACGATCAGTCATTGGGGGACTGGAAGGATTATTGTCAATTCTCAAGGTTACTAACCAACATTACCTTATAAAGCAGAGGAACCGAAGGCACTTGGTCAAACAGGAGAATGTGTGGCTTGTTCAGCTCATGCCAGCTCTTCAGAAACTCTTGGTTGTTCTTGTCTGTGACCTACAGACATCCATGAAGGAGATGTTTAAGACCAGAAGAAGATGCAGACATTGGGAGTGAATGAGGATGTTCACTAACCTTTTCGACTAGTCTCTGTGGCAGCAAATCCTCTACGAACTGCATCAGGTGGCCCTTAACAACAGCGTAATGAAAGAAAGACACTTTTCCATTGACAACACCAAGAATGGACGGAGTCTGGTGTGCGCCAAGGTGATTTGATAAACGCCGCTCGTAACCAACATCGACCACACCGATTCCAACCCCTAGAAATGAGAAAAAAAAAGTACTTGAAGGAACTCAGCTTAAACTTATTTTAACTCTAGTAAGGTCATATCACTTAATGGGTCATGACATGTAAGCATTTCTAGAAAATTTACAATCTCTCACCCAGAGTTTCCAATTCCTGCACTGTTTCTTTCCAGACTGGCTCAATATGGATGCAGCTAAAGCACCAGTCGGAGGTAATCTTGATCAAGTAAGGCCTCTTGAAGCTGTCAGGCACAACTTCATTGACATACTGGTTGAAATGCAACGTGTACTTGCTGTCAGCAAAATCCCGGCCACCCTTATTGTTAAAGGGAAAGTGGAAGAAAGACTCGTCAAAGTAGAAGTTGTCACGAAAGTGGTGGAAACCGTAATGGCCGCGACCATACGGATGAGTGTTGTCTGTTTGTCCATAGCGATTGTAGCTGGCTCTCTTCTCCTCATTTGTTAAAATCTATGGAGTAACATGAAGTTAACATCAGCATTACTTCTGACAACATGTAATCTGTTCGGAGTCTATATAAGCTGCAGTACCTCATAAGACTTTGTTATCTTGATGAACATATCTTCTGCTTCAGGATTTTTGTTTTTATCAGGATGCCTGACAGTAGAAATGAAAGAGGACCATGGAGTACCATTCTTATTTAGACATCATTAAATTACTGTATAAGTATTACAATCTACAGAAAATAGCACTCTCACCATTCTTTGGCCAGGCGTTTGTACACTTTCTTGATTTCTGCTTGGCTTGCGCTTCTGGTGACTCCAAGAACCTTATATGGATCAAATTCTGCAGTGCTTTCCACCATAGCGTCCATCAGGAGCACGTAGACCATCATCACAGAGAGCAATACCACCACCATCCTCATCATGACCATGTGTTCTGCTGCCCAGAGACTATCACAATAATGACATTATGAAGGACATGATAAAAACAATTGAACAAATTAATTATTTCTAAAAAACAACAAATGGGGGCCAAATAGATAAATAAACATCTTAACATTAAATATTTATACATGAATTTGTAAAAAAAAAAAAAAGAAGAAAAAAAAGAAAGATTTTTTTTATATATATATAAATACAACAAAATGTGAAGGGTAAATATATAAATAAATGTGTAGGCCTACATAAATGAAGGAATTAAATATATCCATTGTTACTGTTAACTAGAACTAGAGCAATCATTTTTAGTATTTGAAATAATATAAAATATAAATATTATGAAAAACGTAAATTTAAAATGTTGCTTTAATTGACAACTGACTGAAAAAAAACAAGTTTAAATAGAGGTACTGAAATTACTACAACTAAAATAAAAGTTCAATAGAAACTTTAAAATTACTGAAATAGCCTAATACAACAGAATTACTAAACCAGAAACTAAAGTTAAAATAGGCCTACCTGAAAATATACAACTGAAAGCTATTAGGCCTTACCCATATTAATAAATATTTTAATAGTATAAATAAAATCAATATAAAACCGAATAGATTTATGAATAAAACATATTCATGATTATTCATGTCAGTCTTCATTGTGTTATGATCGAACTGCCTTCGTCTGCCACATCACAAATAAACATACAAAATAACATGCGTATTAAAATAAAAGGTATGCATTTCAAATACTGAAAGCTGTCATGTAATAAACAGAAGTTTCTAATAGATGTCAGTGACACAAGCTCTAGTCGCGTTTAGACCATAAACGTTACAAAAACTCGACACTAAGCGCAATCAAAGGTAGAAGAAAATAACCAATAAAACGCGCTCTGAGGGCGATAATAAAGCAGGACATGCGGTTAGAACGACCTCTGACGAATGTGCATTATCCAGCTAGCCTGTTAGCTAGCTCATGCATTTATCACGAATATGACATCAAAACGAGAGAAGACTATTAAAAACTGAACGGATTATGAATATACCACTACGAATGGTGAGAGAAGTTCATCCATCCATCTGAGTGACCATGACACATGCGCATTAATATTAGCAGATTCAGATTCATAGCGGCACATACACACCTCTCTCTCTCTCTCTCTCTCTCTCTCGCTCTCTCTCTCTCTCTCTCTCAGTCTCTTTCCCTCTCTCTCTCAGATACACGTTTCTTTCAAACTAAACAGAAAGAGTAAACAAAATAGACATAGGTCTAGATTAAAAATTTAATACACAGACTCCAGACTCCAGATAACAATGTCACTTGTCAAGACTGTCATATTAATTAGTAAAATTGAACAGAGATCTAAGGTCATACTTCATTGCAGTTCAACTGTATGTTTAAAAGTTAATTGGACAACAAGTGCAGCTACAGTCTTTCGTCTATTCATCCATTTGTAGGACCAACTTCTGTCTGACAGACTTGCAGCCTTTAACAGAAAAGATTTTCTCTTTTTCAGGGAAGAAGGGCATGTCTCTGGCCACTTTATCTGCCAGATCAAAGTCTTCAGTCATGTTCAGATGGACCATCTCAGCCATGACGCACTGACGCACATGCTTCAGCTCCAGAGGTAGGAAAGGAATATAGTGATCAACCAGATGATGATCTATGAGACTGGAGTGCTGAAATCCACCTGTGGACATATACACGTTAAAAATTAAAGGAGTTATTTGATGTCTAAATGCAACCAAATATTCAGTAGCGGGCCCTATATGCCAGCGTGTGTCGTGTTTGTTTCCAAACAAAGAAACAGACAAAAGAGCAAACATAGAGCACAGTGATGTCAGGCTAAGAGAAGGATGTCTATGAAGTAAATGTATCTAATTAACAATTCAACTAATGAAATTTTCACGCTATAGTTGTTGTGCGTGAGCTGATAAGAGACTGGATTAAGCGCGCAGCGGTCACATCCCTTTTTCCACAGACATCGTTTAAAACTTGTAGCTAGATCGGATATGGCACTAGCAAAGAAAGTCAACAATTTGAAAAGTCGTTTTGTGCCTTTTATCCCCATTACCATACTTTTACATAATCTTCCGTTATTGAAAAACTGTTGCTTTAATTAGCTTGAACAACACTGAAAACCATTAACAAGACCTTTGTCTCAAAATATGTTCAAGAATTTTAGCGATTCTCATTTGCTACTTAAATCTACAACATTTTAAAAAAAAAAACATCAAATATTGAATCAAATTAGCACAGAATCCACTTTGAGGTGTTGCCCACGATTGCGTCAAGGATCAGCCAAATTTCCACGTGCATCTTGAAAAGCGGAAGTTTTGGAAAGTGCTGCTGCAAGTTTTTGTGCCACATAGTGGTTTAGAGGAAAATAAAATAAAATGCGCCTTTTACCCCGGTGCATATTTAGCCCCGTCGTACCCTACTAAAAATAAAAGTATGGTATTGGTTCATCCCTAATTCAGTATGATTATATTTATTAAAATCATAAATGGATACTGCCTTATTGGAACCTTGTCCATGTCCCTAAGCCCATCCCATCCTTAACCCTAACCATATTGAACCTGCTTATCAGTAAAGGTGTCCTCGAAGGTCCAGGAAGGGAGCCACAGATTAGATATTGTTTTATACATTTATATATGGATTGTATTTTTAAAAGTTATATGTATTTGGATGTACGCATATGCTATATACTTTGGGCTTACAATATGAGCTGCAAGCATCAATTTGCCAGCCCATCCGATCACTGCGAAGACAGTGAAGTATTAAATACCCGTCACTTTATTTTCACTTTTCAAACATTTTCTTCATTTGAAATGCACTGAAAATATACATATTTCGCAGAATACTTAAATGATCTTTCAATACATACTGTTTTTATCATTAAAAATGTTTCGAAAGATTTTAGTCTCCAATTCCTTGCTGTTCACCCATAGCTCTTCCCGATCTTTGCCTTCTCTCCAGGAATCCAGAGCCACTTCAGCAATCACATTCCCACCTGCATTACTAAGAATAAACACAGCTTAGTTTGGTCAATGTTTTGGGAGAGTAGAGCTATTTACCACTTCTACCACTTCGTTTGAATTTTCTATAGCTAATATGCTGTTGGCTACAACTGCATTTTTGGAAATCTGAAAAACAAACCCATGATTTGAGAAGCTTTACCTAAGAAAAATGAAGAGTGCATGGTGGAATGACACTCCGTCTACACGGGCATTGTAGTCCAGAAAGGCCTTTATAGTGTCAATCAGTTTTGGCTGCATCTTGTCCATTTCATCAAATATGAACATGGAGCGGGGAAAACTTGATACACTTTTAGAAATCCACTGCTTTAGCTGTGCCTGAATAATAAGAGAATGCAAATCCCAGTAGAGAAATTACTTCTGATATGTGCAATATTCCCACAACCATATTACAAATATGTACATTATTTTTACTTTCATACTTTCAAATACTGGGCGAAAAATGGTGTCTGTTTAACAGAAACACAACTTCATTACTGTATAAAATGAAAATACTGAAACTGTAAATGACAATGGTAGACAAAGCCTAACCATAAAGAAGCAATCATTTGTTGTAAATGCGATTGCTAGAGTCTTAGGCCAAGGCTAAAAGGACTACCATTTATTTACTTACGCTGTACAAGTCTGACTTTTCTTTGTGTGGGAAATGATGCTCAGATATATACATGTGAACATGTTTGCTGTTTTCCCCTTTTTCATATATGTTTCTTGCGATGATTTTAGCAACATGATTTTTCCCAACTCCTGCAGTCCCATGGAAAGACAGAACCAGTGGTTTGTTTGGTTTGCTGTCAGTCATAAATGATGTTACAGATTTTAGTACAACATCAGACACAATGTGCTGGCCAAAGAGAGAGTCTCTTAAATCTTTCTCCAAACCTGAAAGATGTGGAGAAATGGGAAGTCAAAGATTGTTTGTAGCTTGCAATGATCATTTGTGCTATAAACAAATAACACTGAAAGCAAAAAAAAAAAAAAAAAGTAAAAATAAAGTAGAATTTTTCCCTTTTCGAAACGTTTATCCGTATTGCGTCTGCTATGGGGAAAACTCCCTTTTCTCCGATTACTGAAGCCTTTTATTCAATAACTCAGTGCTACAGCACAGCCATAACAGTGCCGTGGTCTGCGCACGCTTATTGGCTGAGTAGTGGGAACTGCATGAACCTGTGGCGATTAGGCGTATCTGCGCAAGCCAATTACCAGAAGGGGCGAGGCATCTGCCTATATGAGCAGCTGTCGAATAGGATTCAGATTTATTCTCCTCTCATAGAGTTGTAGCGACAATGAGTTTGTTTTGGGGAAATATTAACTCAGATGGGGGTAATATTCATAAAATGATGAATGTTTTATCGCATACACCAATTAAATTATCTCAAATAGGGAACAGGCTAAACCTCACCATATGTGAATAATTAACACGATTTCTCGTCGTAATTATTACTATAGGTCAGTAAAACCAGATAAATTTTCAAGGTAAATTTCATATGATTCAAATTTAGTTTGTCACGCAATCTGTCCGTCCGGCGGACTGGAGGCGAGACTTCACTATCACAATTTGTTGGCCTGTGAACAGCAAAAAAGCTTTCCTATGGCCATACGGAGAGATATTTGCGTATAAGGCAAGACTTAAGATATCTCCAAAGTTTAACAAGGTAGAGCTTGGTAACTTAAGATCGACATTTCCAGGGACTTCAAGTTATGGACCATGAGACAGATTCACTTCAAATGATTATGAAATTTAATAAAACACAAACTAAAGATTACATAGACTACCCGAGTAAATATGCATAGCAAAAACAAACAATTACACAAAATGATTGCAAAACGAAGTATTGTAGAGAGAGAGAGAGAGAGAGAGAGAGAGAGAGAGAGAGAGAGAGAGAGAGAGAGAGAGAGAGCGAGAGAGATCTTCTCAGGACAGAACAATTCAAAACGTCACTCCACAAGGAGACCCCTGTTTTTTCCTAGACAACCTTTAAACAGCAATTATTTTAGCTTGTAAAATTACTTGCTTTGAGGTGGCTCTTTTTGTGCAGCTGGTTTGAAAAGAAGCGTGAGCTTGATGTCCGAGGTTTCTTCCGGGCGGAGATAGATGTTGCGATCACGGAATATGATTACTCGTAAATTCGCTTAGTTCGTGAATACACTGAACGAAGACAAACTCTCAACTGAGGTAGATCAATAGAAAGAAAAACTTAGATTAAAACAAAGAAAGTAAACGAAGAGCTCCGGTTGGAGTTCTTGTTGAAGCGTGGACCTCTCTCTGGCGTAGAACTGCAAAGAATAGAGTGTGGCGCTCCTTGTTTTGAAGGGAGCGGGCCACACCTTTTTTACGCGCTTGGTCCAATAGTTTGGGAGGAGGCGTGACGACAAGCCTCTTCGTTCGCGAAATACACGCCCTCCGGGCAATGTGCAGAGGAGTCAGGAAACTCAGTCATAATACATGTATAAACTGGTATTAATAAAAGAATGCATCGATGTTGCGATCACGGAATATGATTACTCGTAAATTCGTTTAGTTCGTGAATACACTGAACGAAGACAAACTCTCAACTGAGGTAGATCAATAGAAAGAAAAACTTAGATTAAAACAAAGAAAGTAAACGAAGAGCTCCGGTTGGAGTTCTTATTGAAGCGTGGACCTCTCTCTGGCGTAGAACTGCAAAGAATAGAGTGTGGCGCTGCTTGTTTAGAAGGGAGCGGGCCACACCTTTTTTACGCGCTTGGTCCAATAGTTTGGGAGGGGGCGTGACGACAAGCCTCTTCGTTCGCAAAATACACGCCCTCCGGGCAATGTGCAGAGGAGGCAGAAAACTCAGTCATAATACACGTATAAACTGGTATTAATAACAGAATGCATCGTGTTGCACTCTAGTTTAAGGATTTGACATCACTGAATTTTTCTGATCACTATGATACCGTGCACGGTGTTATTTTAAATTAGTAAGGTAAATATACTTGATTCTTCGTGATTAGACGCATCTCAAGTCTGATTACATGCCACAAACTTATAGTTAGAGTCATTGATTACATGGGCAATCGTGAACACAAACAGAAAAGCATTTCATACATTTACAGGGGACTTTTAACCACACGTGGTCATGAATGATTGTCTCTTGGTGCGTGTGTGTATGTGTATTCAGAGTTCGTTGAACAGTGGGGGGTGTAGTAAACTCTGGCTCACCCCCCTCCTTCAGGGGTATTATCATGTGTGTGCATTATTTGAATTGACAATGTTCATCTGGTCATCTTCGGAGGAAGCCCAGAGGGGGTTCTTCCGCGTGATCTAGACAAAGCGGGCCTTTTGGTCACATGTCTTTTTGTCACATGTGGTAAAGAGAGCATCCCTTTGTTTAGTCATTAGAGAAAAACGCCACATCAGTATCGGTAATTTAATTAAGTCCAAGCACCCTTTGCCTCGAGTCGCAGTTCGTGAAGAGAGAAGCTATGTCGGCAAATCCTTAATTTAATCAAAATAGCAGAACTGACCATCTGCTTGCTGCTACAGAGTATAACGGAAGACACGTTCATTGAAGTCTGACGCTCTCACTACGAGAGCGCGAGTCTCACCTTGCTGCGTTCACAGACCACTTTCTCTAAAGAAAGTGACTCCTCCCCTTGTTCTCCAACGTTCTCTTTCTCTCAATCATGAGACGAAGAAACAGTGAAGCCGCACTTAGTGAGCTCACGCCGGTTTATTTCCCGCACGTCTCACTCTTTCTGCAGCGAGAGGATTCCCCAGTGCTGCTTGCCGAGTTTTACCTCACTGCTCTCGTGTTCCGTGGCTCAGCAGCGACCAAGGCACCGAAGCTGAGCCGCAAGCCACGTCTCCCGCCAGCCAAACACTACTAATTTTAATGCTGTAACAGGTGCTGTTCTCCCGCCTCAGCGCGAGAAGCAGCCTGTAATACTTAAGCTATTGCCACTCGAGTTGGGCTTGGCAGGCCATCCATGGAATGTTGAGCTGGATTTTGGGGACAATCAATTGAGGTTACTCACCACGCACTTTCCCAAAGTACATGGATACAGCACTCTCCCGCCTGAGACAGAAGAGGATGTGCATCCTGAATTACCTCGACACTGGCTTGTCTTAGCCCAGTCAGAGGCAGAATTAAATTCATACAGATCCGTGCTCCTCAGCCCTTTGGAATGCCTGGGACTCATGATCAACCTAGCCAAGAGCTTACTGTCTTACAGCCAGGGAAGGCAAGCTGATCGCCAAGCGTGAGTTGGGACCTGTGGTTTCAGCCAGTAATGCAGGGGCGCTATGTGCAGCAAGTGATGACAGGGCACCATGTCTTAGTCCAGTCGGTCAATATGGCAGTGATGTCCTACATAAACCACCAAGGGAGACTCAGGTCGAGATCTCTGTACAAGCTAGCCAGACGCCTGCGCTCGCTGAGAGCGGTGCACGTGCCGGGCAGACTGATCCAGGGAGCAGACATGCTGTCCCGGGACAACGTGTTCCCAGGGGAATAGACCCTCCATCCCCAGATGGTTCAAACGATTTGGAGTGTCTTTGGCAAGGCAGAGGGCGACCCCAATATTCTTTACAAAGAGCAGGGATGTGCTGGCCCACGAATGGCCCAGCTTCCCCATTTACACCTTTCCCGCGGTCGCGCTACTCGCTTAGGTCATCAAACGAATCAGCGAGGACAGACGCGCCATCCTTCTGGTGGCCCTCTCTGGCGGACCCATTCTTGGTTCCCCTAGTTGATTCAGCTTCTAGCAGCAGCCCCATGGCCAATTCCCCTGAGGAAAGACCTCATTTCCCAGGCGAACAGGACAATCTGGCATCCCCAACTGAGCTGTGGGCCCTTGACGTATGGCCCCTCAACGGAAACTTATGGACCTCCCAGCGAAAATCCTGAATACTATCTCTGAAGCTAGAGCCCCTTACACGCTTCTACCTGGTTGTTCACTTCTTGAAAGGGGCAAGGAGGCTCAACCTGCCTTTTCCTCTTACCATACCCTCTTGGGACTTATCAATGGTCCTTAGGGCCCTCAAAGGGCCCCCCTTTGAGCCGATACAGTCGGCCAGACTTTCTGTCTGAGTTTGGGCCTAACGACTCCAAGGTTGTCCTCAAGCCAAGGCACGGCTGTGCGCCCAAAGTGCTCTCTACTCCGTTCAGAGCACAAGTTATTTCGCCACATGCTCTTCCCGCTTCGGAAGACGAGCGACAATTACACTTACTCTGCCCTGTCCGGACCTTAAGAGTTTATACAGAGCACTCTGCCTAGTTTAGGCAGTAAGAGCAGCAAAGGGCTTCCAGTCACAAAGCAGAGATTGTCCCGCTGGATAGTGAACACCATCGGATTGGCTTACACTTCGATGGGCATTCAATGCTCCATCTGGCATGGCCTCTCCGTGGGTGTGGTCCAGTGGTGCATCTATTGGTGAAATTTTACAACTTGGAAGTCCCTGCACTGCAGGAACGAATCCTCTCTATCAAGTTGGAGTTGACCTCTGAGTGAGCTTAACCCACTATTTCCTCTCTGGAGGCTCCGACAACAGTCCGAGCCCCTTTCAGGTCAGGTGTAATTCTGCCTTCTCTTAGCCCTATTGCCCACAAGTCCCTCATCCAAGCGCCTTAGGCTAGAGCCTTAGAAGATGTCGTTCTACTTAAACATAGCACGGCGTGATTGGATTAGTTTCCCATAGCGTCTAGCAAAAGCGATACGAGTAAAAGTTTCGAAAGGGTACATCTCGGTTACTAAGGTAACCTCGGTTCCGTTTTAACGGGAACGAGTATTGCATAGACGGCCGTGCTATGGCACTACACGACTTGGTGTTCGTCGCTTCAGTCGAATTAACCTAATGGCGAGACCAGCTGCTCATATAGTCAGATGCCTCGCCCCTTCTGACGGGTTCTGCGCTTGGTTCGGCGGGATGCGCCCCGATTGGCTCGCGCAGATACACCGCATCGCCATAGATTCATGCAGTTCCCACTGCTCCGCCAATAAGCATGCACAGATTACGGCACTGTTATGGCTGTGCAGTAGCACTGAGTTATTGAATAAAAGGCTTCAATAATTGGAGAAAGAGGAGATTTTCCCATAGCGTCTAGCAGATGCAATACACGTGTATGTAAGCAAATAAGAATATTCATCGAAATTCAGGTTTTTAAAATGGAAATCAAGAATTTTCATATTTAAATTTCACAGGTAAATTCGAAACAAATAAATTCAGATACATTGTTTCCAACGTAAAATAATTTCAAAGGGGTGAATTCGGAGCAAATAAATTCAGATAAATGTTTTTCAAAATAAAATATTTCAAAACTAAGTATTCAGTGGCTGTTAAATTTCAAATAGTTTTGTCTCTTATTTGCTTCCATATACACGTCGTTCCCGTTATTTCAGGGAACCGAGGTTACATTTTCTGTCACTTTTACCACATGACAAATTATATCTTATAATAAATTCTAAAATGGTATAAAAATAGTTAAATTAATTTTATAATAACATTTAGAATAAAAAAAATGCTGTAATTCAGTCAGAAAGGGAATTATTATGAAGAAACATAATGAAGGGTCTTTAATTTCTAGCCCGATCTCCCTTTCTTTTTAATTAATGATTTTAACCCGCTTTACTTTGAAAGAAAATGTAGGCTGTGTGGTAGAAACTATTTGACAACGTTATATGGCACCAGGTTGAACGTTGACGTGGGAACATGTTACCAACGTCAAAACCACAGTTTATGAATAAAAAAAATGACGTTTAGCCTAAACCTGATATACAAAGTAGGCAATGTAGGAAAATAACTTTGCACAAAAACAAATTAGGCCTACAACGTAACATTTTTGTGCTTTTAGGAAACAAACTTAACATTTAACGCTGTTTGAACCATATCGTCAAAAAATACGTTATCTACATTATTTTGCATTTTTACTCACCTTTAGGATCAAAAGGCAGCAAGCCGTCCCGTTCAAAAAATGTGTAAACGAAATAAGATGCAGCAGCCGTGAACAAATCCAGGAAACCTGAAGATAATGTAATATTAGACACCAGCAAGAAAACTAACAAAAGGCGTGCTTTCATTGTTAAAGCGAATCATCCAGATCTCTTTCAGTCTAACTTAGGTTTACGGTTTCGTTTTTAGAAAGTAACTCGGAGGGAGAACTGATGGATTAAGAGACTTAAATTGCACGCCCTCAGCAAACATTTGTTTAATTTAAGTTAAACCTTTTTCGCCTTTTACATGCACTGGCATAGACGCCTTACAAATCTAATTTACAGACTATGTGAGGAAGAAAATGCGCTTCTTGTTTTTCCAGTTGTCAATACCGGTATGTTGACTCGCTGTAACCATGACTACTACAGAAATTCACGTGCTTACAAATGAACTGGGTGATATCAGAGAATGTCTATAGAAAGAGAATTGGCACTGTCTGGTTACTTCCGGTTTCTGGACTGGCTGCAGTAACACGTCTCTGTCCATGCGGGGGCGCTCGCAGGCGAGTGCAGAATGAATGGGAGTCTATGGGGTTTCACCCCCAAAAATCCACTTTTCTCAGGATGTATTTTTTTGTCAAGTAATTTGAAAGTTGCATTCAAAAGGGAGGGCTAACATAATACACTCAGCTGAAAATTGCATTTTTAAGTTAACTTATCTGTTCTAAAAATCCGTTCAAAAATGTGATGACGTCACATAATAGCAGAATGCTAGCGTGTTCCGGTCAACAACGGCCTGACCTGTACGAAATCGAAAGGACATAAGTACTCGTTCATTCGACTTTTGGTCTATAATCTATATTGAACTTGCGGAATCAACAATAAAATCTATGTTTATTCAACGACAAGCAGGAGAAAGAGATACATTTAGCCGTCTAGCTCGATAGACTCCCATTCATTCTGCACTCGCCCGCGATCACCTCCAGTGGAATTCTAATGGAACTGCAACCAAGATGATACACAATGGGGCTACTAGGAAGTACCAAGGCTCTCCGTTAGACGGGCTCTGGTGATATAATATTAGGCCTATTTCACTTTAGGAGCTCTTATTTACATTAGGTTACATTTACATTTAAGAGATGTTTTTATCCAAATCGACTTACAAATGAGAAGAGCAAATAAACATTCAAACCAACAACAGGGCAGCAATATAGTGCTGTGGCCAGTCCCAGTAACGTGTCAAGTTTTTATTTTGTTTTATTAATAGATATAGAATAGTAAGTGTTAGTAGCCTATTAATGGGTCAAGTGTTGCAAAAAAAGATGCGTAGGCTATTCAGCAGTTTCTTGAAAATGGCTAGACTCAGCTCGGGTTGAGCTTCTTAAATTCCTATATTGTATGTAATTACATATTAAATATATAATTATATATTAAATACATGTGTATGAAAAACATTGCTTTGTTTTTCATGCTGTGAATTCACTTCTGTATATTCATTGTGTGATTCAACTCTTCATGAGTTTACTGTATAGTTGGATACGTACACCAGCATCACAGAGAGTATACCAAAACTTCCTCATTGTGATCATGTGTTCTGCTGCCTGGAAATAACTAAATGTAATAATAAAATAAAGTCTCCTGGAACTGATGACTCTGGAATTCTTTAGGCAGTGCGAGGCTGAAAGCTATATTTGAGGGTTCCTCACTTCTGCCTTTTGGACAGTTGTCTGCAAGCCATTTTACAGGTATGTATAGTATAGCTAAGGAACTTTTGGCAAAAACATCACTTTGCATATTGATAATTATATGACTGAAATTGAGAAAATATTGCTAAAATACACAAGACAAACATTTTTTATATATGTTACATTGAGTTTGACCTTCCCAGGAGAGACAGAAAATCTTCACTGTAAAAAATGATTGTGATTTTAACAGTAAAAGACTAAAAATGCTACAGTGAAAAACTGTTAATTGGTTAACAGAAAGTTTCCTAACTGTATACGGTAAATAACTGTGATAGATCTAATGGTACATTTAATGTAATTTTACTGTAAAATACCATTAAATTTACAGTTTTTGAAAGTGAAAAAGTTCTTTTTGTATAATGTTCTCATTGTATAATTTACAGTGAAAAACCGTAAATTGACATTCCCACAAATCCCTGTGTCAAACTTCTCATTTGATGTATTTTTGTTGAAATAGCTATGTTTCTTCATAGTTTTCTTAGTTTTTTTCTAATCAGTTATTTACAGGTAACATTTAATGTTGTTAAATTAATGTTTATTGCATTTTTAAAATTTCATGTGTGTTACCATGATGGTGTTTAATGTTTGGGTGAATCACACTGTGCAGCTTCTAATTACTAGTATAATTTTTCATGTGGAAGAGCTGCTTGTGATGATCTTTAATTTACCATGTGACTCTCATTACCGCTGTGGTTGTTGATTGTCAGTGTATTACAATGATACAAATCAGACATTAATTCATCAAAAGGTCAGTAAATTAACATTATATCAGATACTGAAATATGGTTTATTACTGTAAATTTTAAGTTAAGTCTGTAAAACCAATAACATTGCTACTGTATTTGATGGGAAAACTCTGGTAACCACAGCTGCCGGGTTTTTACCGTAAATGTGTTCGAGTGATGTGAGGAAATGATTTTGCAGTAAATATCCCCAGCGAGGATTGGGATTCAGTCTGGGATCATGCTAAGAGAACATCAGTGTGTAACAGAGCACATGCTCAAGTCAAGTCACCTTTATTTATAAAGCGTTTTTTACTATACATATTGTTTCAAAGCAGCTTCATAACAGAAAATGAATGCAACAAAGTTTGTTTTGGATAAAAAGAAGAGGCTAAAAGTGATTCTTATAAGTGATTAGCCATGCATCTCATGGTGTTCTTGTCTCTTTTTCTACAGGCTTCTTCTGCTGTTGTTTATTCTCTATCCTTCCTATGGATCTTTTGAGCGACAACCCTTTTAGACCATGCGGCAATTATTCCCATCATTAAACTAGCAAAAGTGGATCTAAGTGCTAAGTGGATCTAAGAGTCAGAGACCATTCACGTCACTTCCTCCGAGCCAGTGTCTACGGACAAGGCCTATTCAGAGACTGTTCACGTCACTGCCTCCGAGCCAGTGTGTGTGTTGTCTGCTCCCGAGCCAGTGTGTGTGTTGTCTGCTCCCGAGCCAGTGTGTGTGTTGTCTGCTCCCGAGCCAGTGTGTGTGTTGTCTGCTCCCGAGCCAGTGTGTGTGTTGTCTGTTTCCGAGCCAGTGTGTGTGTCTGCTGTTCCTGAGCCGGTGTCTGCTGTTCCTGAGCCCAAGGGGTCTTCACAGCCGTGGCCGTCCGAGGGGTCTTGGTGTGGGTTTTGTGTTTTTGTATCTTGTTCTTGTCTGTCATGTATTCCCGTCCTTTCATGTTTCAGCTGTTCCCCGTTTTGTTGATTAGTCTCCCCATGTGTTTCTGATTAGCCAGGCCCCCTTGTTATCTTGTTTAGCTTGTTTGCCTGTGTATTTATACCCATGTTCTTCAGTTGGTGTTTGTCGGTCGTTGATGTTGTTTCCTGTAAACTGTTCCGTGTCTCGGTCCCGAGTTCTTTGTCTGTGTTTCACAGTGGATTACCTGTGTGTTTAATTAAAGTGCTTGCGTTTGAATTCACTCTCTGACTCATCCTTGCTGGATCATAACAATTTATTGCTGTAGTTCTCCTATGTTTTTCTGATCACCATCTGATTTTTATTCCAGCAAACATGGCACAGTTTCCAAGAAAATACTCTTATTGGCATTTTAATGCTAAAATGTTGGAGGATGCTTTATTTTCCGAACATTTGAGTTTTGAAATTAATGGAAGAAAAAAACTGAATTTGAAAATTTAAAACGATGTTGGAAGGTTGGTAAAACTCAAATAAAACTATGCTGTCAGCAGTATACTGCATATTGAATGACTAGTCAAAGAGAAACCAATCAAGCCATGGAAAGACATATAGAGTCTATAGAAATGATTTGAAGACATGTATGGGATCAATATTCCGCGGCCATGGATAAAAAAATAATAAGCTTGAATCAAAAATTAAATAACACTTGTAAAAATGATCAGAATAGCACTGTAATGAATTGCTGTAAAAATTACAGCATTATTTTACAGCAGCTGGCTGATTTCTAATATTACAGCATATTGCTGTAAACTGCAATGCATTCTGGGGTCGCGCGGCGGTTTGATTCAAAATACAGAATATTGCTGTAAATTTCAAATCTTCAGAGGCATTGTGATCTTCAACGGTCGTGTCGGCGGCGGCAAGAGGAGTGATTCTCAACTCTGTGGTAAGTGACTTATTATTTCAGTTTCTTATTTTTCATGTTGGGTTACTCGTAGACTATGAAGGTAACGTTATATTCGCGGAATCGCGGTTCATATTGGTAACTTAACCCCGGATCACACATCCTCCGACCGCGGGGCGCGAGGGAGACTTGCGCGGGGCTTCAGCAGCGCGGACGCGGTAGTATTTCACACATTCCTCGGGATCTATGGGCTCCTATGTTAAGAATTACATGCTTTAATGACAACAGTCGGTATTCACACGAGCTTCGTGTTGATCAGCACACTTCGTCGTGATTATTTTATGGTGTAAATCAAATCAAAATCAAGTCATCTGTTAAAATGGGCGCCGAAATTAAAACGGCGTTGCTAAAACCTTGCGTCAGACTCACGGAGGATGTGTCATATAACGGTAGCCTACATTTTGAGTGGTTCTGTAATACCAATTTTGTTTGCATGTTTAATATGCCGGTGTAAAAATCCCTTACATTTCAGTACATATATATATTACAGCCTACTCTGTGTGTGTAATTAGCTTATTGTTTGTATAATGCCTTTGTTCATTTTATTTAAAAGAAAGTGTTCCTGCACTCTGAATACTAAAATATAGTTTAAATGTAAAAAGCTGAAAAATAAAAATGGTATAGTAAAAAATAACTTTTGTCACATGTGCTATTGTTTTAGGAGACACTTTGACAAGTGGACACTGGAAGGCCAAGTTGTGTGTGAGGAGATTATTCAGCCCAGCTTCCTGTCTGGCCTTGCCATACTGTTCACTGCATATTACATGGAGGAGGCAGCTTGCACCTTGGAGTTTATTTAAAGGTAATAATTGAATTCTTAACAACTTCAGTACCTGCATTTTACACATGTATTCAATATCAGAACTTGCCTTTAGATATATTATCTGTTGAGTTAATGAGTCTTAATTACATATTGTTTGTTTCCTGGCCCTTTAGGTGCTTTGTATGTATCAATCCGGAGAGAGGAACAAAGAAGTCGAGAGGAAAATTGCCATCTAAAACGACAGGGCAAATGGTACAGAAGAAACAGGTTGCAGTGAACCCACATGTTGCCACTCTTACCAGCAAAGTGATGGGTTATCAGTGGAATTTCTGAAATGTAAGTAACACACACACACACACACACACACACACACACACACACACACACACACACACACACACACACACACACACACAAATATCTATTTTTTCTTTAATTGTAACCTTTTAATATTCTCTAACTGTACCTGTCATCCCTCTATCTGTCTCTGACTGTATCATTATGTTTTGTAATATATCTAATATATTGTCCTTTTCAATATTTCTAGCCTCTCTTTGCATCCTGTGATGGAACAGCATCTGGAGCTGAATTATTCTCCATATTTGATCATATTGGCTCTTGGACTCACTTGGGGCCTTGTTGTTTGGATATGTTTGTCTGGTAATGAAGTGGTGAAAATTCATCCGTGTCTGTGTTTTTCAGAACCTTTTATTATGATCATGTTGGTCAACTTGTGGTTTTAAATGTATGTTGTTTGCGTATTTCTTCTTCGTGTGAAGGGCCATGACGGCTAATTTGTTTCAAGTAATTAAAAAATATTTAATTTTATGTCCATTTTTAAAAAAAAAATACAAGTTTGTAAATAAAAATTAAATCAAAATATACAAAATACACTGTTTTATTACTTTTTTTATGCATATTTTAAAGTTATAAATTAAACAAATGTTGACCTGTTTTTCAAGATTAGGATGTTGAATAATTTGTTTGTTTTGTGAACTAATAGGGGAATTAAGTTGTGTATTATACAACACTTAATGTATTTAAAAACAATTTGCATTTGATGAATAATTAACATTTCAAATTCAGCTGCCAGTCATTAATATTCAGACATCAGGAAAATATATTGTATATACTGCATTTTACATACTTCCTCTAGATATAGCAAATACAGAATTCATGTAACTTACTGTAAAAAATACTGTTATTTACTGTAATCAGAGAATACAGTAAAATTCTGTAAAATTAAATTACAGACGCTACTGTAAAAAATACAGTAACTGGCTGGCAACCCTGCTGCCAGTATTTTACTGTAAAATTTACAAGTAATTTTTAACATTGAGGAAACAACATGGACACGGATCAAAATATAACAAGCATGAATAAAAAAATAACAAGCATGAATAAAAACACATTAAAAAATATTTTGCACAAAACAAACTTCTGTTCATATTTTCTTTCAAATTATGTTTTCCTTGGTTTTATTACTCTGCACTTTGTGCTCTCTTGCGTTTTCTACTCATAATTAATTTTTTTGGACACTTGTGCTGTTTTTCTCTTCGCTCTTCTTTCCATGTTCTGCGCTTGCTCTTCCAAATGTTGTAGTTCGAGTTTCATGTAAATTAGGGCGGTATTATATTTTGATCCGTGACCACGTTGTTTGCTATTCTGATCATTTTGAATAATTTTTTTCAGTTTGTGCAATATATATTTACATGTTTTTACATTTTTGAATCACGCTTATTTGTTGATCCGTGGCCCCAATACATTTGGCTGGATATTGATCCCATAGACATGACCCTACCTTTGTCAATAACGTACAACAGAAATAGAAACATATGTTTTTATTTGAATGAGAGGGTGAAAGCAGCTTTGGTGAGGTCACGATTTACATCATTCACTGATATGGATGCCCCTTATAGCCTAGTTCAGTGGCACAATGTGTGTCAGATGGGAAGATTACAAATGACATTATAGAAATGCATTGTAATGCTGTTGACTTTTATTATTGTCTCTACAAAGCTGATGACTGTGAAAAAAAGTACTGCTTTCATCTATTCATCAGTATAAATGGCCAGTTTCTGTCTGACAGACTTGCAGCCTTTAACAGCAAAGATTCTCTCTTTTTTGGGGAAGAAGGGCATTTCTCTCACCACTCCATTTACCATATCATGAAATCTGCGTATTTTTAGATGGACCATCTCAGCCATGACGCACTGACGCACATGCTTCAGCTCCAGAGGTAGGAAAGGAATATAGTGATCAACCAGATGATGATCTATGAGACTGGAGTGAAATCCACCTGTAAAATGTGTTTTTACATATGTAATACATACAAGAATGTAACCAGAGAAATCAAATGTAATATATAAAAAAAAAAACATTAAAAAATAAATAAATATAGGCCTATATATATATATGTATATATATATATATATAACCTTTATATATAAATTACCTTTCAAATATAAGACTTATCAAAACATATATAAATATACTTTAATAATCTTATTTTTTGCCATTTGTTTATGTTTACATAAATATATACAGTAGATCAGAAAATATATTTTAATGCTCTTTCAATACCCTCAGCATTGAAGATGTTTAGAGAGATTTTAGAGATTTCCAGTTCATTGCTTTTCATCCTGATCTCTTCCCGTTTTTTGCCTTCTCTCCAGAAATTCAGAGCCACTTCGGTAATCAAACTCCCACCTGCATTACTAGACAAAACAGTTTCTCATTAGTTGGGAGAGTAGAGGTATTTAACTCTGCTTGAATCTAGCAATTACATATTTTACCTGAGAAAAATGAAGATTGCATTGTGAAATGACACTCCATCTTACATTAGTATAGTAGTCAGGAAAAGGTTTTAAGGTGTCAATCAGCTGAGGATTCATTTTGTCCATTTCATCACATAGAGTGGGGAAAACTTGATACATTTCCATGAATCCACTGCTTCAGCTATGCCTGGATATACAAAACATACAAATCCCAGTTAAGATGATTAGTTAAAGGCTACAAATACCACAATTAAGATTAATCTTAGTCACAAGGCCTACCTGTTGAATTAAACTGATCTTATTGTAATATACATTATTTACTTACGCTGTAGAGGTCTGACTTTACTTTGTGTGGGAAATGATGCTGAGATATAAATGTGTAAACATGTTTGCTGTTTTCCCCTTTTTCATACACATTTCTTGCGATGATTTTAGTGACTTGATTTTTTCCAACTCCTGAAGTCCCATGGAAAGACAGAACCAGTGGTTTGTTTGGGTTTCTGTCAGTCATAAATGATGATACAGCTTTTAGTACAACATCAGATGCAATGTGCTGGCCAAATAAAGATTTATTTAAATCTGCCTTCAAACCTGAAAGATGTAAAGATATGTGAAGTCAAAAATATGTTAGTAGTTTGCAATGATAATTTATGGCCTACTAAAAATGTATACTACAACTTATACTATAACTTATAGGCCTTATAATTTATGGGGGGGGGGGGGGGGGGGCCTACGCAGGATAAAATTGTATCATACTCTTTCCAGCCCCACAAAAAACTTATTTTACATTGCTGGGAAGTTATTAAAGATTGTGAAATTAAGTTGACATTGGAAACACCGTATCTTTTTAAAAAAAAAATCAACAAAGCATCTTAATCAGAAACTTATCTCCACTATACATATGATAGGTCTACATTATTTAGCTGTTTTACTCACATTCAGGGTCAAAAGGCAGCAAACCATCCTGTTTAGAAGACATGTTGAGCAGACCCAGATAACCTTATGCTAATGGTATATTAGAAACCAGAAATAAAATAAATAAATGCTGCGCTTTCATTGTGGAAGCGAATCACTCAGGCCTCTTTCTGTTTCGTTTTCTGAAGAAAGTCGGAGAGGAAAATGATGAATTAAGGTGAGTGAAAATGAGAGACACGGAAGTCTATTTGACGTCATTGACGTCATAAAAGAGGCGTAAACTAATGAGAACAGCAAATAAAAAGTGTGAGAAAAGTGAACATAGGAAGTGGTTATTCCAGAGACAGATCACCTGCACAGAAGGCAGTAAACGGCAGTATTCCAGTGAGTCAGGGAAAGGAGAATTATATTTTTTACCTGCATATTGTTGTGAACTTTTTCTTCTCAAGTGTAGGAAAACTCAGAAGCGCAGACCAGGAGACGTTGGGATATCTTTCAACAGGATTCTTTATTCAGAAGTCGCGGTTGCATCGCTGTAGAGCATTTCATCCAAGTCTAACTAAGGAAAAATACAGTCTGTATTTTATGCCTTTAAAGGCGGAGGAGTTACATAGAGTTGGAGACAATCTAAACAAAGCATATAAATGAAGTAGCCTACAGGAGTCAACTCTTCCTGGAAATACCCCAGCCTTGATCTCATCAGAACAGAGGATCTGTGTTCTGTTGTTATGAATACAGCTGCTGCTGGAGGGTGTGTGTGTGGCACTCATCAGGTGGTTGGGCAGCGACCTCTGACTTCAGAGGTGAGAAGACCCCCTGCTTTTAGTGGTAGTCATAAAGTTCCTTTGTTCCTCTAGTCTAAACAAGTGAGTGACAAGATATAGCTTTGCATAACTTTCTCAGTTAAAATACTATTGGATTGGAACCTAAATTAAACATTTTAATAAATTTGTAACACTACAATATATTCACACAAGCCTACTCCAGTCTAAGCATGTTGGCACAGCTTGTCGTTCCCAAAGCACTCCTCTGTAAACCTGCGATCTGCTCAAACCTGGTCAGTGACCCCAAGCCTGCGCTGCTCACAATCACGACTTACACACACCTCACAATCACAAACACTATGCTCTCAATCACGACTAACACACACCTCACAATCACAAACACTATGCTCTCAATCACGACTAACACACACCTCACAATCACAAAAACCTATGCTCTCAATCACGACTAACACACACCTCACAATAACAAACACTATGCTCTCAATCACGACTAACACACACCTCACAATCACAAACACTATGCTCTCAATCACGACTAACACACACCTCACAATCACAAACACTATGCTCTCAATCACGACTAACACACACCTCACAATCACAAACACTGTGCTCTCAATCACGACTAACACACACCTCACAATCACAAACACTATGCTCTCAATCACGACTAACACACACCTCACAATCACAAACACTATGCTCTCAATCACGACTAACACACACCTCACAATCACAAACACTATGCTCTCAATCACGACTAACACACACCTCACAATCACAAACACTATGCTCTCAATCACGACTAACACACACCTCACAATAACAAACACTATGCTCTCAATCACGACTAACACACACCTCACAATCACAAACACTATGCTCTCAATCACGACTAACACACACCTCACAATCACAAACACTATGCTCTCAATCACGACTAACACACACCTCACAATCACAAACACTATGCTCTCAATCACGACTAACACACACCTCACAATCACAAACACTATGCTCTCAATCACGACTAACACACACCTCACAATAACAAACACTATGCTCTCAATCACGACTAACACACACCTCACAATCACAAACACTATGCTCTCAATCACGACTAACACACACCTCACAATCACAAACACTATGCTCTCAATCACGACTAACACACACCTCATAATCACAAACACTATGCTCTGAATCACGACTAACACACACCTCACAATAACAAACACTATGCTCTCAATCACGACTAACACACACCTCACAATCACAAACACTATGCTCTCAATCACGACTAACACACACCTCACAATCACAAACACTATGCTCTCAATCACGACTAACACACACCTCACAATCACAAACACTATGCTCTCAATCACGACTAACACACACCTCACAATCACAAACACTGCTCTCAATCACGACTAACACACACCTCACAATCACAAACACTATGCTCTCAATCACGACTAACACACACCTCACAATCACAAAAAACACTATGCTCTCAATCACGACTAACACACACCTCACAATCACAAACACTATGCTCTCAATCACGACTAACACACACCTCACAATCACAAACACTATGCTCTCAATCACGACTAACACACACCTCACAATCACAAACACTATGCTCTCAATCACGACTAACACACACCTCACAATAACAAACACTATGCTCTCAATCACGACTAACACACACCTCACAATCACAAACACTATGCTCTCAATCACGACTAACACACACCTCACAATCACAAACACTATGCTCTCAATCACGACTAACACACACCTCACAATCACAAACACTATGCTCTCAATCACGACTAACACACACCTCACAATAACAAACACTATGCTCTCAATCACGACTAACACACACCTCACAATCACAAACACTATGCTCTCAATCACGACTAACACACACCTCACAATCACAAACACTATGCTCTCAATCACGACTAACACACACCTCATAATCACAAACACTATGCTCTGAATCACGACTAACACACACCTCACAATAACAAACACTATGCTCTCAATCACGACTAACACACACCTCACAATCACAAACACTATGCTCTCAATCACGACTAACACACACCTCACAATCACAAACACTATGCTCTCAATCACGACTAACACACACCTCACAATCACAAACACTATGCTCTCAATCACGACTAACACACACCTCACAATCACAAAAAACACTATGCTCTCAATCACGACTAACACACACCTCACAATCACAAACACTATGCTCTCAATCACGACTAACACACACCTCACAATCACAAACACTATGCTCTCAATCACGACTAACACACACCTCACAATCACAAAAAACACTATGCTCTCAATCACGACTAACACACACCTCACAATCACAAAAAACAATATGCTCACAATCACAACTAACACACACATTCTTAAAGCCTCAAAGCATATTTTTTATAAAATGGCTTGATAATGTTTTAAAGATGTATTTTTGTTTTATGCTCTTTGTTGTGAAGTTTTGTTTTATTATTATGACGATAATCTTCGTTAGTAAATCAGTCATTTTTTCCATACATCCACCCTACAAAGGACAAGCACTTTGGAAAATGGATGGAATTCATTGACACAGTTGGTGTAAGAATTTTTAATGACCACCAGATGGCGAATTAGAGCACTCTGTCAAAAGCTGCGAACTAGAGAGATATGTCCTGGATATATCCTGTCTATGGATATATCCAGCTGGAAGCCCGCAGCACCAGCAGTTTCAGGACCGCAGCCACAGAACCGGAAATGAGGGGCGGGGCTTAAACAGTCAGAGTTGCGTTACCCATACACGTAATTTTCTTTTGTGAAATATAAGCTGTTTTCACATTGATTTTCATCGGATATGCCTAAAATATTTAACTAAAATACTTTTTTTAAAGTCACGTTTCGGTTCAAACAATATGCATAGCCTAAGATGTCATGATGTAGCCTACAATGAGCAACATTTTAAAACATAGTCTATTGATCAAGCTTAATGGTAATGAATAAATGCAAAGGATTTAGGCTACAACTAGGCTACACCGTTTTTATTTTAAAAAAAATATTTAAAAATGTGTAATGTTGTAATTAAGTGTTTCCCATTTGATTGAGTGATAGTATGAGTGATTTCTTTCATGTTGTTAAAAATAATACTTAATGACACAGAGTATGAAAATATTAATGTTAATGTATACAAACACTGTAGTTTGTTACTTCAATGATTGTACAATTACAACTTTTTTATTATTTTAAAAATATATTAATAAATGTGTAACATGTTTAACATGTAACATGTTTCCCATTTGACTTCATATTTTATCGTATTATTTCCTTCATGTTAATGTTGTAACAAATAATACTGAAATACAGAGTGTGTGGCGTATTTAATGTCAAATAAAAATAACCATTTATTACAAAGTGAAACCTCAGTCTTTTCATCCCTGAAAACCAAATGAATACATATTATGCAAATGCAAATGCAAAAAAAGAAGCTTTATTGATAAAATGTGAAAGACGTACAGACAGACGAGAGAGGAAGTTCAGCAAGAAGTCAGCAGCTGGCAGCAGGAAGAGCTTTCCGTGGGTTTGTACGTCACAAACCGGTTCCTTCCACACAACAAAGGGCTATTTACCACTGCAATAGAAATTCTAATGAAATCACCAGTCACATGCTTCAACACTGATTCAGGGATATAATGTCATCCAAATTGACCAGCTTAGACTTGTGGAGCTTGAACTGTCATTTGAATATGCTTATGAAAAAAAGAAAAGAAAAAAACAAAACAAATCACTGGACTTAATGACTACAGACATGTCGCTCTCTCGTCTGTGGTCATGAAGTCGTTTGAGAGACTGGGCTGGCCTACCTGAAGGACATCACTGGGCCCTTACTGGACCCCCTGCAGTTTCATACAGAGAAAATCTTATTTGTGGATTTCTTTTCGCCCTTCAATACCATCATGCCTGATCTTTTCAGACAAACTGACCCAGCTGACCTTACTGACCTACCAAATCAGACATCAGAGACTACAACGGACAGACAGGACGGCTGAGAAGAATATTGGTTCTATATGGATATTGGCTCTCCACCCTCCAAGATCTTTACACCTCCAGAGTGAGAAAAAGGGCTAAGAAAATCACTTTGGACCCCATCAGAACAGCCAGCCACAAGACCCCCCCCCCCCCCCCCCCCCCCCCCACAGGCTATATTCAGCCTGAACAATTAAACTCTCATAACTCTACACGGTCTACCATAACTGTTTAATTTGTACATAACATCTAAAATTGCACATCTGAAAGTTACATCATAAACTGTTTACCTGTAAATAACATATATGTACTTTTTTGTTTCTTATATTATTGTTATATTTCATTTCTGTGTAATGCCTATGTCTGTGTGTTCCTTGTACACACCAATTCCTTGTGTGTCTAAAACATATATACTTGGCAAATAAAGCTCATTCTGATTCTGATGATGCCCAGCAGGTGGAGCCAAATATCCACAAGTCTTCAGACAAGAGTGCAGATGAATTTTATAAACAGATACCGCTGGGGGTAAATACACTGAACCTCGATTTCAACATCCACAAAAAGTAATCGTTTTGTTAACAATATGTCAAAATAGAATATCCAGGTTAACATAGGGACATAAAATATTTCAGTAAGAAACTAAAAAGTGAGTCAAAAACGAATAAGAGCCAGGAAAACAAATACAGTGAGGTAAAATGAACTATCTCTCTTTAGCGCCTCTAGCGGCTGAGTCCAGGCACTGCAGGGATCTCGACTAAAGGTGATTTGAATGAATGGGAAATGCTTTCTATGGCTGAAACAGAGTAGTAGAGGGAACAGCCACAGACAAAGCAGCGAGAAACTTTCACGCTGATAATCACCAGTCCTGTCTCGCCAAGCATGGATTTACTCAAGAGAGAGCTGGTGAGGTAGACTCGGCACCTTTCTGCGGGGATGAAAGCGACATTGGAGTGAATTTTGAAGTCCTGCTGCTGCTGAATGGACGAGCTTATTTTCTCTCCCAGGGTCGATCATGAAGCTTTACGATGCAACAGGTTAGTGAGGAGTGAGTTTCGATAATGATCAATTATCTCTGAATCGAATGCGATCGCTGTAACTCATCGGTGAATTAATCATGTTGTAGTCCATGCATTAATCGCTGAGATGCATAAGTAAACAGCATGCACGCTTACCGAGCCATTGAAATTACAATGCAGCAACATAATACTGGAGATCAAAGGAGATGCTGGCAAATCTGGCCTGTTATGCAAACCTGGGTCTGCATTTATTATGTGCATGCAGTGCAAATATATTGTGGACCAGTGACGAGGATTTATGAAAAAGAAACTACTTTTTAAAATCTAGTTCAAAACATTTCTCAAGGTCTTAGAAATATAATTTGTGTTGGTTTCAATTAAATGTAAATGTGGATTTCAAACATTTTAAAACTATTTTATAAAAATTTCTACAAAATATTTAATGACCAAAATGTCCAGTGTTGTAACACTTGTGATAAAAGTGTTGTTAAAAGTACTCTTATATAAAAGAGTTATATTACAACTTAATCTTTACTTAACAACATTTGTTTTTGTCAGTATTTCAGCCTTTTTTACTGTAGACTTTTTTGGTTCTTCTTTACAATTTCTGGACAGTCACACCATGGTAACATTTTTAACTTTAAACCAGACAAAAAATATCAGCATTACATTTTATTCACAAATTGTATGCTCTTATATTGAATGTCTTTCTGAATAATTGAATATATCCAGAGAGAACCAAACTAGCATTATATATTTATATTTATATACAGTATTTTACTTTTCTGTGCGACCATATGCAACAGCATGAACTGCAAACTGTAGCTAACTTCCATACAAAGTATTCATTAACATTCATTGTATTGTATATATCTTCAGGTTAACCTAGTTTGATTAAAGAGATAAATACTGCCTGAAACTGATGTTGATGTTGTAGATCTCATTCCAAATTCACTTCACAAATCTGGTCGTAATATTGACAATTAGATGCTTACCCAAATTTGGGTGATGTGTCCCATCTGGGATCTATGCCCCTGGCAGTAAAAGTTGTGTTCATTCTCTAATCATCATGGCAGGAGTCGTATGTGACCGCTGGTGACCCCCCCACCAGCTGTTTCAGTGTGGATTTCTACCTCAACACAAAGGACGAAGTCGTAGAGTAAAGGCACACATCATGGTACCCAACAAGTGGATTATGCATCCAGGTCTTCACAAATCGCCTCCCAGAAGTTGGCTTGGCATCCGGCTACGTCTCAGTAAGTTTGTGTTCTCCTCTGACTCTTATGAAATGTAAACACAAACTGTTTTTGAAATGTAAAAAAAAATGGTAGCTCTTAATGACTTGATAGATGAATGACTGCGATTGGTCTGTCTTGGCGCTCCTGCATATTTATGTTTCGGCATAACTTTTTAAGTTGAACAAATGATATATGTTGATATTTCAAATCCCATAAACAATAGTCATGGTTTGACATGAATGGAATTACATAATATATGTGACCAATGTACCATATGCACTCTCTGATCATAGTTTAGTAAGTATTGATTGGGGTTTGTGGGCTGAAATGTTAAGCAATTACAATTGGTCCTGTGTGTGTTTGTGTATGATGTATTCGTCCGGTGGAATTATAAAAATGAGTTGCAGCAAACCCCCTTATCTGTTTACATAATTTAAATTACCAGTTGAGTTTATTTTAATTGTCATTTTAGATCATTTTCCATTTGCATATTAGAGACTTTCAATGTTTAATTGGTTGCGAATCAGACAAGTTAAGTGGCCCCTTCTTTATAAAATTCGGAAATGACGATTTTTTTAAATCCATTTTATAATACTTTTTGCATTTCTGACAGAAAGGTGCAATGTGGCTTACTGGTCTTGGCCAAAATATTTAAGATATTCTGGTCCCTAGATATGGCTCAGGTCATTCCTTCAATGTAGCCTAAATCTGTAGGGCTTTTTTCAACCATTTTATTGTCCGCCGAAATAAAAGTCAGATTCCTTACCCTAAAAGAAATAGCTATAGTAATATTGCTTGACTTAGCCAGCACCATCAATGCATAAGCATACATAGCGAAAAGTCCAATAGAATAAAAAAAAAACATTAATTTAGAGATGTTTTGTTGCTTTTATTGGAATTTATTTTATCTTTATTTCAGTTTTTGGATGGTTTGGCCATTCTATACTACTACTACTACTTTCAACAAACTTGAAAGTATTTTTAGTTTTTAGTTTTTTTAGACGTTTTTTTGCTGTTTCCAAACATTTTCCTGCTTGATTATATTGACCTCTGCAATCTCGAAAAGATTAGCCTCCCAGTCTGAATGGTTATTTATAGAAACCCAAACTAAAGTGTAGTGTACGCCAGAGGCTTCTTAGCTCAGCGGGGTTGCAAGTTACCCTCAGTGTACCAGACCACTCAAGCCTCCCTGAAATACATGGGTTTAATCTCCAAGCATCTGGTGTTTAAGGCTTGTCTGAGAAGGAGCTTCTGGCTCACTCAAGTTTGATTAGTCATTTTATCCTAACACAGGTCTACCTGGTGTGTTTTTCCTCCCTCATTTTGGACACATGATGTCAACTGACTGCCCTTTAAGGCTCTTAGTTTGATATGCTTCCTGAAGATGTTCATTGCATCACAGTTTAAGACTGTGTTTTAAGTTGGTTACTCTTGCATCCACTAATTCTTTGCCCCAAACACTGGCAAATCCTTCTACTTAGACTAATCTTATTATCTGAAGTGTCAAGTGGTATTTATTTACCAGTTTGTGTTTCTCTTAGCTAAATTTAGTTTTTCCTGTGTTAGTCAGGTTTTCTAAAAGTTACTAAATGCAAGAGGTCATCAATAAATTATAGCTTAATTCATGTTTGTGTTGTCTGTTTGACTCTTCTTTGACATTTGTATGTTAATTAAGGGGTCGTTTACACAACATCGTTTTCGACTAAAAACGGAAAACTTTTAAATGCGTTTTGGCCGTTAATTTATGCGATAATGGCGTTCTGGGGGCCTGAAAACGCAAACTTTTGAAAACAGTTTTCAAAGTGCAAGTTTTGGAAACCGATACCGTTAACGTCTCCGTGTAAACTACAAAAACGAGGTTTTGTGAAAACGATAAAGTCAAGCGCATGCATATAACGTGTTCAGTCTATAAGCGCATAGTGTTTCTTTACAAAGTCACATTGCCAACTACTGGCCTGGCATGAATAATACAGCATGTTTAGTCGTTTTCGTAGAGCTGTATGAACTGGGTTTGTTTTGACAACGTTACCGTCTGTACTTGAAAAACACAAAGGAAAAACGTCACTGTTTTTAGCACGTTGTCGTGTGAACGTACCCTAAGTGATGAGGCTTCATTTTCAGTGGACAGATGATCAAATTGGTAAAAACTTCCTATACATACTACACTGAGGAATTGACCCACCTAGCAACCACCCAGAACTCCATAGCAACTGCATAGCATTGCCATTGCACTTTTAGTTTTGTATGGGCGAAATGTAAAAATATAGTTATTCATGCGACAAAAAAGTGTTTAAAACTGTATGAAAAGGACATTTTACTCAACTGACAATTTTCTTGTCAATGAATTGACTGATTCATTCACAAGTGCTTAGTTTGAATCAAAAGTCGCGTCACATTTTATTACAGTGATCTAAAGTAAATATGTAATGAAATATCACTGGTAACTTAACTCACACTGACGTAATAGATGATAGCATTTACTTGAGAGACTGTATTGTTAGTATGACTCCAAAAGTCAAATGCAACCCCCTACATACACACAAAAACACACCGCAGGGTTATTGCTATCAGCTTTTCAAGTCCTGAGATGATGTAATGCTCATGAACAGGCTCTCGCAGCTGTTAGCCGTTCCCTCCACCGTTCAACAAACATCTTAGCCTTACAGCTTTCCAATCATCCCTCACTCTGTTACGCTTTCAACTTGCTTTTATCACACATTAGAAAGACTTAAAACTGTGCTATTATATTGTTCTTTCTCTAGATCCTGCCCTTGGTTTAAGTGCTTGATCAGATTTTAGACCCGTTGAATAAATGAGATTAGCAGTAATTTAGCTGTGAACTTGCAGTTGGAGTCGTTTGGAAGCGCCGCTGTTGGAGCCTGAAGGGGAAATTTGTGTTCCTTCCTTTAGGTCCCAGCTGAGATGAGCAATGAAAATGTTCACTAGTATGCTCTCTACATACTTCACTGCAAGACTTTGGCTTAAACAATAAATATAGGATTTTTTAGAGTTAATAAGGAATTTAAAAAAATATATATTTTAGATCAAAGCAAACAACTTGATCATGTGTTGTTTGTATTGCACAAAAAGTCTCTGTTACTTTTATAAAGATACTCAGTCAAGACCAGTGAGTGATTTTGTCTTTGTCTTTTGTTTAACATTAATGACACAGACAGCAGCAGGTATTTGCATTAGGCTCGAGCCCGCAGCTCGCACACAGAAAGTGCATGGGGATCAGTCTCTTTCGCTGTTTAATGGGATTTAATAACTCTTTTTAAAATAAAGCATGTCCTTTATTTACGATAGTCACGTTACATGATTTGACTGATTTGGACGTTAAGTCTTGGCTTTCAAGGAGGGGCGAAAGCACACCGCTTTAAAGTAAAGGAATGGCATGCGCATAATAATAATTTTATTTTGATTATCACGTTTTCATAATCGTTGGACTTAGAAGCCAAAATCGATACCGAAACTAAAATTTGTTTTAACGCATAGCATGTTGAATTGTTCTTCAAATGCATCATCATCATGCATGAAAGACACATGATTGAGACACATGAAATAATTTGGCGAAACAGCACAGCCATCTAGAGGTTCGGCCATTGCTGTATTTTAACATTATTACGAGGACATAAAATATCACAATCTCTTTGAACTGCTTAAAGGGATAGTTCACCCAAAAATTTTAATTAGCCCATGATTTACTCACCCTGAAGCCATCCTAGGAGTATATGACATTCTTCTTTCAGACTAATACAATCAGAGTTATATTAAAAAATGTCCTGGCTCTTCCAAACTTAACGTAATGACGGCAATTGACGCCTCTCGCAGTTCAAACAAACAGGGCTGGGCAACTGCGTTCGTCGTTACGTTGTGCGTCAAGTTCAAGGTTTACTCTTTTACTCATCGCTTCACTTCAGCAGACCTTTATTAACCCCCTCAGAGTTGTGTCGAGTACTTTAATCATGGATTAATGTGCTTTAATGGACTTCCAAAGTCACATCCATTCACTCCCATTATCAACCTTGGAAGAGTCAGGATATTTTTTAATATAACTCTGATTGTATTCGTCTGAAAGAAGAATGTCATATACTCCTAGGATGGCTTCAAGGTGAGTAAATCATGGGCTAATTTAAATTTTTGGGTGAACTATCCCTTTAAAAGAAGATTATGGACGTCTTCAAGATCGATCACGATATAAAATCATCAGATTGCCCACCCCTACATGGCATGTATTATAGCTTATTTACATAACAAAACAAAACAAAAAACATCTAGAAGGGCGTTGGCCTGGCTAAGAGACCAGCATAAACTGGTTAAGACCAGCAAACCAGTTTAATAGTTTTTCAGCTGGGTTATTGTGGCTGACAAGTAACATAGCATTGACCTTGGTGCATTAATGCATACTGTGATTACAAAATGCATACTATTCCAACGACATTCAAATTTTTATCTCATAATTACTAGTTGGAAACATAAAAAGTTGACAGTTGTGACATCATGAAACAAAAACATGACATGCATGGCTTTAGCAGGTAAAGCTAATTTCGTACTTTTCAGTTTGATTTTATTACATTCAGGTGCTACCGCTTGTGATTATTTATTTTTGTTAAATATTTTAGAGAATATTGAATTAAAGTATTAATAAATTAGGTATTTCACTGGTCTTAAGGTCGACATGAAACAGAAGTCGCAACAGTCTTTTCATCCCTATTGTGACGTATATCCGAGTGAAACGGCTTCTCGAACAAAAACAAATGTAGGGCGGGGCTTGATTTTGTCCATGGGGAATTGATTGGATGGTTGTGGATTGCTATTGGTGGATCTCATGTGAGTGACAGGTTGTCCTGCCCACGCAGCAGTAAACATGCCATTAAAGAAGAGATGTTGCTGCAAGGTATTTTGATTAAAAATGACGAGGGCATATAAATAAAAAAAAGATGTGCATTGATAAATTATTTATTATAAATGCAATATTCCATTAAAAAAATAATTGTCAATTTTGGTATTATAAGAGTTGCCTCATAAACAAATAATCTGAGTTTGAATTTCAATGATGTCATCTCCTAATAATTACAATAATTTGGACAACACATGAATGCAGCAAAACTCTTTAAAAGGAGTCAGAGCTATCTGTGTTTTTTCAATGTTCAGATTTCTAGTCATTACATATGTTTCTAGATTCTGACTAAGCAATTGACTGTGTAGCTCTAACTCCTGTAGCTCTTGGTTTCTTGGCTTTATGCTCTGTTCATTATTTGGATAGCCCACTTGTGTCACCCCTCTCATCCGTGTGTGGATTACGGTAGATTAAAAGGGCCCTTTGACAAAAGTTCATGCCATCACTTTGTCCCACGCTGACTGAACATCTTCCCCCACCCAGCTTAAGTCCATTTAGGCAGATCTCAGCCTTGTGTTAATGGCCACGTCTCTGCCAAGGATGAGCTCTGTAATGTCTGCTTGTGTATTGAGTGTACAGACGGTATAGCTTTTCATTACATCCTAAATACCCCTGTGCTGTTACAGTAACAATTTAGGGATTTTGAGTGAAAGGCATATCAGTCATTTTCATGGCTGTCCACCCAATGAGAGGTAAAGTCTGGCTATCTAGATGGGTTGGTTTTCATGTGTAGTAACCACTTACTTGCAGACAAATTGTAGTCGACGATTGTCAATAGCTGGGTTTCCATCCATGTATTTTTATGTGAATTTTTAGATATTGCTTTTTTTTAATGCTATATGGTTGCTACTGGGGATTGTTTACTAGCCCAAGTAAAAACAATCCTATCCACTCTGATATTCTGGTGTCTATGGATCAGTGTAAGTCTGATTTATTTTCACCTGTTTTTTGTAAAGTCTGGTAAATTAGAAAAGGAACAGCACACCTTCTTAAAAAGTCACATGATTTGAGGTCTCATTCATGTCCGTGGCACATATATGGAATGATTATGTGCTGTTTAATATGTAGTGTTTGGGGATTGAACAAGGTCAGTGAAATGTCTTCAGTTAACAGTTTGTGTTGCAAATTTTGAAATATTATAATAGCATTTCTAGTATTTAAGGGTTAAGTATAGTTTATGACGTGGCCGTTCAATCTAAATATGGGTTAAACTGTTTTCCACTACTTTTGCAACCAGAGTATCAAACTGCTCTCCACCTGTCAACACCATTGAGGCTTGAAAAACTCACTCTGATGCACACACACATTCATTCTGCCTTTCGGTCACATACTCAAACTCTATTACGTAAGCACACCTTATATGCTAACACAAAATATTTATGCCCTCTGTTTGAGTTTAAAAATGACGCTTAAGTTGCAGAGGAAAAATCTCAGATTCATTGTTTGAAGTCTGCTTGTTGCGTCTCGTTCTACAGCTGCCTGAGCGGCCTGTTCATATAAAAAAGCTGCAAGTTCAAAGCCAGGTTCTGGATTACTACCATATGTCTGCAAAGCCAGACTCCAAGAGTAAGTCTGCCCCAGCCGTACCCTCTAATTTCTTATCCCAAAATTGGACATTTGAATAGCTGTGCAGCATCGTCCCTCCCCTATGACTCTTGCACGGTACGTTCTCTCAGTAATTCTTTTCTGCAGGATAACTGAAGCCATCTTATTACAACAAGAGGTTTCCAACGTGTTCCTTTGACGCTTGGGGAATGCCACGTTTTAAATGATGTCATGTTGACTTAACATGCATCCACCACTGCAGAGAGGATATTTTATCAGGAGCCACTGCTGGCTGGTGTCCATCCACAGAAACAGCTGACATTGTTGTAGTCACACGGCATTCATAACGCATAAATCTCCGAAAAGGAGGACCAGGGCTGTAATCAATGCAGAAATGTCTGGCTTTTATTGTTTGTGCAAATCATAGACAAAGTTCACTGCCTGTGTAGGAGGGGTTTGCAAGGGATCTTTGTTTCTCAAATACTGGAAGGTATTGGCCTAGTCTGTCAATCCCAGCATGCACTTCACCCCAGTATGAATACAACATTTGTCTGGTAGTGTGGGTTGAACACCCTCTGACAACCAGGCCTCTTTGCCCAAACTGCTTGCACAGACTTTGACACCAATGTGCCTGTTCCTTGCAGACTTGGTAATACTGATTGTAGAGTGAAGAAACCGAGGAACATCTGACATGAAGTTGGAGAAGAAGCACCATCAACTTCTCAAAAGAGATGAGACATTTTCGTCAAGACATCGAGCAAATTAGGAAGACTTTAATTTGATTCTTCTTGCCAAGGTGTAAGGGAATTTTAGGTCTTCTGTCTTGGCGTACTGCAAGATTCCGTTGTGGGATCCACAATTTAAGAAGCGAGGAACCCGTCATACATTCTCAATTGAGATTTATTGTCATGAGTTACATTGGGGTGCTGTGAAATGGGTGCCAGGATTTCCTCGGGTTTGGAATGTAGGTCCGGTTTTGGCATGCCTAGTTGCATACTTTTATGGGTTGTAACTCGTGAAACGGGATCAAAGAAAGGTTTAATTGTTAGGGAAGATGAGGTAACTGCAGGTGCTTGCTTTATGGTTGAATTGTTTGAGATTGACTACATCCAGTTAAGGGCACATCAGAGGTTGATGTCAAGATGACTCGTTAGATGTCGAGTGTTTATTTATTGTACGAGTTGGTTTTGTTTCCTTTTAAAGTAGCCTTTAGAAGATCAGTTAGCGGGGTGCTTAGTTTCGCAGTTAACGTTTACTGCCTCGTCCTTCAAAATGTTCCTTTACTGGAGGAAACGGGGAGCATATGAGCTCGAGACACTACCATCTTTTTTGACACAGCGGGGGGTGGAACGGTACTCTTGGTCGTCCCCACTGGATGTTATCCAAGATGTTAATGGTAAGGCTGGATCAACTTTCCCAAAATACCCTAACTCTTTAGTCACTAACCATGATTTTTCATTTTTAGTACACTTCCATCTCAGATGGTACTTGCTTAAACTTTAGAATTTTAATGTTATTGCATCCCTAGTTCATGTATCTAAACGTCAGATACACTATGGCTTTGGCCACTGCATTGTTTCCTGTTGTTTGTAGGACTACATTAAGCTGTTTTTCATCATAAGACCTCACCACACTTCTTGTTAACTTTGTATGCTTGCTGCCTTCGATTTGTGTGCTTTGAAGTTTTTGAAAAATGTGTTATGGTAAATCATTACTGCCATCTCCATATTCTACAGTACTCTTGCCCTTATCTCTATGCTAATAATAATAATAGTATATGATGAAACTGGACACACTGTTTTCATTATCCTATCATTCAGTCCTCCTTAGTGCTTTATTTGTTTGTCTCACAACTTATGCAATCCACATTTCTTCCGGAACATTTGGGACACTCATCTAGAGATGGAAAGCTTCAACACTGAGTATTTTCTTTGATCTCTTCCATTTATAAGACCTGTAATTAAGGCTGATCCATTACTGAGAGGCGCTCTCTGGCCACTGCGGCCTACAGAAGAGGAGCGTACTGCATTTCTAAGTGCATACTTGTCCTCTCGAATGCTGTAATTAGTCTGGGGGATTATAATGGTGGGTCATGGCTCACTTTGGTGTTTGAGTAGTAGTGGTGATGGGAAAATGTCAGAATCTCATAGTGGATTATGCAGTCATCATATAAAGCACATTGCTGTAAGATTAGCTCTACTGGTGCCTTCAAAATTGTCTTATTGCTGTATGTTCTCGAGACTCAAGTGTGTGGCCTCTTAAGTCCTCTCTGCATGTTGTGTAAGAAGCAGTATGGCTGGAGGGATGGGCATCAGAGACTTGCTGTCAGTTTTCTGTCAATGACATGAATGAAAATAACTGAAATGTGCTTATTGCATTTTAGTTTTTCAAGCAGACAATTTTTGAAACTTAGTACAGAAAATGTTTATCATCTCAATGTTTCTTATTCGATTTGACTGGACATTGTCTAATTAAAATAGGCATACACAAACTAAACTTTTGGTTGACAATGCAATAAAAAAAAATTTACATTTGTTTTTCAGCTAAAAGAGTCTTGGTCACATTTTTTTTTCAGAATACAAAATTACTTTGATATGGAAGCCGATTTCTGCCTCAAATGTTTAAATTCTATATCTCGTAATTGTGACTTCTCATAATCTGAGACTTTATATTTCATAATTAATTATATTTTAAATTTGTGACTTTATTTTTCACAATGTGACATTTGCAAATTTATCACTCATAATTGTGTATTTTATTTCACATAATATGACAAGTGTGATCTAAAAAAAATCTCTCACAATGTGACTCTTATTTTAAACTCTTTTTTTGTAGACTTAATTTATTTTTATTCTATAAATGTGCATTTGCATTAATATCTGATAAATTTTAAAGCATATTGTGACAAATCCTAAATTGGTTCAGGTTGCAAATGCAGTTTTACTGTTTAGCAATATCTCATCTAATGCATTAGAAAAGGAAGCATCTATCTCACCAAATAAGTGAACCAACACCGCTGAAAAGATGGATCTTGGTCAGCTTCCAAGCGAACTCTGGTGTGATTAGAATATTCAAATAAATATGAACGCAACACGAACCAAAGACATGTAAACAAAGCATATTGTTTTTTTCTCATCACAGTTCGAGACAGGCATCAGAACCAGCGTCTCCTCGCAGAAGATCTTCTTTTGTGTGTGTGATGGAGGGATTCCTCCTGCTGTTTGGGGTCCTTACACATTTTATGAGCTCTTAACAAGTTCTCAGATCCATCATATATATCATATGTAGGCTACGCACATACAGCGAGCGCATTTAGCCAAGCATACAGCATTGTTTTGGATGTTTGATAAGTTTTGTCGCAAAATATAGCTATATAAAAGCCGACCAATTAGGTTGTGAACATATCCCTATGCATTTGGGTTCTGGATATAGGTTCAACGTTAAAATGCCAATGGGAACGCAAAGTGGACCAGGTTTTGTCCTTTGTTGTGCATTTTTAAGCAGTTTGTATAGGGTATGGATGCATTTATATTAGCCAAAATTCAGTTTATTGTGTAAACAATGGGATCCTGTTCACCATATAGTTTTAAACCCTTTTATTTTCCCATGTGGTGATGCAGCAGTTGCAGGCTGCATCTCTGACAGTCAAGCGAAACACCTCGTACCTTGGCAGGCTACTGCCGTCCACCATCTGTCTTCTAGTAGACGCCTCGTGTTACATAACTCTCTCCAGCGTCTCCGGCTGACGGGGAGGTTTAGCTATCAGTTCAGAGCGAAGCATGAGAACGAGGCAAGACATCAGACAGCAGTTCCAGTAGTGTGCCAGTCGCCTCAGTGGTACAGGACAGAGGGATAAATTCACCACTGATCTAAGGCATTCCTCAAATTCCTTGTTAAAAGCCTGTACAAAAGCGATACATAAACATACTCTTAGAAATCTCCTAGAAACCTCCTCTCTGCCTATACATGGTTAACATGGTACAGTTAAGGTCAGGTCCTTACTGTGTGGTCTTCTTTGAGGAAGATTATGATAAGGCTGCAAGGTTGTGGGATTGTCGCCTTTGATTTATGGATCACTGATTTGTATGATTATTAGAGGTGCTTTTTTTTTTTTTTTTAAATGTGACTTTACATCGTATTAAAACATTAAAAAAAATGTTTTTACCTCTTCTGAAGTTGGAAACCCAAAAGGTAAACAACACTCACATTTTATTCACCTTGGCTCTAAAATATTGGCTAGAGTGAGTTTTTTCCCCCAGAGCATGACTGCAGAAGTTGCCATATGCACATGTTGTCTCACTGTGTGTGTTGAGGTTGACAATACATGTGCCGCTAGCTTGCTTTTATTATTTGTTTGATTTGGGCCTAATCAGCTGTGCTGAGGTCAGACATTCCTATCCATGTTAAACAGAGAGGAAGAGAAAGGGTGTGTGCGTGTGCGTGCGTGCGTGCGTGCGTGCGTGTGCACGTGTGTGTGTGGGAAAGGAACAGGAGGAAGTTAAAGATATGATACTGTTATTCATTATAAATGTCAAAAAACATCATAAAATTATCAAATCTCTTGTGTAATATTTCAGTTTCAATTTATTGTGCCATCTCGAAATTTCATTTTATTTTTGTTTTATATTTTAGTTTTATTTCATTTGACTTTCTATTTATTGCTTATTTTTTTATATTTAGTTTGTTTTGTATTTTATCCATTTTATGCAGAGTAAAATAGCAAAGTACTATGCTTTTTTCACCTGTTTTACTTTTAACATCTGCAGACGTTTTATCACCCAAGTGTTTGGAAACCATAAATATGAGGAATAGTGATGCTTTCCTGAAATTCAATAAACTGGTAAGCCAGCGCAGGCAGCTGGTGTTGTGGTCAGACACTGCTGTGTCACATAACTTTAGGTTTCTTCACAAGTTTCTGATTCAGTCTAAAGCAGTGGTTCCCAAACTCAGGCATTTAATATCCTTCTGCGTATCCTTCTTTGATATCGTCTCTTCCAGATTGCCAACTTCCAACTGATTTTCAGATGCATTATTTTATCTTTATGAAGGCAAAGTTTGTCACGTTTTGTTAAATTCCTAAAATCCTTTTCATTTAATTAATATAACAAATAAAGCAATAAATTAAGCTAAATCAATAATTTCAATCACATGAAATCAGTATCAACAAACGTCATCTTTGCACTGCTGTGACACAAGCTGCATCTCAATGCATTTACACAGTTTAACTGCTCAGAGGTGGCATGAATGCAGTTACAATGGCATATATATAATGTTATGATTTTATAATGTTATCATTTTATAAATAATAAAAAATATGAAATGATGGTAAAAACAAGAGAATAATTTTAAATATTAAACTAAAACCGCCTGTTAGGTGGCAGTAAATCAGTGTCTTAATGAGTGAATCATCGAATCATTCATTCAGTAATGAAGCAAGTGGCTGTATTTACGAATGGGTCATTGAATCACTGACTCTCCCGATTCATTCAATGAAACACCACTGTGTTGCTTGAAGACGCACAATGATATGTTCAGTAAAAAAGCATTCTTGCTCGTATAATTTATTATCTATGCAAACGCAGTCTTAATCTATATTTGTTCTGCATGGTAGTATGCTTTAAAAAAGCCACTTTTACAAAGGGACACTGTCGAAAAAAGGCAGTAATGCAGCGCGATTTGCTAAGGCGGCATACTCTGCACGCAACCTATTTTATGCACACTGCCTGTGTGGATAAAGTTAGTTTTTTTTGTTTTTATTTGACTGCATGTCATGTGTTTGACCTTTTACGGCACTACTATTTTCTTATTTTTACACTAGAAGTGATATTTTGCCTGTTAGAAATACATGCTCGGTATTAATGTTTTTTTTTTTTTTTTTAAGGTGGGGTAGAATAAATGAACTGCAAAACCAAGCATTTTGTTTGCGAACCCCATCTGTACGCGTTCCTCAGTTTGGGAACCATTGGTCTAGGATCTGATACTGAGGCATATTACTGGCATATTACTTACACATTTAAAGTAAAAGATCTCCAGATGGAAAAGATGTTCATAATTTTTCCTGAGAATATTGAATCTGTAAGCAGAGAGGAGAATGGAAAGTTTTTGTTGGGTCGACTTCTAGAGAGGAGTGCTTGCAAATGTGTCTGTTAACGGTCCTGAAATTCCCATCTACATACAGACACTCATATCTTAAAGCATATTAAACGATTAGTACTCATAAAATGAATGTTTATAGTGTGCTCAGTTGTTTTAGTTTTTCACTGTGAATAAGAAACACCTGTTTATCCAGTCAAGAATGAAGCGAAAATAATATTACATCTTGTTGATGTTGTCTCTTATTTTTTTACTTCTTTTGTTGTTGTTGTCTTCTTCTTCCCTGTCCTGTTTATATCCTGTTAAAGTTCCTCAATCTGTCCTTTTATTGCACTGTATATACTGTTAGTATTTAGGACCTGTCATGTTTTGTTTAACTTTTTTATTTAGGTTAGTTTTTTTGTTTTGTTGTGTTGTGTTTTGCTTTTTGAAAAGAACACAACACCACCCTAGCAACCACTAATAACACCTAAACAACCTTTATAGCATCAATTCGTTTAGCAACACACTGGCAATACAGTGATGACACTTGCGCATCTTTTTTCTTATTTTTAATCTTTCTTTAAAAACTCGAACAAACTTTAAATGATCTGACTTATGATTTTCAACTTCAGGACAGTTAAACAAACAAAAGGACACCACAACACCCTAGCAACCACCCATAAGACCTTAGCAATTATAGCATCAATCCAAAATAGCCTACTCTTGCAACTACGTAGAAACTCCGTAAACACTGTGAATACATTAGCGACCGCTTAGCAACACCCTGGCAATGGTCGTTTTTCTTCAGAAAACGTACACGTTTGCCGCCGGTTCTCTAAGGTGTTTTAATGTGTATCTGTGTGTGATTTACTGTTGCAGACGAGAAGCCGGCTCAGGAAGAGGAGTGTGTGGTGTGCCAGCATCCAGACTGCACCCAGCGCCGTCACGCCTCAAAGGTAAGAGCAGCACACCAGACACCCGTCCTGAAGACCGCTGCGGGATCTCGCCTTCTCGTGCTTTAGAGGATCATAGAGAGGCCTGCTGGGATACGAGGTCGCCTCTCTGGCCACCAGACTGTGAAATGAATTCCCTCTCATAAGCTGACGCTCTCTGACACAGGAGAGCAGGGAACACAAGTCAACTCTCAGGAAGGCGTTGATAACTTTCTGTGTGCTTTGGGAATCATGTTGGGAATGAGGTAGACGGCTGTTATTGTGTTGAGGGGAACATTATGCAGCAGGTTTGGGTGTAGCGGTGACAAGAAACTGTTGTTTTTTTGAATGTGTTAATTTGTTAGATATTCTTAGATTAAAGCTTTCAGCTATTGTAGCTAAAAGAGTGTGGTACTCTCAGTTCCATTTAGCAGATGTTTTCATAGACAGACAGAACTTCAGATTTTTTTTATATATTTGAAAAATGCCTCACTAAGGCACTTTTTGATCAAAAATGCAGTAAAAACTGTAATATTGTGAAATATTATTACAGTTTTGAATGACTGTTTTATTTTGGAATTTCTGCAGAACTTTCAGTCTTCAGTGTCACGTGATCCTTCAGAAATCATTCCGATATGCTGATTTACTCCTTAAGAAACATTTATTATTATTACCAATGCTAAAACAATAAAAACAATTGCGCCTTTTTTATTTTTTTTTTATGATTCTTTGATGAATAGGAAGTTAAAAGGAACAGCATTGCTAAATAAAATATTAAAATCTTTAAATCAACACTATGTAAACATTTTTTACCTTAAAATAATGTTTCCAAAATCTTATCAGTGGTTCATCAAGTCGTAACAGGGTGAAAGGCACTTCTGCATTGGCTTTGTAGGTCCTATATCTGCTATAACCACACTATGTCTGCTATAACACACACACTATATCTGCTGTAACACACTATAAATGCTATAACCCACTATATCTGCTATAATACACAATATCTGCTATAACCACACTATATCTGCTATAACCACACTATATCTGCTATAACACACTATATCTGCTATAACACACTATATCTGCTATAACACACTATATCTGCTATAACACACTATATCTGCTATAACCACACTATATCTGCTATAATACACTATATCTGCTATAACCACACTATATCTGCTATAACACACACACTATATCTGCTGTAATACACTATATCTGCTATAACCACTCTAAATCTGCTATAACACACACACTATATCTGCTGTAATACACTATATCTGCTATAACCACACTATATCTACTATAACACACACACTATATCTGCTGTAACACACTATAAATGCTATAACACACTATATCTGCTATAATACACTATATCTGCTATAACCACACTATATCTGCTATAACACACTATATCTGCTATAATACACTATATCTGCTATAAACACACTATATCTGCTATAACCACACTATATCTGCTATAACCACACTATATCTGCTATAATACACTATATCTGCTATAATACACTATATCTGCTATAACCACTCTATATCTGCTATAATACACTATATCTGCTATAACCACACTATATCTGCTATAATACACTATATCTGCTATAACCACTCTATATCTGCTATAATACACTATATCTGCTATAACCACACTATATCTGCTATAACCACACTATATGCTATAACACACTATATATGCTATAACACACTATATATGCGCTATAATACACTATATCTGCTATAATCACACTATATCTGCTATAACACAATATTAACACACTATATCTGCTTTAACACACTATATCTGCTATAACACACTATATCTGCTATAACCACACTATATCTGCTATAACCACACTTTCTCTGCTATAACCACACTATATCTGCTATAACACACTATATCTGCTATAACCACACTATATCTGCTATAACACACTATATCTGCTATAACCACACTATATCTGCTATAACACACTATAACACACTATATCTGCTATAACCACACTATAACACACTATATCTGCTATAATACACTATATCTGCTATATCTGCTATAATCACACTATATCTGCTATAACCACACTATATCTGCTATAATACACTATATCTGCTATAACCACACTATATCTGCTATAATCACACTATATCTGCTATGACTACTACACTATATCTGCTATAACACACTATATCTGCTATAACCACACTATATCTGCTATAATCACACTATATCTGCTATTACTACTACACTATATCTGCTATAACACACTATATCTGCTATAACCACACTATATCTGCTATAATCACACTATATCTGCTATTACTACTACACTATATCTGCTATAACACACTATATCTGCTATAACCACACTATATCTGCTATAATCACACTATATCTGCTATAACCACACTATATCTGCTATAACACACTATGTCTGCTATAACCACACTATATCTGCTATAACACACTATATCTGCTATAACCACACTATATCTGCTATAACATACTATATCTGCTATAATACACTATATCTGCTATAATCATACTATATCTGCTATAACACAGTATATCTGCTATAACCACACTATATCTGCTATAACCACTCTATATCTGCTATAATCACACTATATATGCTATAACCACACTATATCTGCTATAATAACCACACTACACTATATAATAACCACACTATATCTGCTATACACACTATATCTGCTATAACACACTATAACACAATATATCTGCTATAACCACACTATATCTGCTATAACACACTATATCTGCTATAACCACACTATATCTGCTATAACACACTATATCTGCTATAACCACACTATATCTGCTATAACCACACTATATCTGCTATAACACACTATAACACACTAAATCTGCTATAACACACTATATCTGCTATAACCACACTATATCTGATATAACACACGATGCAAGTTTGCCAGATCGGGTCGCGTTTCTGTAGTCCGAATGAGACATAAGAAAACTACAAATTTGACTTGGTTTACGTCAAGCGTTACAATAGTCATTATTTCGTTTTTCTTCGTTTCTGATGTCGCAATACGTCATTCTTTCATGAAATCATGTAACTTACTCTACCTTGTCTTTGGACATCGTTCATTCTAAAGCCAGGGCTGGAAAAACAGCGAGCGTGCGACGGTTGGCTAAATTATTTACGACAGCGGCAATGGACAATTTCGTTTCCAACCAGTAGGGCGACCAGAGAGGAAGAGTTCCATGGTGTTGCTTTAAGATATAAAATGCATTTTTTAAAATAGTTTTTAAATAGTTTATTTATAGAAATATAGAATTTTAATATTTATTTTAAACTTAATTTAGCTTTAATTTAAATTATTTCAATGAACTCAATTAACCATAATTTATTTACCATATTTGATTCAACATTGATACGTTAAATTCATTAATATTTTATAAGAACATTTTTAAAATATTTTTTATGTATGTGTGTATATATATTATATATATTATATTATTATATATTATATTATATTATAATATCTATCTCTGTCTTTCATCTCTATGCTTAATTAGAAATAAAATGTTCATGATAAAATAAATTACTATGCAAAAACTACTGTTATAAGTGAACTTTATGGGAAAATATTCTGCAGAAGTGTACAGTTAACCCCTTAATGCAACACTTATCCTTCAGTTTATGTCAAAGCAGATGAGCTATTTATTCCCTCCTTACTGTGATTTATTTTTATTACTGTTTATTACTTTTTACTTCTTACTGGAGTGTTGAGCTCATTTTATTTTGAGAGAAGATGGAAATCAAACCAGAGAGCTGTTACCTGTTGAAGCTTGCCAAGTCTCACCTAATCATTCTTTAAAAACACTTGTAAATCACTCTCCATTCATGCAAAAGCCTGAAGTCCGCCTGTAATGTGATGTCTGTGTGTGCCGTTCTCCAGCGTGTTTGTGTGTATAAGTGAGCACACGAGGGCTCTGGGTTTATGATTATGTGACCAGGACCGCTGTAGGGGGTCGGCCTGTAGGAAAACCTCCATGGTGACTGTGCTCGCCTGGCGCCGGCGCCCCGAGGTCACGGGCTCTGGTTATGTAAGGAGATTACAGAGAAACGTGCGTGAGGGAAGAATGTTTCTAGTCTCATTGTCACCTTCACCTCCCTCTGTGCCTCCATTGTTTTTATTACTGGTCATCTCCTCGTCGACATGCTGTCTTCATTTAGTCTGCTTGTCTTGTAACATGATTGCTTATGGTTTGTTGTTACTCCTCGTTTTGGGGTGATATATTGTTCAAAAGTTTGGGATCAGTAAAATGGTTTTAAATAGATCAAAACTATATTTTTTCCTCATATTTTAAAATGTAATTTATTCCTGTGATCAAAGCTGAATTTTCTCCATCATTACTCCAGTCTTCAGTGTCACATGACTTTTGCTGCTCAAGAAACATTTATTATTATTATTATTATTATTATTAATGCTGAACTGAGTTGTGCTGATTAATATTTCTGTGGAAACAGTGAAACTTTTTTTAAAAAAAATGTACGTATCTTTGAATAGAATAACTGCCATTTCTGGTTAATTGAATGTGTCATTGTTGAATCTTTTGAAAAAATATTTCTGATACCAATCTTCTGTATTATTATTATTATTATTATTCATTATTTTATATATATATATTATTCTTAATTATGTGATATATCATTTAATTATATTTCTAAGTTAAAATTAGAAAGCATCTATAACAAGCCAGGAACACCCAAGGAAATATTTAACATTCAGAATATCTTATTGTAGTGAAACATTTTTTTAAAGTTTGTAATAGTTTTTGCTCTATTTATATTTCTTGCATTTTGATGCAAAAGCTAACTATAGCTGAGCCACTTAGAAATAATGTACACCGTTTTATGCATTAGTAAATTTATATTTACTTTATGCATACATTGCATACATATACCTGAATAACTTTGCTTTGACCATCTTCTTCCTGCATTGTAGAAAGTATTTTGATATGGAAACAGTAATAATTACAAAAACAGTACACGTTTAATTTTCTAATTTGCATCTTTCAATCACAGGCAGCTGTGCATCATTGGCCCTTTCTAAATTTTAGATCAACAGGGTGACACAGCTTACCCACTCCACTGGCACATCTTACCCTTCTATCCACTACCTTTGTGTGTAAACAGTATTTTGAAAGTAGTCTAGGCAGAAAAGTAGCAGGGTTCCTGTGCAGTAACTCATCCTGACCACTAGGAGGAGGCAGAGAGAGAGGACAGTGCGCGTGTGTTTGCGTTTAGGACTGTAGTTGCCTGCAAAAAAAGCTTGATGACAAACACACCACTTCAGATGTGACCAGTCACGTCTCTTGCACAACTGTCGCTAGCTGCTCTTCAGGCCTTCGGACTGGTTTAAGCAGGATTGCATTTATTTATAATCTGTTGGAAGAATAATGCTGACAAGAAGACAATAGTCTTGCATGTCGTAAATACTCAATTAGAAAATGCTTGCTTTCGACAGTTTTTAAAATGCTGTGGTGTGGCGTTTGTTTAACCTAGTAGAATCTAGCCGTTTTAACCAAGTAGGCCTAATTATGGAAAGCCTTAAAAATGAGCTGGTTGCCGGAGATGTTGGCTGACGGTACTGTACATGTTCTGACGTGTTGCACAGCACAAACTCAAAATCAAGTCTGTTATTTTATTTCTGAACCCGTGTTGTTTTTACTATGTATTAATTAGCTTATATTTTTATATTTTCATATTTTGTTATGTGCTTTTGCTATTTGATTAGTTTTCAAAAATATTTCATGTATTATAATTTGTATTTTTTTTTAAATCATTTGAGTAGGCCTACTTCAATTCATTTCAGATAGTAGGAAAGGCAACTTTCTAATTTAAGTTTTTCAAAAGTTGAAGTTTTTCAGCTTTAAGTTACTAATGTTTTTTCTTAATAGTTTTAGGTTTAGTTATTTTGTTGTTTTATCCATTTTGATTATTATGTATTTCTAGGAGTCAACATTTGAAGTGGATCAAAACCTTTCATCAAAGTTATACATGAATTTTGAACAATACCCGTTCTCATCTTAGGACTACTTTGATTAACTTTTTTGATCCGCTTCAAATGTTGACTACTGTATAGCTTTCATTTGTTTTATTTTTCATATAATATATAGGATTTTCTTTCAGGTTTATTATCAAACTACTAATTTATTAGTTTTTATTTCAGTTTTAGTAATTTTTGTACTTCAGCTTATTTCAGTTAGTTAACCTTTTCTGATCCTATCTCCCCTATTTCTATTAAAATGATAAAAAAAGAAGAAAAAAATGGCTAACGGGACTCTGGAGTCTGTGGGTTGGTCTTTTCCCGGTTGTATCTTCTGGTTTCCATGTAAGATGGGCCAGTCTGAGCGTGCTTCCATCATTCAGCGCCAATTACCTCCATTCACGACCCAACAGGACTAGACAAGGTGTGGATCGCCAGGGAAATCCACCCCACCAAAGACAAACAGCTGAGAGCTCTGCGGGTTGGTGTGTGTGTGTGTGTGTGTGTGTGTGTGTGTGTGTCAGACGCAGTGATAGATCAGATAACTGCCCTCACTTTCTCTATAACACCTCATCCTTTTCTAAATAAATCTTCCTCCAGCTAGCCACCCACTCAAACGTCACTCAACACACACACAATTACCTTCAGGGAAAGGGTCCTCGCTACCCATTTCACGATAACTTCAGTTTTTCCTTCTGTTTCCTCATTCCACTGTAAATCTTTCCCAAGGCGTGTTGGTGAGTGATGGAACACATGCCGTCTCATTCGGCCCTCTTTTCTCATTTCCGTCTGTTCTGAAACGGCCCATAAATATTTAGTTTTTCATTACCCTAATAATTCATGGGTAACTCTTGGCAGCGGCAGAGGTTGATGATCACTCTAATCGCTTCTTTTTATATATAAATGATTCTGGATGGCTCCTTTAAGAACCGAATGAGCTGTAAGACAGTGCTATGGCCCACACAGGCTGTTTGGCCAATAATTGACTTAGGGAATCCTGTTGTCTTTTCACTAGAAATGGGTCAGGACAACAACTGACTAATTAATTGGCGAAGTCAACTGGGTGGGTGATAGAAGCAAAATATTATGAACATGATATGAATCATTTTAATGATAACAACATATATCAGATTAGTTATTTTTTGCTTTAAATAAAGTTTTTGTGATATAGAACTTGAATTAAAATTTCAAAATCACAAACTAATACTAGCTTAACTAACATTTACGTAAAACATTTTTTTTTCCCAAAAAACTCAAGCTCACTGAAGACAAGTAAACAAAGCAGGCAGTGATAGAAACAAATACAAATTATTACAAGCAATATGAAACTACAATAGAAAAAACACACAAATGAAATAGACCTACCTGAAAAACTTTAAGAACTAGAAAAAAAAACGACTATAGAACAAAGCAGGTTTATTAGGCTGCTGTCACTTTAAGAGCGAATGCACTGATCTAATATACTGATAGACATGCACTTTCTTTCTCAACCATTTATGTTAATGTAAGAGATAACCAACTGTATTTATGAGGGACATTGACAGGCGTTTTTTGACACGTAAGTGTGTTGTTTTTTTTTGTTTTGTTTTTTACAAATAAATGCGTGTATTTTGCTGTTCAAGCCCAGTAAGGTACTAAAAAGAACTCTTGGTGCATTTTTACTTATAAACAAAATTGTAAGTAGCGTATTTCAAGGTTTAACAGGTTTTCCCCACAGATTGTAATGCCATTAAATAACCACTAAAAGCATAAATTCAGTTTCAGTGGACAAGGTAATGGCTCATAAGATTAAATGAGCGAGCAAGACCCAGATGAGTGGTTTCCTTTGTGAAGGAATGGAAGGATTACTTCACTATTGCGTGATGGTCATTGACCACTCACCGTTGGAGCGTCTGCTGGCATTGAGGATGTGGACTGGGCACAAAAATTTGCTGGTCAGATAATGGTTTTTCAATGCCAAACACATGGGGTGCCTTTTGAGTGGTGCACAAGACCATCTGACACCAGTCGTTCATCAATCACACAAACCGCACATGAACATTTTTCGGAGCTCTTTTGAAAAATATATCACATTTTCCAAAAAATATCAATTGCTTTCAATTTTGATAATAAGAAATGTTTCCTGAGCAGAAAATCAGCATATTAGAATGATTTCTGAAGGATCATGTGACACTGAAGACTGGAGTAATGATGCTGAAAATTCAGCTTTGCATTACAGGAATAAATTACTTTTTTAAATAAATAAATGTTATAAATAGGCTAATTATTTTAAATTGAAATAATATTTCACAATACTTTTACTGTATTTTTGATCAAATAAATGTAGTCTTGATGGGCATTCTTTCAAAAATAAAATTCTTTTAAAGTGTCTTCTTTCAAAAATATTAAAAAATCTTAGCAACCCCAAACTTTTGAACTTTTTCGAGCTATGAAAAAATTTGGTTTGTCAGGCTTGAAATTGTTGTACCTTTAAGATAAGATAATCGGACTATCGTAGTGATGGAACAGTCACAACACATATGCTGGACTGCCCTGTGTCCTTGCGTTAAGGTCTATATCGTGTCAGACGGGCATCAGATGTGTGGAAGCATTCGGCTGGATCTTCCCGATTGCTTTGCCCGGAGCACCTGATCCCCTCAGGTAATTTTAGTGCCGATGTCTGCCTCTTTAAATATAGACTCTTTTAATTGCGGTAGACAGCAGGGGGTTCTGGTGGATGGGACACTACCCCCCCCCCCCCCCCCACACACACACACACACATTGTCTCTTATGTAGGAAGCTAATTGTAGAGGATTTAAGTGAAGCTCAGCGTGGTTTACTTTGAATGCCAGAGGAACGTTTTGTTTATGGAGCTCTTGAACTTCAGATCCGTTCTAGTTGTCCAGGAGAGAGTGTGTTTGGTAGAGGTGGGCTCAATGTGACTCAGGTGGACTAGTACGCCAAGCGTATTTTACGCCCTAAGTTTCTAATCCTGTTAATACAATGCTGATGCAATAAAGCAGAAGTAAAACAAACCTCCCTTTCAGAGCGTTTTGTCGAGGGTGTGGTGTTTTATGTAGTACCGTGGTGAATCTCTAACGTTGTGCAGTCATCTGTTTTGGGGTTCATTAGGATTTGCTCCTTATATGTTTGACTGACAGGATTTATGTGACATGATCAGCATCCTAACCAGCTCAACACAGCAATGTTTGCTCCACCAATGACACCAGTTTTGGAGCGAGATCTGGTCAGATGTAGCAAAGGCTCGATGTATTTAAACATTAAACATTATTTAAACCAGTTGATCTGTACTTTTCCCCCTAGGAAGTAAGTGCAAATATCTGGCTATTGTGGCTGAAGTTTCTTTTTCCAACGGTTTGAAAATCTTTAACTAAAACATTCACTTATAATCTGTTAAACATTATATGTATAGGATACAGGCTGATCAGGGGGTTTGTGTAAGCCTAAAGGGGTTTATTTTGCGATAACTGGCTGTACATTTGTCCCACTTGATACACAGCTACTTGCCAAATAAAATAAAGAAATTTCCGGTGTCTGTCAGGAGTTAGTAAGAGGCAATAAAGCATACGAGACAGGAGTAGCAAACTTCATCCATCTTTATTACTCTTTCACTTCCGTTCTCTCACACATTACATCATTACACAACACTTCAAAATAGTAGTCACAATATAATTCACAAAATGGACAGAATGCTTGACTGGAATTATATCACATGAGAAGAAAGAGAGCACAGCTATATAGCAAATAACATTCACATCACAAATATGACCACAGAATGCTGCGATTGACCAATCAGAATCAATTATTTCCCAGATGCTCTTAATGCTTTTGATGACCGTAATTATGACGTGTCATCAGTATACACACATTTTCAGGCTTCATACTTTCTTTTTTTTAGCACTTTACCCAAATATTGACAATCTGTCCTCAAGAATCAATTAAAGCAGTTAATGTGAACGGATATTCACAGATAAGCTTCACCTGAAGATCAGAATCAGAGCTTTATTCACCAAGTTTGCTATGCTTTCCATGAGCTCTAGATACTTACATTCATGCATACATAAAACGACAATAGAGAGAAAAAAAAATGAAATAAGAACATAAATAAAAAACTGAATTCTTGACCCACAGTTTCTGTGCATTGTGTGTGCGGGGATGGAGGCGTAGTAGTAAACACACTGGGTCCCGCTCTACATACTGTACTGTCAACAAGATTTAATCTGATGTCTCCCTCCCCACACATTCTTGTATAGAGACTCTGGCAGTTAAATAGTCCAACAAACACAGCCCGGGGGTCTAAACAGCTTTAGCGTTTTAGGAAATGCCACACGGATATTCTCCAGGGATAGAGACGCTCACCTTGTATAACACACCACACACTCCAGCTTACGGAGTTATTAGATTGAAAGCACCCCGGTCCATCAAATCCTGCCAGACTGCAGGGGAAGGTGCAGTTTGCTCTGGAGTGAGAATAGAGGACAGTGGTTTGGCGTACAGAAGTGTGGAGCAACATGCACACATGCAAACACGCGTGCGACTCTGACAGACTGCTGGTGAGTGCATCATATAGTGTGCCAGAGAGAAAGTATGCAATTCCTTCTAATTATTTGTAAAGATTTTCCTTTATTAATGTTTGGTCATTCATTTTTCTTTTTTATGCATGAGTGCACAGACATTTTGGCAGAAAATTGTGTGTATTGTTTGGATGGAGATGAGTAGTGGGAGTTTAAACATGTTAAAGTAAGCGGGGTGAGCGTGCCGGTCCGGACTCGGGTATAGCACGGATATGTTCAGGTTCCTCCCTGCTTTTCCTAATCCCACACTCTGGTTTTGCATGCTTGGAAAATTATACTGTATTTATTTTGAATCTGTACCATGGTACTATTGCTGTTCTTCATGCTATTCTTCAAAGTACCATGTCAAAAACATGGTATATAATTATGGTAGTCATTCATTACCATGATATTACTATGTTTTATTTAACTTTTACCATGGTATTATACTGGTTTTCTTTAACGTTCCATGAAGAACCATGTGACCATTTTTAATTGTGAACATTGTATTTAACTCATTTTCCCTTCAATTCTAATTACCATAATTCAAATACAATTTCTTCTAATTTCTATAATGCAAAAAATATATAGTACTTAAATTGTGAAGTATTAATACATAATGTTAGTGTTTGTTGAACAGCTTATAATTTGTGATTTGCATACATAATTGTATTAGAGTAGTTAATAATGACAAAACTACTATATTACTAAATTGAGAATGGCAAAAAAAATCTGGTAAAACATCTGGGTCCATTATGGTTATGAAACTTTGGGAGAAAATCTCCTTAATTGTCATGAAAGTGTCAATGCAAAAAAAACAAAAAAACAATATGCTGTTTTTTTTATTTAATTTGATATTTTCTTATGTATATAAGATATACATATTATATTTTCATATATATATATATATATATAAAATAAATTATAATAATATATATATTGAACATTTAGAAAAAAATCATTCACATTAATATTTTATATATATATATATATATATATATATATATATATATATATATATATATATGTATGTATGTGTGTGTATGTGTAATTTTATATTTTAGTCTTTTTATATTTAGCATTTTAAAAAGGTTGGGTAATGATATAATGTTCAAGAGATTTGTAGTTCATATACATTGATTTGTATATTTTCATATATTCACATATGAAAGTTTGACTCTTGATCTAACTTTTTAGCAAACTTTTCTTGATTTGTATTTTTTTTGTTTCTTTATTAGTTTTATTTTTTCGCCTGAAATATGATCTGGACTTGTTTTGTGAGATATAGTGCTTTCCTCACTAAGAGAGAAATCAACTTTGAATGTAGCGTTCCCTCTCCTTTCACTTCCTTCTCTCTCTCTCTCTCTCTCTCTCTCTCTCTCTCTCTCTCTCTCTCCCTCTCTCTCTCTCTCTCTCTCTCCCTCTGTCTCTCTCCCCCTCCTTCTTTCCTGTATGTCTCTTTCTCCTCCTATTCCTCCCCTAAAGCTATGGATAGCTGTATTGCATCACAGAGTGGAGCTTGGGACGGCTCTCCGCGCACTTGACAGAGTTTGAGTAGATTGCGCGCAGCTGCTGGTGAGTGTTCTTCTGTCTTCGTTACATATGTCTCTGGTTAGACAGCAGATGTGTAGACATTATGCTTCCTAGCGTTTTTTCTCTCTTAAATGTCTATTTTATGTCATTTAGGTTATTATTAGTGTGAATGTTATAACTTTTAGCTTTAATTTCTAAGCAAGTCTTGCACACATGATGAACTATGCAAGTTGTTGTCGCTAATTGGGTTTAAGCAGGGCAATATTTACAAGATTTCACTCTTGCAGCGATTTGTGAAATTGGAGTGTACATTTTCATTTTTTTTAAAATAAGAAACCAAAGTAAGAAATACTGTTGGCTAAAGTCCTTCATGGTAAATTTGTCAATTCTAAAATCAGTCTAAAAAAAATCGCACTTTAAATCAGATTCTTGCTCACTTTTGTGATAATGGTGGCTGTTTTCCAGGTGTGGGTGTGGGTGTGTACGTGCACATTTGGTTTAGCTGATGCTACATGTTGAAACACACACTGAGTGGAATGTTTCTTGCGAAAAAGTGTTAGTCGGTTTCTACTGCTCCATGAATTGTCCTTCTGGTCATACTTGCACTCTTAAAAATATAGTTTTTTTTAATGGCATTGATGGTTCCATGAAGAACCTTTACCATCCATGGAACCTTTCCATTGAAGGTTCTTTATAGTGGGAAAAGGTTCTTTTAGATTGTTAAAATGTTCTTCACACTAAGAAAATGGTTCTTATAAGAAATGATCACTAAACTTCTTTGGGGAACCAAAAATGGTTCTATGACATCACTGTGAAAACCTCCTTTTGGAACCTTTATTTTTTTAAGAGTGTAGCACATTTTTCTTGAGCTCAGTTTAGAATGGCAACCAACATTTTTTTTAAAAATTGAAATAACGAAGATCTGCCTTGCAGAACTTTTAGCTTGATTTAGGACACTGTAATGTGTGGAAAACTACTGGTGGTAAGCAATTTGGAGAGAAGAGAACCAAAAGAAGTCTCTTTTGTGCTAGAATAGCCTTTATTTAATGGACATGAGATCTTGTCGTTGGCAAACTCTATTGGCCTGGAGTGAACTTTGCTTTTCGAGGGAAGTGATTGTGCAGAGGCTTGTATGTGAACCACAGGTTTAGTTTAAAAAGGCTTTCTCAGTATTAGTCACTCAAGGAAGTTTTAGTCCTTCCATGGTGACCAAATAGGCCTTTCATGTTCTCTGTATGTAAGCATGGAAATCCCACACCACTCCACAGACATTTGTCATCAGCTTCTGTGAATGGGCTGGTCAGCCAGACTGTTTGTGTCTGGTCTTTTGTGGTCCGTGTTTGACTCAAACCATGACAAAACAAACTGAAGTTTGGCTACTTTCTTTTGGTTTCATCTGCCCAGCTGTTAAAGATGCTGGTTAATTCTGGAAGATTTTATTTAGCATGAATGCTTCAGATAAATCTCCTAAAATGAGGGATCAACTGCTGGCAGCCTCCATAGTGGAACTTGATTTGTTAGTATGAAGTTGTTTGGATTAGACCAACCAGTCTGTTTTGTAAGAATATGCAGTAACACTTTAAAATAAGGTTTAATTTGTTAATATTAGTTAGGACTAACTATGAACCATACTTCTACAGCATTTATTAATCTTAGTTAAAGTTAATCTCAACCATTACTTAATAATTTTTTTAATCAAAAGTTCTCTGTTAACATTAGTTTATGCACTTTAAACTAACATGAGCATTTTATTAACTAACATTAACATTAGGTGGCTTTATTAAAGTGCCACTATTATGCTTTTTAGATATTTCCTTTCATGTAGTGTCAGTGTGTTATATAGATATTTATAGATATAAGGGGTGTGCATAAGACTTACATGACACCTTCATAATCATGACATGACACATGTTATGAATATAAGTTTTATGCATGTTTGTGACAACTGTCATTAAGTGTCACTCGCTCAATTATGACATTTTTAATGCAAATATGACATTGTTTGAGATGTCTTTGTTATGACACCTTGACATAAACCAATACATCATAACCTGTCTGTGTCTTTGTCATAAAAACTTGACATTACTATAAGACAACACAACCTGTCATAAACATGACATAGCAGATTAATTATCAAACTTAAGAAACCACTTAGCTTTATTGGCTAACATTACATTAAACTGTCAGGTGGTTGGTTTTGACATTGGCTGTCATGAAGCCATTATAACTGTTTAATGACAAATTCAATTTGTACCACTGTAGTTGAGGTCACGAAAAATATTCATGACACAGTTATAATGGACTGATGATAGCCAATGTCAAAACCAACCACATGACAGTTTAACTTAATTTAATGTCAAGTTGTCATGACAAAGACACTGACAGGTTATGGTGTTATGGTTTATGTCAAGATGTTATAACAAAGACATCTTAAACAATGTCATATTTGCATTCAAAATGTCATTATTGAGCCAGAGACACTTAATGACAGTTGTCATAAACATGCATAAACCCTACTTCATATTCATGACATTTGTCATGTCGTGGTTATGAAGGTGTCATGTCATATACACCCCTTCAAGTAAAGTGTTACCAATATTTGTAAATGTAAAAGGTCTTCAAAGTTTGAGTGCATGATAGATGAAGTTATTGTCTCCCAAAGAAAGAACCGATTCTGAACTGCCGAGATGAGTCGTCAATAATTAGTCTTACTTCCTGCATGAAATTTTGTAACAAATTTGCACAATTCTAGCCTATGGATTTCATTGGCTGCCCACGACCAACGTCTACTACTCAAACGCTGTAGTTGTAGCTGAGACTGCAAGAGTTTGGTTTGTGTCGAGAAGACAATGTTTTTTGCGCTGCAAAAGCAAATCGCCACTGTGTAACAAGTGCTGAGGAAGACCCGGAGCTTAAATTCAGATATGGTAATGTGCGTTTCCTTTGACACATGCTGTAAGCCATCTGAATCTGACCAATCAGAGCAGAGCAGGCTCTTGGAAAGGAGGAGTTTAGAGAGACCGAATCCTTTTTCAGACACTGAGAAAAGAGGTGATGCTGCAATGTAAATTATTAGAAAATTAAAGTGTTTTTTGGCCTTGGATGCATGTAAACCTATTGTAGGACACCTCCAAAACAAAATTAGGAGCCTTTGAAATGGCATAATAGGGGCACTTTAGATCTTTATTGTAAAGTGTTACTGAGTAGTTGACCTGAAATTAAAATTCTGTAGTCATTTATTCACCTTTGTCTTTCCAAACTTGTGTGACTTTCTTTTGAGGAAATAATACATTTGGATGAATATCCTAGATGGTTTTTGTTCGTAAAATGAATGCGTATTTTGAACCGGGCTAGTAGAACTTCATAAAATTCTATAAATAGAAGGTCATAAAATTATATAAATAGTCTATAAAATGACAGTTTTCTGCTTGCTAAATGTCATAATCCTGCAGTAGCACCTCAATCTTGTGTCCTAAATAGGTTACATTAAGACCGCGGTCACTGTATTCCGACATGCATCTGGGCCACTGGTGTGGTAATGCGTTCTTTCCTCTTAATTGTTCCGGATATCCACTGACCCAAAGCTGTGACCCGTCAGTCACTAGCCCCTGTCAGCATACTTGGGTGACTTCTCGAATTTCCTTGATTTAGACCAGTTTTATCTCTTTTAGAGACATAACTCTGTGCCTGTGTTTGGAATACTCGCTGAATACTGCACAGTATGTACTGTATCTGAAACAAATTATATTATGATAAATGCTTCAAACTTTAGTATACTCCTCATCACTTTGCATGTTTAATTCAGCAGGGCAGTGTCCAGCTATCAACTTGGGGATAAGATGTTTTTAATTTTTGCAAGTTTGAACAAATTATCCTTCATAAATCATCTAATATGCTGATTTGCTGCTCAACAAACATTTGTTATTTTTTCAGGATACTTTGGTGAATAGAAAGTTAAAAAGAACAACAAATCTTACTGACCCTAAACTTTTGTACTGTATAGTGCACTTTTTCAATTTTTTATGGTAGAAATGGTAAGTGCGTACAGTTAGTATAATTTTCCAATCATAGCCATAGAAACAGGTCTGCTTGATGCTGGATTCTCTGTCAATGTGTTTTTGGTTCTTCTGGTGCCTTTGGATCATTTTCACTTCCATTGAAATTCTGGAAAAGTTCACCTGTAGCCATTTGTATTTTGGTTTGGAGGTATAAGAGATTATGTAAGAAGGTTTGGAGTGGATGAAATTATTCCTTTACGATAAGAAAAAAAGAAGCTAAAAACCATGTGGACTCACAGTTTGTTCAAAAGAATTGCAATAATGTGGCTTTCTGTTTTTAGCCCTAGTTTAAGAGGACTCAAGGAAAAACAAAGCGTGGTGAACCGAGCTAATATAACACCGCCTTGGTTTACGTAAATGCCTTTTTATTTTTTAATCTATCTTCTTTTAATGTGTACTTTATGAGCCAGATGCTTGTTTTGGAGTCAACGGCTGTGGCAGAGGAGTCTGGTACTGAAAACCAACGCAAACTGCAACGGCTCTGATTTCACTTCCTTCATTGGTTGTTTGTTCTATGAGCACAGAAGCAAAGAAGTCAAAAGATGTTTGGCTGTTGCTTCAGTTGCGTAATTGCTCATTCACATAATTACTAAACCACACCATGTGTCTGGGTGTAGTTTGCAAACTAAAGAACTTACAGTATAACAGAAAAGACAGGTTAGATGCTTATTTTTTTATGTGGATTTTATTCCCATGGTTCACATGAATTGTATTTATTTGTCTGTTTGTTTCTTTAATTTTATTCTTTCAAATCATAATAATGCCCTTGTGACAAAAGTTTTCTTGTTTGTTTTTATGGAAAAATTTGGCTATGCTTCAAGTTCGCAAGTACACACACCCAGCTCTCAGTTTTTTGATGACATCCTCATAAGAAATTTTTTAAATGGAAAAAAAACAGCTGAGACTATAACAGCTGTAGCAGAACTCTTACTCACTCTAAATGGTTAGATTAGTGTAGTTAACTCTTTTCTGGATGATGTTTGTGTAGCTTGACAGATACCTGTATTTGGGTTGAACTCAAGAGGGATATGAATCAGCGTTTAATGAGTCTGAATGTATGTTTTGATCTGTTGTGTTTAAGCATCAGCGTGTCAATGTTTATAGACGTCATAAGCGTCAGACGAGACATTCACAGATGCGTGAGTTTGAATCGAGACATTTAAGGCTGTTTGGTGATTCAGACCGTTTTCGCACCGTAATCACACCATGATGCTTGCAGGGATGGGCTGATTCTAAGCCTGTTTTTAATCATCAGACTTTGTGTTTAAGAATCGTTCTGTTTAGTTAGTGTTTTCAATAAAAGTGAAAAACATGACTGAGGGTGTGTTCACACTTGTAGTTCGGTTTGTTTGGTCCAGACCAAAAAATAAATAATTGGTCCTCTTAGTGTTCACGTTGGGATTTTAACAGTGAACCTAAATGCATAGGGATATGTTCATAACCTGATTGGACGGCTTTTATTTCATATATTTCACTATGGAACTTATCGAACATCCCAAACAATGCTGTATGCTGTGCAATGCGCTCGCTGTATGCGTAATTAATGATATCGTTTTAATTAACTATAGTAACCCTGCCACAAACAAACTGAGTATTTGTATAATGCCACTAACCTGGTATCTTCTTCAAAAGTTCTGATTATATCAACCTGGTTCAGATTCAACCCACTTTTTCCATTTTTAAATGCAAAATGCATTGGAAGGTCAGTAAACGTGTCTTTAGGTGTGGTGTCTTAGGTTGAAATTATGGCAGTACACGTGAGATATTTCACAATCTATCGCACTGCAATGATGATTCAGTGATTTAGTTAGAATCTGAAGCTGTTGTCAGTAAGTTTCAGATCTCGTTTGGCCTTCTGTCACAGACTCAAACTCATGCCTCCCACGTGAGCACCACCACAGCTCGATGATGGTCAGCCATGAATCCAGTTTCTCATTTCATATAGACAGGGTGAGAAAAGGGAGAACTGTGGGAAGCGTGTTGAAGAGCGTGTTGTTTGGTGTGACCTTCACAAACTCCATTAACTACGCTAATGCATTATCAGCTGATTTCAGGTAGTGTGTATATATATATGCGTAATCATATGATAGTGTTAAGCGTTTGCATGCCTATGGTAGCACACCTGTTCTTTTTTTAAATTTTCCCCTTCGAGATTTATTTGATGTTGCTCAATTTTGTAATGTCCCTCTGTTTGAGTTTCAGCATATCCTGGCACCCAGTTTAGAGTTCCTAGTTGAATAAGCTATCTTGTTTGCAAATTAAGAGTTCATTTTCATCAAATACTGTATAAGCTTTTAAAATGTACTGTCTTTGACTTTTAGGACAACAGAAAAAATATATTGAAGACTTGTGTTGCACTGTACAAATTGTCCAATTAAATGCAATCTAGAATGAGAATGTCCCTCCCTCTTCAATCTACGAGGCTGTAGCAAGTCACCTTTATGTGTGCTATGATATAACTAAGGAGTATTTAAAAAAAATAGTATTATTAATGTGTGTGTGTGTGTGTGTGTGTGTGTGTGTGTGTGTGTGTGTGTGTGTGTGTGTGTGTGTGTGTGTGTGTGTGTGTGTGTGTGTGTGTGTGTGTGTGTGTGTGTGTGTGTGTGTGTGTGTGTGTGTGTGTGTGTGTGTGTGTGTGTGTGTGTGTGTGTGTGTGTGTGTGTTCTAATAATGCTATTTATTTGGCAAAAAACCCATTGTGGACCTGCAGATTTAAAACATGTTGGTGCAGCATAATTGACAGAACTTGTTGATACTAGACAAAATATTAAAAAATGATGTATAATAAAAGTACTTAATAGCATTTTCCACAGTTCATTGTTGCTTGCGCATAATTTCATTCGCCCTTCCAAATGGCGAGGGCAAATTTCTCGTGCAGGAGAGATTAAATGCTGACATGATTATCTGTGTGCGAAAGAGGGATGAAAATGTACATTATATAAGACGAGCTGTGCAGTTAAAGGGAACAGGTGCTCAGTTTTGTGGCAGACGGTTTAATCCTGCACTAAAGGACACTGCACTTGACATTTGACCTGAAACTCTTCACACTGTCTGCACAGCACATATAGCCACATATAGACCAGAAAACCTGTTCACCATGGGTCCCCTTCACTCCAGGTCAACTTTGCAGATTGATGCTGATGAAATATAAAAAAAACCCAGATTTTTCATTAATGAAAAGCTTTTGCAAATCAAGGCTTAATTGCTTGAAAGATTATTGATGGAGAATTTGGGGCATGAAATTATTAAAGCCCACATTTTGTCATAATCCTCAGATGAATGTGCTCTGATAAACGGGGATGGATAGTCATAACGAGGAGCGAAACATTTCCAGTGACAAGTAATTTGATTTTTGGTCGTTTTAGCCTTGCTATTTTGAGCTTTTTGTTAAAGGAACACTATTTAACTAGCGATTAAAAAAAACCTGCATGCATTTTGCGGGAGAACATTGTTTTGGTTGTGCTTATGAATAGAACCCTTCACAATAGATAATGCGTTACAATGAACTCTGTTAGAGAACTACATATGGCGAAATATAACTGTTCAATAAATGACCTTACTCACCCGTTGAGTCATAGGCTACGTTCACACTGCGAGCCTTAGTGCTCAATTCCGATTTATTGCTCACACTGTCATGAGAAGCAAAAAAAAAAAAAAATCAGATTTTGGACTCATTAACATAGCCCTAAAAACGACCTCCCCGTGTCACTTTTACAACATTTCAAAACCCTTCGTTTTCGCCATCTCCAAAAAGCCAGGCTGATGTTGATTCAGGTTTTATTACAAACTCTATCGTGTTCTCTTTTTGCCAGCAGACTCTCCTCTGTTCGATGTTTGTTTTAAACGGATGATTCTCCGGAGGTTGGACATTTAGCTGCTCCATGTCAACCTTTCTAACTCGTTGTGACAACTAACAAATGTCACTCACACACCATACACATGTCAAAGGAGCCGGAGCAACTTTACTATATTTACAGATATGACGAGACACGCACGGGCGAGTGACGTATGTACGCAATTCCCCACAAAGGTCTATTCATCCCGACAGGTCTAAAATATATACACTTAAAATATGCTTACCATAGTGAACCAGGGTAAGACCAAACACGTTTTGGAAGAAGGATTGATGATGTATTGACTCTTTGTTCGTTTTGATCAAAAAAAGTTACATAGTGTACCTTTAACTAAGTACATTTTTGTTTTTGTTGTGAGCGTGCACATGTAATAGCTAAGAATGGTGCCACATGTCCCTAAATTCGATAAGCCCCTCTGGACACTTGTGTGTGTTCACAGCTGTCTGTTTCTCTCTGCTGTTCACTTACATTCACCTCCACACTCCAAACACATTGCCCCTTCCTGAGGCCCATGGGTAATTCAGCACAACTTCAAAATCAGACAGCCTACACACACACACACACACACACACACACACACACATACACACACACACACACTCAGCTGTCCTTGGCTTTGATCCCTGGCTGAGGGTCCCTTAATTGCCCAACTGTTTGGTCAGCGCATAACATGCTTAATGTCTCTCGATTAAGCTGTTTCAGAAAGTCTCAATTGTGTGTGTTTGTAGCGCAAATCTCAAAATGAATATCCATTTTTCACAATGTACTGTAATGTTTCTGATACCTAAATTCGCTTATAACATTTAATATGGCTTCTTGGGTAATGATTTTAGTGAAAGTGTTTTATTTTTTATTTATTTAGCCAAAATAGTGGAGGTGTGCTCCATATGTGAGGTTGTTTCAAACAATCAGCAACAGGATTCTGCCTACTAAGATAACCACATTTTAGCTTCATTCCCAGAATGAACCACAACGCATTGAAAAAAAAAAAAAAGTACAATGGTGGACTGAGAAGTAGCCAATGTTTTATAGAATATCATTGTGTGTTTTACAGTGTCATATTATTAGCTTAGCGATGTATTAATAAAAAACAAATCTATTGGAATCACTGTTATTTTTTCCTATTATTTATATACTATTATGATTTAATAATATTTTGATTTGGCTTTTTTATACAAATTATAATTTTAGTTTAGTTTACATTTTAGTAATTTTTTGTCTTTTTTAATTTTATATTCCTATTTCTATTTTTATTTAATTTTTGGTTTTAATCATTTTAGTACTGTAGTTTATTTCAGTACTAATAAACATATTCATTTCAATTAGTTGACAAGGCAACATTTCTAATTTTCATTTAAGTTTTTAAAGTTTAAGTTTATCATCTAATATTTATATTTTATTTGTGTTCAGCTTTATTTAAATGACCAGAAATGCCAGATTTTAGTATTTGTTGTTGTTCTAGTTAGGAATAACACTGATTGAAATCAACTGAAATTAAGAGTTTTTAGCGCACTTCCTAAGGACTTCTAATTGTGTGACTGACTGACTGACCATTTCGAGAGAAGTCAAATCAGTAGTATGCTGTTTTAGAAGGAAGCTGCCTACGAAGGTAGTGAGAGGGTAAGGTACTCCTCATCCCTAAACGGGTGTGAATACGTGATCGCGCATCTCATGTCACTGCCCCGGAGTCAGGCTCACACTCTCAGCCAATCCATAAATGGCGATGAGTCCTGTTCTCCCTCAGACAAATGTGCCATAACTCGTCAGAGAACATTAGTCCCCACCGGTGATTCAGCTCGGCTCTCCAAACTCTTGACTGCACAGAAAAAGCTGTCAGTTGTCATAGCAGCAGCTCATGGCAAACACACAGTTACGTGAGTATACAGGCTGTCCTGTTGACTGCTGTGCAGGAAGTTTTATTGTAAAGAGGAATGACCTGTCGTCTTTTCTCTCATAATCAGTCATAATCCCCACTATAAAAAAATCTAATGTGCTTTAGTTATTGTGTGCGTGTTTGATCACTGTCTACATGCATTTGTATTAGTGCTGTCAAATCGATTAATCTTGATTAATCGCATCGAACATAACAGTTTGTTTACACAATGTGTATATACGTATATTATTAAATTTATATATATCATATACATGTCTCTGTGTGTGTCTGTACTGTATATACACACATATAATACACACACACACGTATATATATATATGTGTGTGTGTGTATGTATAGTGAATATATGTTTGTGTGTGTGTATATGTACAGTTAAATACACAGACATATATATGATATAGAAATTTAATAATAAATATACACACATATGTAAACAAACTTTTATGTTATATGTGATTAATCGTGATTAATTGATTTGACTGCACTAATTATTTGCATATTATATTTTTCTTCTGCTATATCGTTGTAATTTTATTGTGTAAAGTTTTCGTGTACAAGTTCAGGATTGTTTTATTTGGGATTTTTTTTTTTTTTTGTAGTAGACCTCAGGGAATCCCTGGATCTAAATTTGAAAACCTTTTCCATAGAGAATGCAATGCCAATAAAGACCAAAATATAGCTTTTTTCCCTCAATATATGCCCATTTATCTTCCACGTTTATGAATATCTATAAAGCTCTGATTTAGAAAGCCTAAATTATACTTATAGCCTTTCAAAGTTTACTCCATTTGGACGCCGGTGGTCGACAGTTTAATTTTTGTCCAGTGTCTGCGCTATTTCTCTCCAGAAGTTATGATGACCAATAAAAATGTCTTTGTATTTTTTAAACTAACGTTGCGGCAATCTCATAACCCCCTCATACACTTGCTTGTCCATGCTTGTTGTCGTCGCAGTCTCTGGTATTTTGTTGTTCTGTCTATTAAGTTTCATTTTCTAATGTGATACAATGGCCTGGGCCAGTTTTGCCACCTTGTGGAACAACTGATTAGTACAAACCAAATTCAGTGCACATGTGCGAACTGCGTGTACAAAGTGCATCAGACACACTATACGCGGACCCTCGCACATGCATAAAAACTATAGTATACTTTGGGCTTAAGCATGTACCAATGTTTAAAGGGATAGTTCACCCAAAAAGGAAAATTCTGTCATAATTTTCTCACGCTAAAGTTGTTCCAAACCTTTTCTGAACACAAAAGAAGATATTTTGAAGAATAGTGGTAACCAAACAGTTGATGGACCCCAATTGACTTTCATAGTACGGAGAAAAACATACTATGGAAGTTAATCTTGGGGCCCATAAACCTTTTGGTTGCCGGCAATCTTCAAATATCTTCTTTTATGTTCAGCTGAAGAAAGAAATTCATACATGTTTGGAACAACTTGAGGGTGAGTAAATGATGACAGAAGTTTCATTTTTGGGTGAACTAACCCTTTTGTTTGTTCTGCGCTAAAGTGATATGTGTGATCACATTGAATCCATATTTGACCATTCATGCCTTTAAAAGCTGCTGCAGCTTTGCACAAAGTCCCAACAAGCCTTTGAATCTGAAAAAAAATAAAATAAATACACCTAACCTAATTGTCCTTATTGTGGTTGACCATGTCATGCCTATTACAGACAACAAGGCCCATTTAAAAGCAAGCTCTATTTAAAAACTTTATGGAGCCAAGGCTGCCTTTCTTCCTCGGGGTAGAACCCTTTTGAGGTGACGTCCAGTCTGAGAAACAGATGAGCCAAATCTAATCTCCACCGCCCCATCAGAAGGGTTTGTGAGAGCGCACAGCAGATGATTAGCTCCTCAGATTAGAGGGGCTTTGGACATCTGAAGACTGATTTGGTTGTTGGGGAAGACCAGGACTACCCTAAAACTGCCCTGCCCCCATGAGCGCTTAACCTGACTAGACACCAAGGGGGTGGATTAATTGGACATCTTCTTTGGGGGGAAGGGGATGACTTGGGACACTTCACTGCGGTTTAGGGGTGTGTGACGGTACTGAAGTGTTCTGTTCCGCCATGGACTGCCGTCCACGGATGCCCACAGATGGGGCGGCCTGCACACGTCCCATATTGTGTAAGGTAAGAGGAGGGGACGGTCGACTGATCGCTATTTTTCAATGAGTCATTTGTAGGGGTCTCGTGCCACGAGATCTTGCGAGACTAAAACATGACGAGATTTCCCGTCGAGTGAAAAGCTGCCTCGCGATATCGCCATGACTGAGCGTGAGGGTGAGATTACCATAGAATATTCCACCGCTACATTCACATTCGCCTAAATCGTTTTGCTGTTTTTATAAAAATAAAATAAAAACCTTTATAAAAGAATGTAAAAGTCTGCTCTGCTCATCCAGCACGAGTTGCCGTTGCAATCAGTGCAGCACGAATCACAGTTCACTGATCGCGTGAGGATGGCGGAGGATTCGTTGCGCAACATAGACTAAACGTCTGATAAATGTCTTATCTTGTAGAATGCACGCTCAGCACCGCTGCTCCCTATACACAGAGTACGCGCGATCAAGAAAGTGAAAGTAAAACACAAGCTCCCTGATGTGCATTGCGCACAAATTAGGCCGCATAACGTTACATGCAATAGTCCGTCTCCCAATACCCATCTCTGGACTGTTTATTTGCGGCTATGGTCTCGGTTTGCACTTCGAATATTGAGAGTGTACTGTAATGTCCTAAGGACAACAGACAAGGGAGGCTCCGTTTCTGAACTTATAATCGGAACGCAAGAACACACCAGCCTCCTTTCTCTCTACCCGGCCTTTTCCGAACTCACCGCATTTACCCTATAACTGCCGGTGCAAAATAAAACCGCAATCAAAACAATTATAAAGAGTCTGTGTGCTAACTTGAGTTCAGTTAGGAGGTCACACACAGCCTCAATCAGAAGTTCTGAAAGCTCTTTAATGTACAGTAAGGTCTGAAGAGACTAATGTGAAATCATACAGGAGAAAAGACAGTCAATAAAAACCTTTTACAGTGCTTGTATATTGTTTTCTTTCAATGCATTTGATAATTCATACTCCTGATGCACGTCATTTCAGGTCTACGTTATAAGATTATTAGTTAAACATTGCAAAATGCACCTGCATACTATTTTTCCAGTCATGAATTTTGTCATTGAGGATTTCTGAAAAATTGTGCAAAAATCTCGTCTTGTCTCATTCTCGTGAACCCAATTTCGTGTCTAGTCTCGTCTCGTGAGATAAGCGTCTCGTCACACCCCTAGTCATTTGGGAAGGATTTGGATTAAGCTCGAGTCGGTGTGACAGTCAATGCTTTTATATAAAACAGCAAGCTGCATACACAACGGTATGAACCTGAAGCTTGTTGTGGTTCTTGATTCAATCAGTTTTTGAGATTGCTATGGAAGAATGGATCTTTTCTCAAGGACTTTATCTCTTTAGAGCTGTCTGTGCAACTTTAGCTTAAATTCGATGATTCACATGACTCTGTTTCTGCTATGTGTTGTCAAAAACAAGGCCACCGTTGGCTTTATCACAAATGGTACACTTTGTTTATGCACATCTTTCTTGCTATGCCTAAATTGGTTACATCTCTACAGCTTTCTACTATCCATGTGACGACATATACCTGGGACGTCCCCTAAACAACCGTACCATTTTCATCTGATATTATCGCTATGGGCAATCGTTCAAATGTTTGGGGTCTTCTTTGGAAGAAATTAATACTTTAAGCAAGTATGATTTAATCAAACATCACAGTAAAGACATTTACAGTATAGCGTTATACAATATTTCGATTTCAAATAAATGCTGTTCTTTGGAACTTTCTATTCATCCAAGCATCCTGAAAAAGTTTATCACAGTTTCCACAACAACTTTAAGCAGCACAGCTATTTTCAACATCATCATTTTTTCTTGAGCAGCAAATCTGAAGGATCATGTGACACTGATGTCTGCAAGAATGATGCTGAACATTAAGCTTTGCCATCATAGGAATAAATAACATTTTGCAGTATATTAAAATGGTTATTTTAAATTATAATAATTTCACAATATTACGTAAAATTGTAATATTAAAGTTTTTGAGCATAAGAGTCAAAAACAGTAAAAATCAGATTATACTATCATAGTACTTCTCTAAAAAAAATAGCCTATATACCACAAAATTTTATCACAAACAAAAAAGTACCACGCTATTACAATAGTTTTTGCCATTGCACCATCATGTACCATATTCTTGACACATGTACCATGCTACTCTTGAACCTAAATATATATATATAAATACTATAGTAATAAATTCTGTTGTCATGTACAGTATATATTCATGGTATTACATTGTGAGCCACCCACTGTACCTTGGTTTTTCGACAGTAAATTATCCTAATTCTAAACCATTTACCTCTGTTTTTGGATTGTTTTGGGGTGTAAACCAGGCTCTTTAGCCGTGTGTGTGTGTGTGTACGGTTGTGTTTGAGACTGTATGTGATGATGTGAACTATCAGAAGAGAAAGTTCAACACATAGACAGTGATTTCAACACCTAGACAGTGACTTCAGCTTGCAGAAGCAACGATATGAAGTGTTTTTGTGGTGTGGTGAAGTGAAATGAACCTGACCCCGAGTGACTCAAAGGTTTTGCTCACATGATCTGATGGATGATTTGTCTCTGTTCTGTTCCTGTAGGTGTGTCATCACCCAGACTGTCAGGAACTGAACGGTAAAACCCCTCTGCACCTGTGTGAGTCATGTGATTCTCGCTGTCACCTGGATGAGTCCGACAGCATGCACTTTGACAGGCATCCCCGCTTTGACATTCAGCCACAAGGTAAATGGTCCAACAGGCACAAACACACTCATGTTTCTCTCTGACAAACAGGTTTAGGCTTCGTACAAAAACACCTGGACTGAGTGCCAGGTTAATTTGCATAACCAATTACTACCATTACAATTCAACCATTCAGTCACAGATCAACAGATGCTGATTTTAAATACAATAAATTAACAGAAATGTATTTGATAAAGTATTTGTAAAAATATTTATTTCTTATTGGACAAAAAGTATTTTTATAAATCATTTTTATGAATTATTTTTATATTTTTAAATTTTAAAGTATTTTTTATTAAAATAAATGAACTTAAATAATTTTACTTAAATTCTTTTATTTTAATTTTATCTTTATCTTTTTGATCTTGAACAACTTTTTATCAAATGAATTTTTTTATATATATCTGCACCATTATTTAAAAATATAGTAAAAATAATTGTTTTATTATTATTATGAAGCAGTTATTTTAGTTTTATTATAGTTTTATTAATTTATTTTGAATTAGCTTTTATTTTTTTAGTTTTAGTTTTCATGTTAATTTTAGTTTAACTTTTTTTCTGTGCTTTTGTGATTTTAATTCTTTTTTTGTTTTTTAAATATTGCTATTTGGGTTTAATTTATTTTTATTTCAGCATTTCAGTCATTTGTTAGTTTTAGTTTTTAACTATTTCCATTTAATAATTTTAGTTTTTTTTTTTTTTTAAGTTTTCAACTAATATTTATTTTCATTTAATTTCAGCTTTATTTCAATCAACAGAAATGTTTAAGTTTCAGTTAACTATAATAGCCCTGTCTATAAAGAGTGAAGATTGTGAGATCAGATCTGTGTCGTCAGGTTCTATCCTGGCGCGGAATGTGTCGACGCGTTCCTGTCCTCCTCGCACGAGCCCCCCTTCAGACCTAGAGGAAGACGAGGAAGGAAGCACTGAACGAGGGTCAGTCGGTGATCCACAACCGACACACAACATTCAAATAACCATATGGAATCTTACAGCCTGTACACACCAAAAGTTGCACAACATGTGATGCATTCAAATCAAGCTAAAGGGCATGAAACCTGAACAAAGGTGAAATACACACGGTTTATCTGAAATGGATCAATGGAGATATAATACTAGGGTGATGAATCAAAATAAAACTGAAATCTTTATATGGCTTAATGCGATTGTCTAATTGTAAAGACTGCGATTTAATTAAAGAAATAAATGCGCTTGGAGTTTCGGAGTGAATCATGGAACGGAGTTCTTGACACGCGAGCAACTCATGATCTGATGTTTTCAGTGTCTCTGAACGGCTCGGTTCACAGTAAACGTCACACAGACTCCATCTCTGTAAGCGCTCTTAGTTTGGGTCGCTGATAACATGCATTTGGGAATGTAACAGATGCTAACCATCTTCCCAAATTTGAGAAGTGCTAATAAACCGAATGTTTTCAACAAAAGAGATGCTTTAAGGGCTCCCTGCAGTTTTCCGACAAAATAAAAGCACTATTTACAATATTTACCATATAAAATTACAATTAATATTGTACTTTTATTATTATTATTCTTGTATTACTTACAAATATATAATATTTCTGTATATGTATATTATTTGTAATAAATACTTTTTACATTTACAGTGAAATATTAAGATATGTATTAATATATATTAATATTTATTTGTTTAATTATTTAATGATGATGATAATAACAATAATTATTAAATGTATTATTATTATTAATATTATTATAGTCATATTGATATAATCACAAAATCTTGGGTGAAATGTTTATTTTATTTATTATTTTTATTTATTAATAGTTATTAATATTATTATTATTATTGTATATTCATACCTGTGTATATAATCAACTTTTTTGGCCAAATTATGCAGTTCTACAAACAAGCACAGCAAACCTGGAGTGTTTTTTTTTTTTTTTTTTTACAATTGCAATTTTAATCTGCAATTTTTTTGCAGTTACACTCCCCCCCCCCCCCCATATCATTCAGCCCTAATAAAATAAAAGTGATAATGTCACACACAGATGGCATGACCCTCTGTCCTCATGTGCCTGTGGTGTTTTTCTGTCCTTTGACAGAGAACGCAAGCCTGGAGGAATGAAGCTGAAAGCAAGAGAAGGAAAGAAGCCCCGGCGACGCCACACTGATGTAAGCGGAAAGGCTATTTTTTTTTCTTTCTTTTTTTTCATTGCTCAATGATATTCTAAAAACAAGCACAAACAGTATAGCCCCCATCCTACATATTACATTAGTTTTACTGTACAAGCACAGACTTGAATGTGGACTTCTATCTGATATAATGTACAGGAAATGACACGTCTGGGATCATCAGCAGCCCCAGTATGTGGTCCGTTGATCGATATCTTGTGATGTGTGTCTGTATCTGTGTGTCTGTCTGCCGCCCACCTTTGACCAGTGTTGGTCTGTCGCCCCCTATAGGACCCCAGAAAGGAGTGCTTCAGCCTCAAGTTTGACCTCAACATAGACATAGACACGGAGATCGTCCCCGCTGTCAAAAAGAAGACGTTACGGTGAGTCAGGGAACAGATCTGTGTACCCTGGGATATGAACCCAAAACCTTGCTGTTGCCACCGCCATTCTCTACCGGTTGAGGAACAAAAATAGCTAGGAAAGTTTGTTTTTGTGTGTGTTTTTTCGGTGAATGAGTAGTTAATGTGTCCATTGCATAATCAATATTTAAGGTCAAAATTTATTTGAAAAACTACCATTCAAAATTACCATTCAAAGGTCTAAATCTGTGATTGGCTGAAACTCATTTTATTATTCTTTAGAGAGGTGCTCGGACCAATTTTTGAGCGCAAGGGCATTGAATTATCCCGAGTCCATCTATTCCTGGACCAGTCGAACACTCCACTCTCACTCCAATTTGAGGCATATCGTTTTGGAGGACATTACCTTAAAGTAAAAGGTAAGAGTCACCCTGTCTACCCTGTTTTCTGATGTGTTTGAAAGCGAGATCATTTCTAGCATCATTACCAGCACATCAATGTAACAAGTTTTCACCGCTTCAATCTTGCTGTCAACATTTCCTCGCTTCAGCTGCGGTAACCCTTTCTTCCTGCATGTTCACCACACTATACTTCAAAACATATCTCGGTATTACACAACACAACAAACATTGTGTTCACAGAACCAGACAGTTTCCCGCAAAATGATGTGTGACCAATTAAGGTTCATTAGAGCTGTTATACTTCAAAAGAAATCATGTGACTCTTTTCATGACTACACAACTATGTCCCTGTCTTGACAAATCTCCATCCCCACGTCTTTAATCTGATCACGCCAACACAGGCATCCCACCTACCGCTCTTGCGTAACACTGAGCCTGTGACGTGAGTGTGAAGTGAAGGGTTAGTTTTAAAATGATTGGGACATGAACAGCTCGTCTGAGGAGTGGAGAAATGTTCAATTCATGCTGAAGATCTTCTCTTTTTGAAGAGCTTCTGTTACTTTGAATCACACTAACAAAGGATTTGAGCATATTCAGTTGTACTGAGTTCTGAATGAAACACTATTTCTTACTAACAATAATCCACACAGTATTGTAAGTGTTTTTAATTGAATCATTTAGTTTATTTTGTGTTGTAAATCTGTTTGTCATCGAAATGTAGTTAAATTTTTTTTTTTTGGTTATCTATTTTGTTTTATAATTTTTTTGTCATTTTAACGTTTTACATTTAAAAAAAATAATAAATTAACATTAATTCGTTTAAATAGCAACAACATAATAATAATAATAATCAATTCATTTAACTGTTGATTTCATATTTAAAATAGTGTTTTATTAAAACAAAAAAAAAACTTTCAAAGTCGTGTGCCCCACTGCATGATTTACCATGGTTACAGGCATAATATATTTTATTGATTTATTATTATTAATGGATTATATTATATGTTTTTTGTGCAGCTCGACCCGGTGATGAACTGAAGGTGGAGCAGAGCGTGAAGGACCTGCGCTCTCTCAGTCTGCCCAACATGAAGCCGACAGGAGGGGGCAGTGTGTACATCCTCACACCGGGCAGTGAGAGGGCAGAGCACGGGTCCCTACCGCGGCGTGAGAGCGTGGACATACTGGTCAGTAGTGCTGCTTTTTGTGTGTGTGTGTGTGTGTTGTAAATCTGTTTTAGAAACATGGCCTAATGTGCTTATAGATGCTAGAAAAGGGCACTTTTTTGCAGCATTTTATTTTTTACCCCTAGTCCTTAGTGTTAGTCAAGGTTGTTATTGTAATAGTCGTACAAGACCCTTTGTCTGCCCCATATGAGAATATATATATATATATATATATATATATATATATATATATTTTTTTTTTTTTTTTTTAATTTGGATGAGAAACATGGGCTAAATTGCTTATTTTTTTGTGCAGAATTTTATTTCTTAACCCAAGTCCTTGTAGTGTTAGTCAGGGTTGTTAGTTGTAAATTAGATTTGCAAGACCCTTGTTCGGCCCTATATATATTTTTTATTTTATTTTACATATATTTGTTTTAGAAACATGGCCTAATGTGCTTGGGTTTTATTTATTCTTTACGTTATTGCAGCATACATTTTTTTGCACCAAGACCTTATCATGTTTTTAGTCATTTAGTTTTACAAGACCATTTGTCCACCCCCTTGATAGTAGGGGATCTTATTTTATTTTTTATTTAATTAAATGGAATTTTTTACATTTTTACAAGATCATTTCTCTTCCCTCTAAAGTAAATGTTGACACGTCTACTGTATATGTAAATGATCACTGTTAGTATTGGCTAATCTCTTTGCATGTCCAATAAGTGTATTTGCTGTCCCCATTGACCCTATATTCACCTTTTCCTCTCTTTTATGAAATCTAAACACCTCAGTCCCACCTGACCTTCCTTTGAAACATAACACATCATTAGCTCATGCAGGAAGTTTACTGATCGTATCCTCTGCCACACACGGGTCACTCTGAGCTTCTGATGTGGCAATTGTGTACTCTTTAGCTCTTCTCTGTAGAAATGGCTGGTTACTCTTTCAACATCACGGGATTGGATTTCCCGGTTGCGCTGTGATGCTCAGTAAAGATGGATTCATGGAAAGACAAGCCTAAAGGCCCGTCGATGTCCCTCATAGGTTTTTATTGAGATTTGACATTGAATCGTCAGGCTTAACAATAAAATCTTAGAGCAGAGCATTCATCCCATCCGGCTCTGCTGCGCTGTGTATGGATGGAGGTTACGTAACCGCATAAAACAAGCCTACACGTGTTGGAAGAATATTGCGTAGGTATGACGCATTAGATTCAGGTTTGTTTTTTCAGTTTCTTGGAAAGATGGGTCTTTAGGAAAACTACAGAGAATCTCACTAATTAGACCCAGTGTGTGATTTACAGTTTTTTGTTTACAATAAAAGGTTAGTTTCACCCGAAAAGGAAGATTATGGTTGGTCTTTGAATGGAGAAGAAACCCTCATACCTTAGCTGAGATTTAATTCAATCAAAGTTTAAATTCTCTTTAATGTTATATTATCTCAGCACACATTGACATAAAGGCATGCATCAATACTTCTATTGCTCATATTTGAGTTTAGAAATTTAAACAAACCCTGTTTGTGTTACAGACAGACAGGTAAGATACGTCCAATCATGTGGGTTGGAAGATTTTTCACCAGTTTTAATAAAAAGAAGGGTTGTTGTTTCTGTTTCTACTTTCAGTCATTGCCTCTGGTGTCTTGTGGTTTGCATTCACACATTTGTAAGATAACAGCCTGCCAGAGTTTACATCATGGTGTCAACTGACATATGTTTGGGTTCCACCACCCTCTTTGTTTTCCAGCGGGTCATTCCTTATCACTTTGTGACGCAATTCCTATTGTTCACTGTATATAAATAGCGCATCTCAAATTTGATTTTTTCAGAACCTTGATCAGCATTTGATTTTTTGTCATTTGTTAATATTATTTATTTTTGACAGGGTCGAGAATTTTTTTTTTTTTGTACGCTTGTGGCATCCTGATAGATTTGAAAAGTAATTTATATGGTTTATAATGTCTTTTGAGAACATTTTATATATATATATATATATTTTACAGGATTGTAATAAAGTGCCTTTTGCCAAAACAAAGCTAGAAAGTTAATGTAATTATGAATCATTTATATTTGTTTATATTTACCATCCAAAAAGATTTTTTTCATGTCTTTGAAAGAAGTCTCTTATGCACACCAAGGCTGCATATATTTGATCAAAAATATAGTAAAAACAGCAATATTGTGATTATATTATATTCTAATAAATATATAAATATTATAACAATTTAAAATAATCGATTTCTGTTTTAGTATATTTTAAAATATAATTTATTCCTGTGATGACAAAGCAGAATTTTTATCATGTTACTTTATAAAAACAAGTGACTTTTACACTTTTTAATGTCACATTTTGTAATATTTGCGTGGTGTTATTCTTTGTATTATCGATTTTTTTCTCATCCAGTTCTTTGAGACACTGCCTCCCTTGGCTCCTCGGAGGAAACACCCCTGATAGAGATATATATATGTATGTATAAATATGTATACACGTACATATACTTTGGACCGTATGTTTTGATTGTTCTGACAGTAGCAGTGATCTGTTGTCAAGTCTTAAGTCTTCCGACCTTCTCTGTTTCCCGCTGATGGAATTCTTAATTCATCTGCCAACTATTCCGTTGGAATTTTTATGAGAGTTGCTCTGTTTTGTCTGCGAGCGCGTTGGACCTGTATGTGGTAAGTCGCCCACTGTGTCTTGCCCCCTCACCAAAGTCTGACCTTTAGAGAGAAACCCATCACCCCTGGGATTACTGGTGCTGCGGTGACACCAGGACTCCTCTTTGAGGTTTGATTGGCCAGATCCGCCCCGGTGGGGGAGTGACCTTTGAAGCGTGAGCGTTTGATGTAGCATCATGACTTTTAAACTCTCAGGAACTGAAAGACAAGTGTCTCACAAAAACAGGGGTGAAAGCTGTGTTGTTTGCCCAGGCCTTCTTTCGACAGCTACTCACCTAAATATGAGGGTCCTCTAGTGGTATATAAATGTTTGTTACAAAATCAATGCCGTTACTATGGTTACCGTTGATGTTCAGTTTTAAATGCATGCTGGGATTCTGTCGCTTTAAGCATGTCCTGTGGCGTAAGATTCATCTCTCACACCAAAGACATCGACTTCAGGACTCCTTCTCTTCACTTTTAACCTGCGGCTCTGTTGCTTTAGTCAAATAGATTAGATTGATAATGCAAGCTGGCGTTTGTGGCACACCGTTCACCCACACAGATGCGCAGTAGAGCTATCTTGCTTGAGGACACCTGTCTAATGACCTGAGAGGTGTATTACACAACCTTACAGGCGATTAGGTCAGAAGTCCCTGTGGCCCCCAGGGGCCCCCATGGCACAGCGACACAGAGAAATGTGTCATTATGATGGATTTAGTGGCTCTTGGTCATGTTGTGAATGTGCAACACCTCCAGCTACTGACTATATCATTGCATTAGATAACAAAACAAGTGGCATATGCACTCAAATGCTTACGGATATTTTTTCAGAACTAACATCACTTTTCTTAGTAGTTATAGTAGTTCCAGTAAAGTAACTATAGGTGTAGTTCATCATTATGGACATGATTTGCAAAGTTTAACAATCACAAATTGTCAGTATACTTTTTTTGTCTGTAATTGTATTTCTATTTTACATTTAATCATTTTACTGCTAACAAAGGATATTTTTGTGAAATATTTAGCTTATAAAGAGAGAAGTCTTTCTTGAAAATAAATGCTGCTTGGTAAGATGTTTTTTATTGTCTAATACAATGACATTCATAGTTTAAAAAAAAGTGCACTAAGAAATGTGTGTATTTATATTAGTGCTGTCAAATCGATTAATCGCATCTAACATAAAAGTTTGTGTTTCCATAATATATGTCTGTATAAATATTATTATATTTATATATATATATATATATATATATATATATATATATTATATGTCTATTATATATGTCTACACACACGCGCATATACAAACATATACTGTATATACACAGACACACACATAATATACAGATGAAACTCGAAAAATTAGAATATCGTGCAAAAGTTCATGTATTTCAGTAATTAAAATTAAAAGGTGAAACTAATATATTTAGTGTATATATAACTATATACATATGCTTGATTATACTTTTCAGAGGGCCGACATTTCTGTATTTAAAATCCTTTTTTTAAATTGATTTCATGTAATATTCAAATTTTCTGTAAATTCGGGGGATTTTCGAAATTCAAAATCTACTTTGCACGATATTCTAATTTTTCGAGTTTCACCTGTGTGTATATATATATATATATATATACACAGTAAATATAATAATATATATACACATATATTATATAAACTTTTGTTAGATGTGATCTATCAATTTTACAGCACTAATATATATATTATATATATATATATATATATATATATATATATATATATATATATCATTTACTCTACTACAACCAGTGTTTTTTTAGTATAATTGAAGTACTGTTATATTTTTATTAATTTTTGTTAGTTTGATTTTATATTTTCTGTTTTAATTTGTATGTTTTTGTAATTTGTAAAAGTGTCTATATATTTTTTATTAATTGTTTTCATTTTTAGTTATTTTAATACATCAAGTTAAACTATGAATGAGAAATGTTGCCTTAGTAACTATCTGAAATAAAAGTTTTATTAATTAATTTATTAAGCTGTGTCTCCAATGAGCTTGTAAATGGCTTAACATTGCTTAACAACATACAGAAGTATGTGAATACTTTGATTTCAAAGACTAAGAGGTGCGTCTCGAAAAATGGCATCAAAAGCTGCCAGGAGAAGCGTTAGATAAGGAAACGATGCGTTTGATCAAATGTAACTCAGTCAATGGACTATCAAAGGTCTGGATAAAGTGCCCAGCATCTGTCGGCTGCAACTAACTGCAGGAAATGAGCTTTTCCTGTTCCTATTTGAACTCTCTGATAAGAGACTGGTTCAAAAGTGTATTAATATCACAGCATAGAGGTTAGTGTCGGAGCAGACAGATCTAATCTGCATCGGTTTCCCTCATAAATGAAAGGATGACGTTTTAAAATGTTTTGTTTAATGTGCATAATAAATCTTGCAAGCTTTGGCCAAAAATTGCGCATATGGCAGATCTCTGTTTCACAAAATCTTTCATTAAGCAAGACACTAATGCAAACCATAGTAATCATTTATTTACCTGGGTTATCAACAAGGAAACCAAGCTCTTGACACAACAGACCCACACATGTGATTGATGCTCTTGTGAAGTTAACACAATTACCATGCAATTCGTTTCTGATCATTAACACTCAGTGTTCCAAGACAGTAGAACAAAAGATGACTTTAGCAAAAAATGGGATCTTATCTTCGTGGGAAACTAGTGGAGAGAATCTTGTTAGAACAGTGTTTGGAAATCAATTTCATGCACTTAAATCACCTTAATTAGTAGTATCTGTATAGCATAAAGCATTACTGAACTCTAAATGCTGTTATGTAATGAATTAAATGTCTGTCATCACTGCTTTTTATATCTATATCAGTGAAACCACACTGTTCTAGCCAAAAATATTTAGTGCGTATACCAAGCATGCTCACTTTTCACCCAAAAATACAAAGGAATTTTTTTCAAAATTAGTCTTTTTTATCAAAATTAAGCCCAAAATGCTCTTTATATGCGTCTTCACATTTACTTTATTGGTTGTTTTTAAATAAGTATAATGGTTGTTTGATCAGCAAACATGTAAAAGCATTACCGTGTAAACCATATTTAAATCTTTTGCAAAATGTTTTTTTCGTTATAGTGATAATATGATTTTTTTTTTGCATTACTGTAATGAGGGAAATCATTTGTCATTACATTTTCAGTGCACAAAATGCTGAATGTTTAGCCAAATGTATTTTATATATGTTCTATTTTTGATTTTGGGGTGAAATGTGAGCTATACTCTCTGTACATTTTTATTATATTTTCCAAATTAAGTTTGATTTAGGACAATTTCAAGACAAACTCTGAAAAGTTGCTTTTATTTTTAGTTTTACTACACTGATTGCTATCTAAATAGATTTTTAATTTCGGATGCGTTACAGTAATGAGAAAATGCTTAATCGTCATCAAAATGCTAAATGTTTTTGGAGTGAAATATGAGCTGGATTCACTCACGAGATTTTATACTTCCCTACTGTAATGAAAGAAGGCCTGCTGGTGTTGGCTGTGGGAGGGATCAGCATCTAGCGTGTGAATGTTGTTTGCTGTGATTTGGAGAATGACTTCGGATGAGATGGGAGGAGTAGATTGATGAAGTCATAAAGCAAAAGCTTCAAATCTACTCGCTGTCAGCCAGATCCTGAGCACATGTGGAGTCTTCCAGCTTGTTTTCTGCCTCTTCTCTGGATGTTTAGAGTAGGACTAGTGCATGCCTGAGGTCAGATAGGGGGTCCAGGTTGGATCATGGTACGTTTTGGACGTCTGTCCTCGTGGCACAGTTGGGATCTGCTCCACATGGATACTGACCGTCTGCCAAGTGAAGTGTCTCTCAGGAGTCCATCACCAAAAAAGTTTCAGGTAAAGCAATGAAACTCATTGACTTGCTCTCTAGTAATCATGCTTTTAACCTGTTAACTGTCAGCGGACACTTGGCACATTTGTTTTTATTGCCTATTTTTCCCTATCACATTTTTTAGAAGTCATCATAAATTTGGTAAGCTTTAGCACTTAAAATTCATCCCTGAAAACCGTTTTGAAATTGGACATTGCGTTACTATGGAAACAGTACTTTAGAACCTTCAAGCAGGCTCCTCCCCCAGGTTGGCGGTGTCATGTTTCAAATTTGACAAAATGCACTCAAATATTTTATAAAATCTTGACAAAACATGTATCATTGGAAAGGTCTGACACTAAAGGTTCCATATATGGGCACTATTTCGTGATAGAAGTGATTTTGAGACAGAAGTGTATTCATTTGTGATAGGAGAATGCATCAAAAATGTCTATGGGGTGTGGGTCTCACCTGGTGGTTATTTTTGGTATTGCGTCCCTAAACAAAATCTCAGATTTTTGTGATGTCAACTTCAAATTTGGGACACAACTTGGTTAGACGTAGCTTTGATTTTCTAGATATTTTAGAACCAAAAGTTTTGTAAATTACTTTCATTTTTTGAAGTGCTTTTATTTCAGCCATAATCTGCTGAGTGTCCTGCAATAGAGACCAACCTTAGGCACTCATGAATTACAACCATTTAAGTTTGGATAGTGCATTTTCACATCTATGCTCAAAAAGGGAGGTGACGGTTAACAGATTTTAAACATATGCACGTTGTTATTTAGAGTGTTCGTTTCAGTGAATTAAACTCATTAAACATTTTGATTGCGTGACACTGTTTTTCAATGAGCAAATGTTTGTATTGTAGGAAGGAGCTTCGTGTCTGTGTGTAATGGAAGCTGAATGTGCACGTAATGGAAAGCCGTTAGCATCATTCCGCTACCTGACGACACAAAGTTGAGCCCGTGTGCTAGACAGACGCTGTTATCTTGTCAGGCGATAAGGCCGTATCGTGGTTTTGATCACTGATTAATCGACTGTCCTTAAGCTTCAATGGTTCTTTGTTATGCTGTTGCTTTGACTAAATGAAGTGGGTAACACTGTGAGTGTTGTTGACCCTGAGACTAGTCCTATGTTGACACTCAAGGTAAAGTTAGTAAATGAAATGTGACCTGCTCAGAATGGTGTTTCTGGGTGTTTTTGTGAGCGCTGGTCACTTAAGCTGTTCTTCCACCTTTGTTTGTTTCATCATTATTCAAAGCTTGATCAAAAGCTGTTCTTATCTTCACACTGGTTTGTTGTGTTCTTGAGATAATCTATGTTGTATGGAGAAGTTTGGGGCTATAAGGCAGCTACATGCATCTGTTCCCAGTGGTCAGTCTGTTGTTGTCAGGAATCAGGGTGAGATACAGGAAGACGTGACCGTTTAAGAGTATGTTGTGGTAAACAGTAACATTTTAACGAGGATTGATTTGAGTGCTGGTAATGTAACCAGTAGGGAAATGTCAACTTAAACACCTCAGCTGACTGCTGAACACTTAACATGATGTGGGACTTATTCAAGTTTATTTATACAGCACTAAGAGAGTAAAAACCTGTGCATCCACTGAGGGAAATTAATATAAATGTATTCATTCATTATTTTGTTGTATTTTATTTTGTTTATTTATTTGTTTGTTTGCGTCTACTGACAAAAATGATTATATTTGTAGAATTGATGAATGGCATTTTACAGTGGTATTTACAAATAACAAAGTAGTTGACATTTAAAAACATCCACAGAGGAAAATTTATTCTTTATTTTATTTTGTTGTATTGTATTTTATTTATTTTATTTTAATTATATTATTAATCGTTTTATTTTATATTTTTATTTATTTGCATCCACTGCCAATAATAATATACATTTATGTATGTATTTATTATAAATGTTTTAATTTAACTTGATTAAAAAATAGATGTGTGCAGTTTTAGTTGCGTTCAAATATATGAGATTTAAATATATATATAGTATATTCAATTTTTTCTTTTTTTTTTAATATTGCCTTAAATCATTAGAAACATATTGTGTGCTTAATTGTTGAAGATTTCTTTGAAGTCTATAGGATTTTTAAGATTGAAATAAAAATGTATCGTATTTACTTTAATGTACTTTCCTGGTCTTCAATTCATAAAAGATCATTTGTCTCTTTAAATATCACGTCACACTACTAAAATGAATGGATTGGAGACACAGTTTATGTTGACATTAAGGAATTATAGAACATTATATCTATTTTCATTATATATTATGTAAATTATTATGTATGTATTATTATTAAGCAGGCAGGTCCTCTAATGAGTTATTAAAGTGCCAATAAGCATGCAGGTCCAGGGCAGGTATTAATATTTTTTAAACCGCTGTAATGAGTATCATCAACCCAGGCATTTTCTTAAAGATCATGGACCTGTTTGTTTAATGTAAAAGTAATGCTCAGATGTCATTTGGTTGGCCATGGCATGTTTAGATTCATAATAACGATACAGAAATGCAAGACTTGTTGCAGCACGTACTGTAGTCTGGGATTCCCCTCAGTTGTCAATTTCTGAGGTCATTTCCCTGTAATGGCAAGAAAAAATAGATGCTGGGAAATCACTCACGGGTCAGGAATGCAATTCTACTGTCACTTTCAATTCATCATAAATCCCAAGGATCATCAGAACCTCTTTTTAATGACAGTAGACTAATTCATTAAATGGATGAACTGCAGCAACAGTTTTGTTATGTAAAACCTGTTTGTAGCTAATTGTAAAAGTCTCAACTACATTTTCTTGATTGTGTAATTGCTTTTTCTGGATGCAAGGACTGAAGTAAACTTATTTTTAGATTTTTTTAAATCAAACGTATGTTGTCAAACATACGGTTGCCGTTTTTGAGGCACCAGGATGTGTTCCTGGGACCCAGCTTCTCCCCTCCTTCTTTACATGTGACCCTCTGTCTTTAAGCAGCCACACCTCTCTTTCCTGCCCCACACAATGGGACAGGATCCTCCTAGTTGCTATGACGTTTGGGCTGCCCTATTCAGTAATGCAGGCAGACAGGCTCAGTCGGAAAGCTCTACCTCTCATTGCAGGCTGAGCAGCTCTGGTACACTAGAAAGGACCTAGGACGTAGCCCTGATGCACCTCAGAAGGAAATTAAGGGGCGCTGAATCAAAATTAGTGATCTAACGTTGGTCATTAGTGATTTAACATACTTCATTTTGGCTCAAGAACTCTAACGCATCCAGGAGTTGCAGGCTCTGAGGTACTTTTGTATCTATTGGCTTTTTTGTGAGTTTGAAGAGAAGAGGCTTTGAGTGATCATAGCAGCTGGCTCTAGCATGGGTCAGGCTCCGTGAACCCGGCTGAGAGATTACCATGGTCTACCTCTCATTTGACATGCCGCTTGCTTCCATGGTGAGTAGATCAGACACTCTGGAAACCCTGTTCCGCTTCATAAATTCGTTGGTCATTCAGTCCCTCCACAGAGAGTGAGAATCACCAGGTACAGCTGGTCCTAAAGTGGGTGTTATTGCATGAGTTTGAACAAATTGCATTTTTTAGCTTTTGGATAAATTTTGTGGCATTTATTGCTTATGTGTTCTCTCGTTTGTTTATAGAGTACTTTCTTTATTAGTTATTGGTATTCACATAAAAATGTGTATAAATGCGTTTTTTTTTATTGCAGTAACTTTCAATGCTGGTAGTATAACCAGCGTTCAGGCGTCCGTTGTTCATCCTCCCCAAAGTAGAGACATTTCCTGACATCTGCGTCCTCATCCTTTCACCCCAGAATCCTCAGAAAACCCCTCATCAAAGCTCATCATCTGCCTTTCTCTTTGCATCGGTTCTAAATTTAGCAAGGGGGGCATAGTGGCCAATCCGTCATTCTTTTGCAGGGATGTTCTTGATTGCCTTACCAACAGTACAGTTCACAGAGAAGTATTTGAATGAATCTTAATCGACTTAAAAATAGCTCATGCAAATAGTTTGACGGGTGTGTTAGTACATGGCTTGGTAACTAATTTAGTTGTTTGTAAAACTCAGCAATCGTTCAATTAGGTAAATTCAAAGAAAATTTGATATATTTACATATTTAGTATATATAAATCATGTGCATCATGTAAACGTGTTGTTGTGATTGCCATAACCCGATAAAGCCTATTGAGGTTGCAAGTATTTATTGGAATTCTGAGTGACTTAAATTTGAAATATTCACATATTCATTTATACCTGTGCATGTCTAAATGAGAGTAAATCTTGGTGTTACATGATGCATGCAGGTGTTAAGAGTCAAGCAAAACCGAGAGGAAAATATATTTCATTTTTAATTGTAATCATATTTTAGACTATTACTGTTTTAACTGTATATTTGAACACTTAAATACAGCTTTGGTGAGCATAAGAGACTTCTTTCAAAAACATTAATAACATCTTACAGACTCACAGAATTATTCAATGTTAGTGTGTATATAGATATATATTTAGTTATATAAAGCACCTGCACAGGTGTCTTAAGTGTTCAGTGCATCAGCATCAGCTTCGCTTGTGTTTTTTAGGGAATTCCATTGTTTTGTCTTCAGACCTTTCCTGTTATTTGTGCATTCCCCAAAAATGTCGTAGTCCTCTCTGGAATTTGCAAGAGTTGTTAGTGGGTAACGGCACTCAGGGCTGTGGAATTCCCTCCGTCTTGGAGAAGGGTCAACAAGCCTGTCTGCCTCCCGCTCAGCGAGATTACTACTTCCTTAGATACTAAACAGCTGTTTGTTTGTTTGTTTAACACGCTGAAGCTCGTAAGATGGAGTGTGTAATTAGAATGATGTTGCAGTGCTCTCTAGCAGAACAATTGCTTATAAAATAATGGCAGTCTTCATCTCTCGGAGCAGGGTGGCTGACCTCCTCGATTTTTGTTTTATGAATCATAATGCATTATTGTTTCTGTTAATGTCATCGCTTTGCAGGAACCCCAGGTTCTCCATGTGTCCAACTAGTGTTGAGTAATGTATACAATTATAAAACTAATATAAAATAAAATGGTACATTTTACTGATTTAGCAAAGCTAATCATAGTCAACTAATTCTAGTTAACAATTCTCTTTTTTTTTTCAATTACTCTATTTTTCTGAATTTTAGTACTCCCCCACCCCCCAGTAAATATATGTTCCATTGCAGTTTACAATTGGCGTTTCCATTTTATATATATAAGATGTCATTTAAGCTGTAAATAGTTTGAAAGAATTAAACAATATTTTTTTAATTATTCACGTATAGTAAAACCTGAAAAACTTTTAGCAGTTTGAGAAAATGTAAACAGATTCGTAATTGTTTGATGTTAAATATACTATTTCTAGATCAGGTTTAAGAATATTGTGATTGCAGATGTGTGCCCACCCTTATTTCCAACTTTGTTTTGTTTTGAGGTAGTGGTTTGATATCTTCAGATGAATGCTGGCACATTGATTTTATTTTCCTCCACCCCACCAGCCTCACTCAATCGGTTCTAAATGTCTCTCACACCCCCTCATTCTGTATAGTACTGTTACTTATAACGGTCTCTCACGTATCTCTCGCTCTGTTGTCCTTGACATACTTGTTGATATCCTTCTCACA